>OU452235.1:15448059-15988059 GCA_911728455.2 Marthasterias glacialis | reverse complement strand
ACGGTTTTGTGAATTTTAAAGTCAAACGTTATAAGTGTATTTTTATTGAATTTTAATTGTACTATGTTATTGTTAAATGCCATGTCAATTCAGCTCTTGGGCTGCGATAGTGCATTAAATAAACCAGAATATTATACTATAAGATGCAGGTATCTAGGGAGCTCCAAAGTGCAGCAATACAGGGGGAAGCCATTTGAACATCTCACTGTATTGGCGTTTGAAACAGATACAGTGGATTTTTGTTATTCTGGTACTATTGGGATTTCTCTCATATTTTTAAGACACCAAAAACATGGAACTTTCTACTCTCATTTTTTTTAAGTGAAAAAAAAAACCCGTTTTGTCCAGCCAGCCAGTCGTGATCGATTACTTATTACCCGGGGAAACAACGCGACCAACGAACAAGCCCGCACACGATCCCATGTGTTGCTAAGTTGAGTTCCCAATTCAAATTGGTAAAAGCACTTTCGTCCGGATCCATCGACTGATCCGAAATTAGTGCAACGCTTCCCAAGTTCCCTAATTAGGAATGTGACATACTTGATTGAGAGACCAATAAAGTTCCGCAGGTGGGAAAACGGATCACGCATTTTGTAACCTCCAAGGTATTCGACGCTGCAGTTTTTTTCGCCCATCCAGTAATTATCACTCCGTCGAACACTTTCAACCTGGCAAGTAAATTTCCGTAAAATACTTTACCCGTATTTACAACCTTTGTATGGGTTGTGACAAGCCTTATTACGGATTGCGCTCTCTTTGTCGTGAGCAGTTCGGTCCGGAAAAAACCCAGAAAAGAAAACAACAACTCAATTGATTTAACTCGTAATTGTCTTAGGCAGTCACTCCATAGAAGCTAATTGTCAAAATGGTGTAAACAAATCATCGTTCCTAAGGTTTATGTGGGTCGAATATGGTATTTATCATTGATTTAATTCCAAAATGAATGTATAATAAGTACAATGTCAGGCAAAATATACAATCAAATCATTATGCCAAAATTACTAGTTGTAAAAACATGGCCTAAATTTGGTTTTTGTTCTTCTTTTAAACGTAGGGAGAAACAAGTACTTACAGTTTGAACTACTTCAAAATAACATAATCTCACACTGGTATTAGTGTACCCCCCCCCCCCTCTTTTCGATACAGATCAACGCCTTTGCGAAACACTCTACCCTAAAAAAGGAACTGATGATATTAGTTACTACAGGGGACAAAGTTTCTGCAATATTGTCGTGATGTACTGATTGGTTTTTTTTCTTCATATGCGATTGTTCCCTCAGAGATTGTACAAATTCTTGACAGCACTTTTCCCCGGTGGAATTCGTCTTAAGCATTTCGTAAAGTACACTCGCAGCAAAGCAGATGTATTAAAAATAAAAGAAATGAATTAAGGGGGGAAAAAAACAAAAACAAGTAGACCTACAGGGTTGGTAACCGTCGATGGTCCCTGCAGTCCTACTAAGACGCTGACTGACTTGAGGTCATTTGAGGATTGACACCTCCCCACAGAGGGGGGGGGGGGGGGGAGTTGAGCCTGGCACGCAGCCGATGACGGGAGTTTGTTCATGTTTTGTTATAGTATTGTGAATTTACAGACAAAGAACCCAACTCACCGGCGTGGGTTAAGGAGGGCACACCACAGGCAAAGCTTCCCTCGACCCTTGCATGCAAGAGCCTCGGGGTTCCTCCGGGAGTATGGACTGTTGGGAATGGGAAAAAAAATCAGTATTGTAAGCCATTTGAAAGGTATAATGACAGAGGTACCGATGACAGCAAAGATGCTGAACACTTTTCTGAATAGTAAACTTCGCAGCGGTGATGGTGCCGGCATCCACTGTCACTTATCAGCAGCAATGATCTCACCAACGTCACCATTAACATCATCTTCGGGGCTTAGTTCTTCCAGTTTTAAGTCCATCTTCGTTTTTACTTATAGTATATGCATAATTAAGATTTACATGCCCTTTGTGGCTCTGCGGCATCCTCTTTATCACAACGGGCATCATCGCATCATTATTGTCAACGTCATCTTGATTATCATCTCTCTATGCACCGTCCTCGTTCTCATACGCACCATTACGATCTTCAGGATTAGGTCGGCTTAATAGTGGTATCCTGTGCTTGCCTTACACCTTGGAGACGTAAATTGCACAGACTCTGCATCTTAATGTAGCCCAAGCTAAACATAGGTAAGGGGGTATATAACATTAAGGTCAGTGCTCCATTTAGTTACAGTGTCGGGACACATTAACGTCTCTGACTGCATAGGTGCCTCACAAAATTAGCCTTTTCCCTGAAATATGCTAATTACATTCACGCATGCGTACAGACACTATTGGTTGGCAAACGCCATAGAGTTGTGCACTATAGGCAGACGCACAAACGCGCGTGCGTCACTCCACCATTAACCCATACAAAAAAGGCGCGATGTACCCGCACTTTGCCCACCAGTAGTGTTAGTTTTTTACTTTCTGAGACGGGGGGACTGATTGCATTTATTTAAGAATCACCTGTTTTACTGTCATGATCCCTTTCTTAAACTCAATAGACTATTGGACATGTTCCCTTTATCCAATAACAGTAATATATGCTAATATTCATTGTTAAAAAAGAAACCAGACTATTTGCCTTTCCATCCTCGGTTTGGTTACATTGGTTTGAATGGGAGAAAATCAAGATGGCCGCACCATGATAAAGGTCTATTTCAAGGAGTTTACACAGCCAATCGGTTAAAAATATACCCCCATCTTGGTCAGTGGAGATCGATTGCCAAGTTACTCACGGTCCGTGTGACCCCCCGATGCTTCTCGCTTCACGGCGTTAAGTGCTGAACACAACAGTCATCACAGACTACAGAGGGTTGAATGCTTCCATAAAACACTCCAGTAATAATCGATAGCAGAAACAACACAACATTTATAGCAGCTTACTGGTGCTATTTAGGATCTGCTTGTAGTGTGCAGAAAAACACATAGTGCTGGGAACATTACGTCGAAGACACTCTTTCGCACCAATGGGTGTGTACAAACATCCGTTCATCCCCTTTTCTTAAAATGATAATTTCCGTTTGGTTCGAATCATCTGACCTCTCCGTCTGTCATCTCGCACTAACAGTGACGGGCGAGTGACAAAACAACGGTTCTTTCAGATAAAGGGTGTCAAATATGACGACAAAAAAAAACACCCTAAAAAACAAACACGCTATTTGAACCGGCAGACGCGGTTTTAAGTCCAACAACGGCAGACTTTGGAACAATAGGTGGCAGCAGACTTAACAGGTACATTGTCAGTATTTACGTATTATGAACATGCCCACATTTCAGAGAACAATGGAGTTATCTAGTAAGTCCTCAAAAGTCTCCCATTGGGGTAACTTTCAAGCAGTTCAGCTACAGGAGAATCACCCCAACCGGTTTAATCAGCATAAATCCGGCTATTGTATATGAGATGACGAGCCATAGTATTAGTAGCTCATAATCCAAAGGTAAAGCTATCACTGATATCTTTATGAATAACATATACATGTGTATGAATAATATATACATATATATGAATAATATATACATAATATGAGTATTTAAATAATATATGTGTGTCTATCGAATCCGTGCAAGCTGGTTTATGGTGTTTTACACCGTTACACGACAATAGGGCGCCAGCGCGCATATGCACCAATCAGCATGGAGGGTTCACAGCGCGTGTGCGTCGACGCGCACGTGCGGCGGCCATAGCTGCGGTGGTGTGTAAACGCCATTGGACGAGCTGCTCGGATTAGTCTATAATAAAGATATCACTCTGTAATCTCATTTGTCGGATGAAATGTTAAGAATACTACATACACCGTACCCTGCAAAAGGAATCACAGTCCAACCGGCACTATGTTTATAATGTCTAGACCCAACGTCCAAAAGGCTTCCTAATTAAGGGAATCATATAAGTTGAAGTCTTCGGGTTTTGCCGGTTACGAGCTACCCTGTTTTATTAAGTAAGAGGATTATCAAGTCTCAGGGCTTAACGTTTTATGTTTGTCTTTATTGAAGTCTTTTAATAAGAGTGGATTTCAGCCTTGTTTGCAGCGAGCTTGCATAGAACTGGTGAATGATTTGTTTTTATTATTTTTTTAAGTTAGGGAAACAATGTATTTCCGTGAAGGTATTACTGTATGAAGACCTTTTTGTGGTGAAATCTAGCACCGAGATTATCCGTCTGATCGCAGCGTGCCCAAGGTCAAAATCCTGCTATCCAAAGCATATCTGACATCCCTGCGCGCATTTCATGACGGCATGGTGTTGCTGCATCTACGCTAGGATGTCGGTTTTGTTTGATTGCTCCTACGACTGGCTTTAAAAAACCGAGTCGCGTTAAAATGACCTTGGATTGGTTTGGGACGAAAACACAAGGATCGATGACACCGTATTGCAATGCAGCGCTAACTTCAGTTTACAATGTTACACTTGGGATGTCGATGAACTGCGTCTAAATTGCCGTTTCAATTTGTGCTCTGAAACTGCCTGCGGTTTAAGGCAAAACGTACAGAAGTTAATTGTAGTTTTTGAGAACAAACCGAACAGCTTGATTATAAAGGCTTATTTATTAAACATTTCTTGAAAATTAGCGGACGGAGTGGGATTGTAACTGGGACGAGCTTCCTAATCAGTTAGGTCTTAAAGCCCCAGCTCAGCATTGGTAAGAAGAAAAACATAAATGTTCGCAGATTTACGTATACCTTACATGGTATAAAGATAATGATGGTACTGTAGAAAACATTCCTTGAAATATTTCGCCAGAAGTGTTATCGCTTTTAAATAAGATCCAAAATTTGTTTTCGTCTCAGTGTGACGAAAACTCTGCCTAAAAACAGGAATGCGTACAAAAATGCTGAATGCATTCTTACCGTTTTCTCGCGAATGAAACAAGATTAGATTAGATTAGATTAAAATAGATTAAAACTTTATTATCCCTCGCGGGGAAATTAAAATTGCCTTCACGAAGAACATGTTACATATACAACAATACAGCGGAATGAGCTTACATTTTCACAGGTTGATTTCATTACAAATGTCTTGATTTGTGCAAATAATGGTAGCATTTACAGTCAGTTTACCAATGCTGAGCTGGGGCTTTAAACTGCATCGGATCAACTTCGACAAGAACTAGTAATCGATAAGTATAGATCCATGCCCAGCTAAAGTTCTTGCAGGGAAAGTGTAACACCGGCAGTATAGTTGGATATAAAACCCGCTGTTTTTCTCAACGGTTCGGCACTTCAACGTTCCACACACAGTCTAAATCAAAAATAGCCCCCCCCCCCACCACTCCTCTAACAACGGTTCTGCGTTGCATTATTTCCTCGATCAATTTCACAAATTGAAGCAATATCTTGTCCTGGCCATTATTTACATCGAAAAAAACGTTCCAAATTCGGCACTTTCGGCGATGAAGGAAGTACAAAAGTTGTAAATTGACGGCGACCGTAGTAACTCGATCCAAGATGAGGGAAGGGGAGAAAGTGCTAGCTGGCCTTTGCTTGAAAATGACAGACATGCGATTCGTATCCCCGGAGGATTTCACGTCCCTTTACTTCATCAGATTTGCATATTATAGCCAAGGGCACCAACAAAATTAATCTTAAGCTCAAACGATTCCCCCGCACCCTCTTGCACTTTTTGCAAGTGTATCCCTTAAAAAAAAAGTAGAAAAGATAGAAAACTCATCGGCTTTAATTAAAAATCAAGCAATCTGTTGAGCCGTGTTAACAAATCAATATATTTTTCTCTGATTTTGTTGTTGTTGTTGTTGTAAAGTTTGGGGAATAATTACTGAGATTTGTTGATGACATCAGATGCCCGAAGGATAGACAGAGCATCAGCGGCTACTCTGACGAAGATTGCTTGGGTCTCGTTTTGGTGTTTTCTCCTCCAGCGGGTTCCTAAATTAACGCCGACTTTTTTTTTCATCTTCCAAAACCATAACCATACATCGGTGCACCGCAAACTGGCAAAACTGGGTTAACCATTCACAGTCGCAAATCGTTGGAATATTTTTATTTCCCGAGTCCCCCAGCGGGCAGAAGTTGACAGGGTTTGGCTGACCTTTTCTGACAACATTGATCCTTTTAGATATCAAGACACTGCGTTAGACCAGGAACGTGAATTTGTTGACTTTGATAGCACAGATAACGTACAATATTTTGGCAACAAAATATTCGTTTTCTAAAAACTATTTTTTTTAGATATTGTGTTGTTTCTGCAATCGATTATAACTGGAGTGTTCGTTCGACCCTCGAGTTTGTGTTGCATTCAGCGTTTGACGCCGTGAAGCGAATATTAAGAATGGAGTCACCTGAACCATTAGTAATATGGCAATCGATCCACACTGACCATGATGTGGGTACACTTTTATGTGACTATCTGTACATTCAGAGAAATCTGAAATGCTGTCAAAATTCGAGTAAATATCATCTGAGGAGCTCACAAATCACCGTTGCTAACTTCGATTGTGACAGCCGAAATTAGCCCGATAAGAACGTCTGGTTTCATTTAGGGCAGGGCCGCATATTTAGGTTCAGACTACTTTATTACGGGGCCTCACACATGGCTTTCCTGTCTTTCTATTATTTTGTCTAAACGATATGGCATTAGAACTTCACACGTTGTGACCAGTCTGCTTCAGTACGGAAATTATGAACTGTCCAGTTTGGAAGACGAATTCCAGGCATTAAACGCACGCAACGCGTATCCAACGACTAATTACATATGCCAATCACAATTCTTAACGTGAGTTGAATAAAATATAAACATCTCGCTTTAATCAGGTAACGGACATTTATTCATTTAGCGATACACCAAAAAACAAACGCGTTCTTAAAAACTCGTTTTAAATAGTCATGTCATTAATGTGAACTGTCACTCTCTCATTGTGGGTGGTGTTAGAATCAAGCTGAGTGACATTTGAAATGAATGTTTCAAGGAGAAATGGGCCTCCAACACTTCACTTTAACTGCTGATGGCAAACTTGATGTCCAGAATTCCGGATCGATAAAATCACCCCTGACAACTTAGGAGAGATATTGTTTATCATCACAGGCCGGAGGAAGAGCGCAGGATCAGCAGAGATGCAAAGATGGGGGGCAGGGGTAGAAGAGACTTATGATCGGCGGGTAGATCAGATTTGGCACGCTACAATCTCGGGCAAGTATTGATACTTAAACGCTTAAATCACCCCCACATTCAAGTGTGGCTTGGAAATCGCAGGATTCTAGAGTCTAGCTTGCATATACAAGCGGGGGTTTTTCCGCTGAATACAAAATTTGTTTGGCTTTCCAAAATGAATAGTTCCCCGAACTAACTGGAAAAAAATGAGAGGTCCCCCAAAAGAAACAAGCTTAACCGTTTAGTCAATGACACGCCCCAAAAACGTCCAACGGCGATACAATGCACCTATAAGAGGAAAAGGTTCGTCACCTTGTGTTTGAAAGACAGAGAGAAGGTCAAATAAGACACTGAGAATAAAGTAATTAGCACACGTTGGTCAATATTGAATAGCAAACGTTTATCAACTTCATACCTCAGTTTAACCTCCTCCCTTCACAGCTCATTAACGCTAATTATAGTGACTATGAAGAAAACCGGCGCCACAAGACTGTTACAACACTGACGATGGCTTAGGGTTACATTTGTGGTGGTTTCTAGTGAGATATATATTTTTAATTATTCCAGATTTGGTGTTTTCGTTAGTTTATTCTACAGTGTACGTTTGATCTGCATGATTTGTGACCATCTATTCATGCGAATATTGTCTTTTACTTTACCTTTTCAAACTACTTGAATCTGTACATAAAAATACAAAAAATGACCAGTTAAAAAACTGTTCGTGGGTATTGTGCAAGGGAGGATGCTCTACATTCAAATTACCACTGTACTGCCATTAAATCACATTACAGAGATATAGTTTTCTCGAGATCGATATCGACAGTTCCTGATGTAACTTTCTCTTTTTGAAACCCGTTTTTTCCTTCTACTTCTTCTTCAACTGAAATTGAGTTTCTGATTGCCACATTTCAATCTCCCCGTTCGCCGTCGGGCGATCATTTTCTTACATCTAAATTAAGTCGGAGTATATACCTCATGGGCCGGTCATGGAAAGAGAGTGAGAGAGGAACAATTTCACGGGCTAGAGTTTAATCTAGCGAGCTCGCGGTTAGACAGTATACCGTGAATCGGGCCAAAATTACCCCCGAGGGAAGGAGGATCGCTGGCCGGTCTAACAAACAAATTGCCGGCATATCTACTTCATTACATCTCGTCGCACGATCTGTTGAATATTATATGATGATTATTGCAATGGTATACGAATAAGGATCGTTGGAGAGAGTAACTTGTCTTGGTGTCAAAGGTGTTGTCATTTATTTTCATAGTTCAAAGACAGTTTACATATTGTTGGTAATTAAGCTGCTGTTAAATCGCCGTATTGGGCTTAAGGAACATTATGATTCAATTAGACTCTACCCCGATGCACAGAAGTCTCTTCGAGTCCTTCGGTCGAAAAATAAAATCAATTTGCACCTGGGTGGGGGGATTCAAGCCCACTACGTATAGATCCCTAAACCAACGAGAACAGTAGTGTGTGCCCAAACAATTTTTGAAAATGAAATTTGTGCATCTCAGACATATAAAACAAAAAACGACTTTGGCAATGCTCTAAAATAAATTTTTTATCAATTAGTTTAAAACAAAATTACATTACAGTTTTCGTTTGAGGTAAAGAATACTTTCAAAATCGACAGTGAGTGTATAATTACAGAGTATAAAGGTAACAAAGTATTTGTAGTTATCGAAAGTTAAACTATTGAGTTTCAATCTGAAAGCCCACTATTATATTATAAGTTCATAGGAGCACCAGCACCAGTCCTAAAGAAAAATATTCTGTTTAAGATACTGTCGGAGTCGCGGAAATGGCACGCAAAGATCCCACAAATCACCGTGGCTTATTTCGTTGACACAAATCGAAAAAAAAAGTCTGACACGAATTTGTCTACGAAATCCCGGACAAAGGTTTGACAACCGTATACTGTCGGGTTTTTTTTTTCTTCACAAAAACATGACAACCAAACCAAAATTTTCACAGGTTGATTTTGAAGTGTGTTTGTTGATAACTAGTAGGTAGATTGCATTTATAATATTTGTTATGACTCGTTGGGTCTACTGCATGCTTTTATTTATATGATAATGCTTTTACTTATAGCTTACAAATGTTCACGTAATGTACGTATGTACTTTGCAAGAGTTGTAACACTTTAAACCTTCCTTCAAAATTGTAGAATGAACGATTAGTAAAATCTATTTAATAAGTATATGTTAAACACTTTGATCCCTACTTCAGATGGTACCATAAACGGTTAAGAACAATATTGCAGTTTAACACATTCAACCCCATTTCAGATGACATTATAAACGATTCGTAAAACCTTCAGTATGTATTTATGCTCAGCGCTGTTTATGCTATTCGAATTGTCGGTTTTATCTTACCATGGTATTTGCCATTAATTGAACATAAGTTAGACAATAAAAATCACTCTCATATGATGATAACATAAACGATTAGTGAAACCATGATTACTAAGTATATTTGATAGTGCAGTTTATGACATTAAACCCCATTTCAGGTGATTTAAACGATTTGTAAACACCCCCTGCAATAACTGGGGTGTTAAATTGATTATCTTGGTGCTCTATGTGACAACACCGACATGGTGTTAATTTTACCAACAATGAACTGATGTGGATAACCAACACCATGTCGGTGTTGTCACATATCGATACCTTGAGAATCAATTCAACACCGCAGTTTTTGCAATGCACTGAGTATCCATTCATTCCATTAGAAGTTTGGTTTTGTCTTGTAATGTCAAATGCGATGCCAAGTCAAACTTTGGATCAATAAAAGTCACTCTTCTAATTCATTCATTTTTGTTATTTTCACCCTTTCAAGGAAATTTAAGACGGCTTTAATAAACAGTGGCGCTGTTTTTATGAGTAGATGTAAGCTAAAAGCAGAACTCAAATAGTTACTACACCTTTTCATCGCAAACGATTCTTTTTCACTGTTTTTTTTCTTTTCCAAAGCATGACAAAAGTATTCCCATTATTCCTCAAAAATTCCCTCCGGCAGTGCCCTGTTTTTCCACATATCAGTTCCCTGTTTTTTCAGAAACTTAAAGCAATAGTCATAACACTGAGATTTTTTTTCTGGCAGAGAGGTATTTACCGAGCAATAAATTACTGACTGGGTAAATTTGTAAATAGGTATTTACTTACATTTGTTCATTGGGATTTGATTGCGTCACGCAAATAGCTTTGAATAGAAACGTTGGGGGTTACTACCGTATAAGTTTCGACCACCCATTGTTGATTGGGGGCATCCCAGAAAAATAACGTCAGGTTTGATAAATCAACACAACAAGCGATGAACAGAGACCGGTTTGACGTTCGATTTCATCAAAGACGGCACCTGACAAAAAGATTATGGTACACTAAAAACGAAAAGGCTGGAGGAGCAACAGCAGTGCTGTGGTTTTGCAAATCGGTGCTATTTAAAAATAAATTTAAAATTGTTCATAGAAAAGTAGCACATAAGAGGGACACTCGTAGACACATTGCTGCAGTCGTTCTGCTGCACAAGACGGTGAGTCAGTACCATGGTTTTCATCTTTTCCTATGCACTCTTTTTTTTTTTACTCACTCAGAAAAAAACCCTGCATTTTCATCAAATATTTGATTGTTTTGAGATATTTTTTAAATGCGTCTTCATTTCCTTCAGTTTTTGTTATTTTGTGGAACACGAAGAGCCTTCAAATATGATTTGCAATTCTCCCCACACTTGTCTCCAAACACGAGAGAGGTTGAATTCGCGGCCAGAGAAGCCGGATTGCGTTTCTATTCAAATTGATCATATTGGATTCCAGACACAAACCTAGCCTTTATGATGTCGGGAAACATTTCATGGACGGTCATGATTTGGAGGGTATTATATCCGTACGATAAAATTTAATCAAATTTCACCAATATATTTTGTGTCTTTCCTTCATGGGACGTTGATCAATTTACATTTACGTTGTGGTAAAATCAATCATAGTGTCTTTGTAAGTTGGATTAGTTTTTCTTGGGAGTGGGGGTGGGGGGGGGGGGGGGGGTACATTCACGACATTTCGTTTATTGTTCTCTGATCATTATCAGAATCGTTCATTGGTAAAGTTTCAATCTGTATTAGATGGAGAAACCCTTATGCTTGTCTTACAAATTTCAGAATCTAGGTCTGTTTCAAAGGAACATGTACCGTCAGCATGTTATTTAAAGTGTGTATTGAATCACTGGTATTTAGAAGAGTAGATTCATGTGTGTACTCGAGGTTTTAACAACCTGTGAAAAAGCTATCAGCAGCGCCATAACTAGGGACAAATTTAAGAGGGCACTGTGGGGACACCATTTTTCCTAGGGGGGCACTTTTGGCCAATTAAAAGTGCCGTTTCCGTTTGTAGTTTTCCTAAACAAGCCCCTTTTCCAAGGCTCTTCTGACGTGTTATGGTAAAACAAAATACATTCTGCGGGTCAATAATACAAACTAGTTTTACAAACACTGAAATTACGACATAAAAGCTCATACAAAAAATCTGGTAATGTTTAATCTCAAAAGTCCAGATTTCAAATGGGGCCGGGGGGGGGGGGGGCACGGACATCAGTTGGGGGATATTAGGAGGTAGAACGCAATGTAAACACGGTTTAGTTGCCAGGGATTTTGTGTTTGTTTTACATATTATACATTCCTGTTGCGATTTCGGCAAGTGAAATAGCCAATGTTTTTCGGAGGATTTTTAATTGATGTCTTCTCTACTTCGAGAGTATTTCAGACGGAAACATTTCTCAGGAGGATTGACAGCCTTCTGGTTAGGAAGTTTGTGATCAGTAAGGATTCAGGCATAATTTGATTGTCTTGTTCACGATATTTTCCAATCCTTGACTTCAACTCAGTTTTATGTATCATAATTTAGAGGGTCAGTTTCTTTAAACCCAGTATCTCCATCCAGCAATTTTGTTTTTTTACTTATAAAAGAAAAATAGCCGCCGGCTTTATTCAGTCGTCAGCTCATTTCATAATAATCTCTGACCCAGATTCTGACTGCTTTTTGAACAGAACAAAATTCCCATTGCCCACCACAGTCCTCCAGATATGAAAAACACGAGTTCAAGTTTCAAGCGCTGTTGTGTGCAAGAAGAAATGTTCTGCCCAAAAAATAATTTAACAACTTGACACCTGATATTGTGTGCGACAAGATCAAGAAAAAAAAAATATGATGTAAAAAAAAAAAACAGCCCACAAAGCTTTTCATCGAAATTAAAAAGATCAAAAACATATTTCTGAGGCAGATAAACACCCAGAGCCTGACTTCAGGGTAAAGTGTCTTGGCCCAAATCCACTAATTACTTGCCTTTGGACTAAAACCAATCTCTGGGGTTAGTACACAGGTACCGTTCACGTCATGCTTGACTCTGGTAGACCCGTTTTCAACGTGCATATATCAGGTTCCCTGACTGCAGCAGCATTAGTAAACACTAATCCTATTGGACAATCATGAGGCCTGACTGCTTCCCGAACAGACCTTATGCAAATGACGCCATTTGAGTAGGGCGCCCTCGCCTATAGAGGTCAAAATGAGGTTGTTCATTGGCCAATCCTGTGCGCCGCGCGTACAATTCTGTGCGTTTCCGATGTTTCACCATCGATTTACCTCTTAGATGGCGGCGTGATGACGTCAATGCATAGGGTCTATTCCACCCGCTATTTGGTTTATATTGCTCTGAAAAAAGGGGTTATTAGCATGGTTGCTGCACCACGAGATACGTTCACGGCGACGTCAAAACCTGACTTTGGTAAACTGTTTGTGATTCTGCCATTATCTTCGTCATGTGCCCTTTGTGACAGTAGCAATGATAAACACTGATTCGGAGTCCTGACCAATTTTCATCCAGTCTCAATTTCGTTACATTGATCTGAGACCTTTTTTTCAAACCGCAGCTCCGGCTTCGGTGAAAGTTTTAGCTCTGTGCCGCCTGTTGGAAGCTCCGTACCAAAAAGTGCATGTTTTCAAAATTACTGACGGCGCCTAAGCCGACCGCAACCGAAGTTGACGCATTGGTTTCAAAGACGACCTTAATGTGGGGAAAATATTAAGGTCCCTTCACCTCGGGTGTCGAGGTGTTCAATGCCCTGCGTGCACTCATGTTTTTCGGTCCGTCGAAATCAGCAAGTCCTCAAAATGATGATTAAACATCGGCCAGATCTTTTTGATACTTGTAATCTGGAAGATTGTTAAAGTCAGGGAGGGTATTTGGGATGTTAGGGTCTTTTAACAATCCTGGAAAATAATGAACGGGTACGAGGGGGAATGGGTTAGGTGTGGTTGCCACGAGCTTTGTGGCACGTTCCCGGTGTCATTCTGGGAAGGCTTTGTACTCCAAGTGTGTTATGCACGTGTATTCTCAAAAGTGAATACAGTAAGTCACAAACTTGAACATCAGATGCCCAGTTGTCACTCGCTGCTCTTATGGGGGATATGATGCACGAGGGATTGGCGATCATGCCTGGCTTCAAACTGCTGGGACTTGACTACGTGAGTATGGCTTTGGGTTTAACGACAAATTCATTTCAAATTTGCCCGGCAGCAATCTACTCGAATTGTGTCTTCCATGTCGTGAGCTCGCAAAAAGAAATGGTATTTAAGGCCCAGATTTCCAAAAAAATGTTCAGCATCTTAGTATCTCCTGAAGAAAGTTAAACCTATCTCTGATATAGATGAGTTGGTATCAGTTTGCCTCAAAAAAAAAACTTGTTGCCCGAAGCACTCTCATTTAAAAATCAAATGATTGCTATATAGTATACGAATTCAAGTAAGAAATCGTGTCTTCACACAATAATTTGTAACTCTAGCAAGTGCGTTAACCTGCTCGCACAACTATAATAGACCGATATATTAAGCCCCGCCCCCTTAACATACTGGCCAATCACAGCATTGGCTACATCACCACTGTACACGTGGGCACGCACAATGTGCGTCACCTCAATGCCACACGGCACGACATGAACGCGCGCACTATAAGTACGCGCACGCGAGAATACGACAACCACATTCTTTCCTCCATGGCCCACAAAGCAGCGGTTTGGTGAATATCATATTGCACCATCACTTCATTCAACAAAAGTGAGCGTCACAAATACTAGCAGTTTCGTATTAAGCAGAAACGAATAGCCAGTTGTGTACCATATCTTGATTGTACTGGTAGTGGCAGGTCCGTCAGGATGAGTCAACCGCAGTGACCACATCAATATTGCAGCTACGCAAATACTGCCGTCCACGATCCCCAAGATCCTATTAAAAAAGACCATCTTAACCCAGATTTAACGATTGAACATTCATCAGCCGAAGCAACTACCTCTTCCTCTCCCCCCTTCCTTAGCCCATGTGGCTCTTGAACGGGCACAAATATTACCCCTGTGGTCAATACGTCAAGAACACCAAACTTGAAGTAGCCCCTGTGGAAATTGTAGAATTTTAAATGTAAGCCAATCCAGTTTTTTCCCCCCTTCAAGTTCAATGGACTAAAACTCACTCAAGTGGCACACCCGCTAAAACGTGCGCCACTCTTAACTTCACTCCAAATCTTTCCCACCTCTATTTTATCTGATAATGGTTACCCGATAGTCCGTTCTGCCATTTTGAATAGATAAAATAACAAGGCAGTGTTTTCTTGCCTTGTAATGTGGTCTCATGACTTTTTGGGGAACTTCGACTGTCTTCGGAGCTATCGATAATTCTCTTTGTGATTTAAAGTGCAGACAATCAAAATGTATCTACCCCCCTATATCTTATTTCAAATGAAGAGAGAGAGAGAGAGAGATCTGTTTGTCTACCATGGTGAGTCTTGTATATATATATTATTTTCTTTCCAATAAAAAAAGGTACGGTTTAAATAGCTGGAGACTGACCTGTTTTGGGCTATTTCTCAAAAGGTTTGACAAAACTGGCACATTATCTGCAGATTATTTGCCCTGTCTGAGACATTGTTTCCAGTCACACCCAATACATCACTCATTCAATACCAATTGTTCTCCATTTTCCAACATTCGATATCTTGGTTCTTTCCAAACTTCAGATTTGGGTGAGAGAATTTTGTAAACGCTCACAAAATATTGGAATCGAATTTCGTTCTCCCTTTTTTTCGGGGGAGACAAGTCCCAAGGGGCATTCTGTTTTCCAAACCGGTCAATTCAACACTGTTCCATGCTGAACACGTAAGTTTTAACATATTACAGCGAATCTGTATCTGCAGTGTGCACACTTTGATTTTTTTTTTAACAAAGTCCAGACATGAACGGGCCGTAGGTTGTCACTCTTCGAATCAAGCATTGTACTTAACTGATGTCATTTCAGCCCCAAACCTTTCAAAATGATTGCAGCCCACTTTATTACACAGAAACGCAAAGATGTCCTTTTTCTTCGCCCGAATCATGAAACGTGTAACCCTCGTTTCTGGCGTGAGCGTGGAGGTTTTTCACACACGGGAAATCAAAGTGTATTGTGTCTCTCTACCCACGGTCTTTTCATGAGTTTGATTTATGGTTTTGCCCACCCTTCAATGAACCGTAATCCCTCCCTCTTCACCCACACCACAAACCATTACACGATATCTTCTCTTTCACAGACACACACACAATATTCTTAATTTCTTCGAGAAGGCCGCCAGAGCTCTCGGTAACTGTGTGATGAAATAATTGACTGAGAAGACTTTGCTCTTTCTGTGCCAAAACCTTTTCGAGAAAATATTTCTGTACACACTTGAAAACTCCCGGGTCAGGTGAGACCTTCATCATGGTGCGGCCATCTTGATCCTCTCCCATTCAAACCAATGTGCAATGAATGTTAGCATCTATTACTGTTATTGGATACAGGGAACGTGACCAAGATGGTGGCAGCATGATAAAAAGGTCTATTGACCCAGATTCCGAGATCATGGGACCTGACCCATTTCTGGGTCAGGCTGATTCGGAAACTGGTTAAAAGTGCGATTTTAACTCGGAGTCTACTTCAGTTTGAAACATTTCGGGGTCATTTTGACACGGATTCCGGGTCAAACTGACCCAGAAATGGGTCAGACGGAACACGGAATACGGGTCAAGTCTTACCCGGGAGTTTTTGGGGGTATACTCGTATACACTTACTCTACTTCAATCAAACTAAGGTAAAGATTACGCTGGCAAAACTGACGTTCGCCGTCGATATTGTCGACAATACTGCCCTTTTTTGCTAGAGCAGTCAGTGGGCTAATTGATTGATAATCCAAGCAATACAACGGATACCTCTGAAGTCACAGTGTCAAAAATGAGCAATTCTTGGTCAATAATGGACCTTTATCATGGTGCGGCCATCTTTATTTTCTCCCATTCAAACCAATGTAACCAAACCGAGGCTGGAAGGGCAAATAGTCTGGTTCCGTTTAGTACAATGAATATGAACATGTATTACTGTTATTGGATACAGAGAACATGACCAAGAAGGTGGCAGTATGATAAAGGTCTATACTATTGCAATTTCTGATACATACTTAAACGTATTTTCATTCCATTTCCATCTTCCAAAGCCACAGTTGAATGGCCTACCGAAGATTGCCGTTCCTATATCCCGGTATTTCTGTCTTCAGACAGCAGTACCCAAGTTAAGTTCGAAAGTGACATCTGTAGGGTATTTCTGCTAGCTTTTTATCCAAGAACAAAATGCTGGGTCTTGGACCTAATGGAGTTATATTTTCCGTGAGTGTAATCATCGCTGCGTGATAACTTTTGTCCCCGTAGGCTAGGTGCTCAATTATTAGCAGAGACATTTATTACTGTTCCCTTTTTCAAAGCTTCGCCTGTAGCTTTTGGGTCCGACCTCTGTCAACCATTTCGAAATCAAATTGACAAACGAGGTATATTGATCAAGTTCAAGCTGACGTCATCACCACAATAAATCTTAATTCTGCCATGTTGGGGAGTCAGATATACATTTTGTGCTCTATGTGGCAGACCGTGGGGCAGACAGCAGCTGCGTGGTGGGTCGTAGAGGGTAGATGCGTGTGATTTCGGTCGGTGCAGTGGGTCGACGGACAAAGTCCAGGATTTTCAAATCACCGGGTAGAGTTGATTAATTTCATTCCGAAAGCTCATTGGTCAAAAGGTCATCCTAATCAGTATCAATCCTCCAGAGAGACCGTCTCAAAACTTTCAAAGTCCAGAAAAATAACATCTGAAGATCACCCCGTAAAAAATCACCCATACTTATTTCATTTGACAGAGCATTAAAATCCTTGACAGAGCAATTCAACATGACAACCAAGTGGCTGAAAAGTGTGTTGATGAGGATGTATACACATGGAGGATTTCCTTCCTCCATGATGTACCATTACAAAACCCACCGATGCAACAATGACAACAACCAGACAAACAGTGATTAACTCCCCCTTTAAGTTGGGGCATGGCAAAAACCGAGGACGAGTTCTTCCGGCTATTTCGGGCCCCGCGTTTTGGTGTCAGGGTGTGTGGGTTGTGTGTTCCAGTCAGGACACTATGTGTCATCGAGCAAGGCACTTAATACCATAGATACTTCGTCTTTTTTTTTTCCTCTCGGATATGGGACCCTGATGTACCGTAGGTCCCGTGAGTTGTGCGGTGCACGTAAGAGAACCATCGGCAGTGAAAGAGAAAGGGCCCGCTCTGGTGTTTGGCTTTCCCCGGTGTCTCTGACATGGTTTGCCCAAAACACCACAATACCCTAGATCCCTTCCAAGGTGTTAAGCTGCTCACATGTTTTTCAACAATCTTGACATGTTCGTGAAAACATTGCCTTGTGTCCTGTGGCGAATACAAGTTCCTGCGCCGTATCTAGGGTAGCATTTTAGGGGGACACAAAGGGTGCACCATTTTTCCTAGGGGGCACTTTTGGCCAATTAAAACTGTAGTTCCCGTTTGTATTTTTCCTAAACAAGCCCCTTTTCAGCGCTCTTCTGACGTGTTGAGGTAAAACATTATGCGCGTAAATAATACAAAATAATTTTAAAAAACATTGAAACTACTACTTTAAAAGCTCATAAGATGCAACATTTTATTCTGGTAATGTTTAATCCCACAAGTCCAGATTTCAAAGGGGGGGTGGGCACTGGGGGCACGGACGTCAGTTGGGGGGGGGACCACGTGCCCCCGTGCCCCCCTTTAGTTACGCCACAGACAAGGTCAGCTGTTTCAAATCCGGTTGTTAAAACCCAACAAAACATATTGTCTTTGTATTTATTTAAATTGTATTATTTTTATTTTTGCTTAGCGCTAAGGGTATAGTCCAACACAACACTCTCTCAGCCCTCTCAGGTTCCCATTTACAAACCTGGGTTTAAAGAAGCAACCATGGTTAAATTGCCTTGTTAAAAGAAACAAGTTTCATAACCTGGAATCGAACCCACACTCAGATGATTCAGCAATCTATAGGTCACTCGGACACGACACGCAAAGTTATGACCAAATACTTCTTAAAAGCTCTCCGTGCCCGAACCAAAGCACACTGTTTTCAAAAGCCGTCACGTTCATCATTGTTTCTATGGAAACGCTTAATAGCTTTACTCGCAGACACGTTTACTCTCAATTTGGCGGGAAAACATTGGTTGCTGGTACCTAGTATTTCGAAAGAAAGGAAAACCAATTAAGATCTTGGAGGTGACTGTTGTTTTTGTTCTTCCCTGAGGCGCCAGTTAATTTTCCCGTCCTTGTGCTCGTCCAGAAATGTATATACGGCTTGACCAGGAATCCTTCGTGGTCGGCCCACCTCAGCAGACAATTCATAGCTGCATCACTGACACAGACATTACAGTCAAGACAACCAGTTGTCCCGATTAATATACGCAACGTCGAGCAAGGAGGACTTTCAACCGTCTTCTTAATTTACTGCCAACTCGCATGTTCACGAAGGTGTGCATTTTTTTTATAGTTGGGTTTTGCGTTTCGCAGTTTAGCCGTGTCCGGTGCCCGGGGGCCCCACGGGCGAATCGTACCGCCCGCCTCTCGGGCTGATGAAGGAGATATCACCGTCTCGTCACATCTCCTGCGAGGGGCCGACAGAGCGCTTTCCGTTAATACCTCACTTAATATTTAGTCCGACCGGTATCCCCGTAGGTATGTCTTGTTTTTTCTGTCTCTTAACATGTGTCTTCCCTTTGAAATCTCAAGTTTTTAATATTTCTCGCCCTTGGTTGTTGGAATAAAGTGACAGCCGCCGTTTACACTCCAAAAATATTTGGGCTGAATATTGTTGAGACATATTACCTTTAGATCCTCTGACGTGCATAGTATGGAGAATTGTTGTTTTGACGTAGTACTGTAAAAAAATCTAGCGGACGCATTGGTGTAACATGTCAAATCATAATTGCAAAAGCATTACTGATTTAATACCATTGCTTATCCGTTTAGAATATCGTTTTGTTTGACTTCATTTCACGTACATTTCTATCCGAAAGACTTGGTTTTTGTTAATACAGGTTCCTCTGAAAGATATAAGAATGCAGAAGTATTCTGAATTTAGAGCTGCGTTTTGCTTCTGTAGTTTCATAATTTTGCCTAATGTATTTTGTTTATGTTTTACGGTTTTTTTTCGATGCAACGTTCGGACACACGTGGACGTGCACCCCCCCCCCCCCCCCCCAGTGTACACACTGCCCCCTCGGGGAATACAAATCTAATCACAGCGACACATACATACAGCCCGTTTACAACGATATGATATTATATTCTGAATATCTTAAATCCGTTGGACGGTTTTTCCCCATTCCCTTCTTCGAGCTTCTACACCACAATCTGGGTTACCAGCGTACAGCTAAAGTCTCAATGGAGGTGGGGGGAATGGCAGGGAGGGTGGAGGGGGTGTCTAAACCATGTAGGTTTTGGGAAAGTACACGACTGCTAATCCAAATGAGCTTACCACATGTCAAGTCCTGCGCGGATTACACACTGAGCCGTAGGGGATGTTGAAGATGAAATTTCTTATAACTTGATTAGTTCAAGACATCAACATTCATGAAATGTACAAAAACCGAAGAGGGCTGGAAAAAGGACGAGATCCCGTTTCCATTTCAGGGTTCGACAACTGCTTTAGCTGACGGAAACGAAACCCTTTCCAATGGCAATTTTTCTCAGACAAAATTCTTCCCCAGGGAGGGCTGTCTTACATAAATCACATCATACACCGTGGCGTATGAAGTTTTTGTTTGATTTTGTTTTCTTCTGCCACAAAATCCCTCATTTTCTAAGGCGGTCTGCGGAAGACGATAATGTCAGCGCGTCCAAAAATAAATTCTTTGAATCTTGTAGCATGTCATTTTTATTTGCACAAGTATTTTTTTTTAAGAGATGTTTGAGAAATTAAGTGGCCCCTTTCTGATTTATAAAGTAATGTACTAATAATCGCCTCGGGGTAGAAGTGGTGCATCTCAGCATAAACGGGCCAGGAGTTGTGAATATCTCGACGTTTCGAGTAGTATAATTTGTTGGTCTGCTAAGAATGCTGCACTTGTGTTACGCATGGGCTTGTGTTTGTACTTGATTTCGTTTCGAAAGGTTCAGTCAATGCTTTTTACTGGGGTTGGAAAACTTTACGAGACGCAGACTTTTCTTGATCAGCTGTTACGCACCGTTGTCTCCGACGACATGATATGCAAAAAATAAAATAAAAAAAATAGCAAAACTAGGCTAGTGCTATGGACTTGTCCGACTTGGACCATTCTTTCGGCAACCGATTTGGTCCACTATGTCCGACCCATTTCGTCCGACAAACTATCATGTCCGACTCATTTCGTTCGAAAAACCATCATGTCTGACCCATTGCGTCCGACAAACCAGTATGTGAAACCCACGTTATACCGAAAATCATTATGTCCGACACTATAGACCACTATGTCCAACCCATTTCGTCCGACAAACCAATGTATCATACCTGTTACGCCCGACAAACCATCATGTCCCACCCATTTCGTTCGATTTAAAAAGATATACTTGTGCAAATAAAAATTATTCCGCAAGCATGGACGAAGCTCTGAAGCTCTATCAAACACACCATTATGTACGACAAACCATTATGTCCGACCATCGCGTCCGACAAACCAATATGTCCAACCCACGTTATACGGAAAACCATTATGTCCGACACAGTGTATCAAAACAGACCATCATGTACGACAAACCATTATGTCCGACCCATTGTGTCCAACAACCATTAGGTCCGACCCATTATGTTCGACCCATTATGTTCGACAACCGTTACATCCATGTCGAGCATAATGATGCATAACACGCGGCCGTTATACAAAATCACACAGCGTCCTGAAAGCAAATTATTCCGCAAGCATGGACGAAGCTCTAAAGCCTAGAAGTACAGGGCATTGACATTCAAAAAGCTAAACCAATGCCCGAACGAAACACGGCCGAGTTACCCCGTAATACTGTAGCAATATGTACATGGGTATCCCTGCTCTCTAAATCTGCATGCAAATGTACACGGAGCATTCCACCTTGCGCTTTGATATGTTTTTTCTTCTGTTTCTCAGATCCAATCCTTCGGGTCTATGATATCTAAAAGTAGACACTCTTTGGCAAGCAGAATTATCGACTTTTCGGCATGAGAAGTACGCGACCACACATCGACCATTCAAGTAAGTAAAGGAGAGTACTAGCTCAGTGAGAAAAGGAAGCAGAAAGCTTTTGAAGCAACAATGCAATCGAAGGCTTCTCGAAGGGGGTGTTTTTTCGAAGCTCTGTCCGCAAATATCGTTTGGTCTTTCCAAATGTGGCAGATGGGCACGAAGATTATTCAAACATATTAACGGCACTCTACAGGATTGGTAAGGATAAAAAACATTTTTGGTTTAGTTTCAGTCTGAAAGCTTACTGTTGACGAAGTTAATACTTACAGCATTTTTTCTGTGAAATATTTCTCCCTGAAGTGCTGTTATATTCGAGAAAACTGTATCTGAAAACCCAAACCCCAAAATAACAGAATAAAACACGTAACAAGTGAAATCGGTTGTAACAATCGAAGGACAATGTGTTTACATGCTGAAAAGTGTGCACTTTTTTCCCACTATTTTCTCCTGACTCGGACGACGGATTGAGCACAAACTTCCCTAGGTTTGCTTTTTTCATGTATATATTGAATCACACAAAGAACACTGCACTATCAGCTTTACCAATCCTATCTTTTTTTTACCTTTAAAAGAAACGCTGTAACAATGGCAGTTTGTCATATGTAGGCTGTGTAAAAAATACCCTCATATTTATAACTTTGTGAATAGGCAATTAAAAGTAGCGTTGTAATGATCCAACCTTCATAAGCAGGTATCTGAGTACCATTTATTTGCAAGGTTCGTATATGATAAAAGGTCAAGGATTGAGTCCAAATGTTCGCAGTTTTTTTTATTTCATGTATTTATTGAATCAGCCAAAGTATAAGAACACTGCACTATCAGCTTGATATCATAAGTATTATCACAGCCGGGTTAGTGATTACACCGTTCTAAATCTCACCATCCCTGTTTGAATAGTTTTGATGGTTAAAACGAAAGTACTTTTTGTTTAAACAAGAACGAATGGTTCACCCTTAAAAATTAATTGAAGGATGAAACGTGCCTAATAAAGTATTATTTCACCCTGATACATTCGATATGCCGAGTTTAAACCCCTGACGTCTCTGGGTCTCCACTACTAATACTATGGACTTGGTTTCAAATGGAAATTGCAGGGCTAGATCCGTCCCTAAGCCCGGTGCAACCTACTTGAAGTCATCAATCCATCGAACACTGCTATGATTGATTAAAAAACAGAAGGGTACTTTTGCACATTAAAGCGTGGGATGGTAAAGGAGGATAACCGTGGGCAGAAATTACATTTATTTTGTAAAGGTTAGACGATACCGGACTTTGTGTTGTGGCGCCCTAACGGTCTTCCACTCGAATGGAAAGGGGACATGGGGTTGGGGGGGTCTGGAGTTTGTTTTTTTTTACGTTTGATCCAACCAGGACAAGATAAACACTCGTTCTTTTTTTTACAGAGATACTGTATTTTCAGACGGAAGGATTTCTCGCAATGTTTGGTTTTAGTTTTGCAAAACTCGAAGCCACCTATCGCTGTCCTTCATTGCTTGAGAAGTTCTTGAGAACTAGACTTTAATGTGCTCCACAAAAAGGGGGGGGGCAACGTCGCGCAATCACTGTCTACATCAACCCATTTCGTGAAAAATGTCTTGAAGCTGTCTCGGCAACGCCCCCACCCCCTTTCAACCACAATAATCCCTTTCAAAGTGTTGAAAATCTAACAGCAAGAGCGCAAGAAAACCTGTTATATAGGCTTGCAATAGTGAAAACACAGCTCCGGAACAGCAGTGCTCTTGTGGATCCTGCTAAGCAGACAATTTGGCCTTTTTTTTAAATATCGTTTATAAGCAAAAAGCCAGCAGCACACCACCCACAATAATGTATTCAGACTGTGCTTAGCAAGTTTTTTTTTTTGATCACAGAAGCTTCAAGAAATTTGTCTTGGATCGTCGTACGCACACTCTCTCCCTTAAAAGCACACGGTTACTTAACACAGTCGATCATAAAGTGTTTAACTGATCGTGGCAAGAAATAATTAAAGTCCTTCTACAAACTGGTAACCTGTCTTGTATCGCTCACCCTCATTAAATCACAAAATGCTCATCCCGTATTGAAAAGTGTTCTGACAGAAGTCACTGACCGCGAGTTGCCCACAGCGAAACGATATCAATTAGGTGAACACCTTCATCTTCTGCCACAGGTGAGCGGGGTTTACAGACGAAGAAGACCAATGGAAACAACCAGCTTGCGGAATAATTCCATTTGGAAATCTGCGTCTTTTGCGTTCAATCCGCTGACAATTAAAATGCCTGGACTGGATCCGAAGGCCATGAAGTTAACACTAAGTCCACATTGAAGAACGAAATTCATTTGTTCAAACCAATATTTAGCTAATCAATATATTTTCTCAGCTTAGTTTCGGAAAACGTATGATGAAATGACACAAATAAAACCCATCAAATGTTAAGATACGTTTCGTAATTCTATTATTAATAATATTAATATTAATAACATTTTGGGAGGATAATCATCTTTACTGGCAGCTGAGCAGCTGAATTGCAAATGGCGCAGCTACACGTAATCGAGCTGCAGGCGCTCAAGAGCACCTTGGCAGCCAGCGACATCAACCCATTATAAGACCACGGAGCACAGCCTGAGATCGAAAATGTTTGGGTTTATTTCCGGAGGGAGGAAAACCGGATGGTCTGGAGAAAAAACCCTCGTGGCATAAGAGAGAACCAACGTACAACTCTACTCACCTATGGCCCCAGCTGGGAATCGAACCAGGGACACATTTGTTATTTTTCCCAGGTTCACCTAGCTTGTTTTTCACTTTCCAGGCTCTTGCACAAGGCGCTTTATCATTCGTATCAATGCTTATTAATGTAGTTACTGTTTCTGCTGTTGTTGTTTGTCATTGAAGTTGTGGTTATTGCTTTTGTTGTTTGTCAACAATTGCATTATTTATTATTTTATTAATTTGTTAAAATGGAGTCACACAAAATATGAATTTGGCCATACGTTCGCGTTTACGATCCTCCTTCGAAATATAATACCTAAAAGTAAAAAGCTAGAGTACTGATGAGAACGTGTAAAGTAAATATTGAGGCTGTAATTCCGTGCACCCCAAGCTCTAGTCGCTATTATAACACTCGTTTCGCACTTCTCAATTCCACCTAGGCTCTCCTTGCATCAGTTTGGCGTATAATTCACGTCTTAGATAACTGCGGATCTGTGTCGGTCTACCATACGCTTATGATGACCGCTGAAGGCAATTCAATTTCGAAACTCACAACTTGAGGCATATAGCTTGGGGGACTGAAGAGACAAATTTCCTACTCAATTGAGGATATTAGTTAAACACCGGGTTGATCATTGACTAGGCCATACTTCATGGCCGGGTGTTTCAATAACCCGTAAAACTCTTCAGTATGGTGGGGGGTTGGTTTCCGTACTGAGCGATGCCTTAGTCCGACATCGTCAACTCTACTTTGTACGTCCCTTACCAGTTTTGAAAGTATGAATGCGAATATCTTTATTTACTGGCTAAATTGTAACAAGAATAACAGCATCAACATTATTAAAACAAAAAAAATATTTATAAAACGCCATTTACCAAGATCAATACTGCCCATATGCAGCGCCGTAGCTAGGGTAAAATTTTAGGGGGGCACATGGTGAGGGAGGGGGGGGGCACCATTTTTCCTAGTGGGTACTTTTGGCCAATAAAAACCTATAGTTTCCGTTTGTATTTTTCCTAAACAAGCCTCTTTTCAGCACTCTTCTAAAGTGTTGAGGTAAAACAAAATACATTCTGCGTGTGAATAATGAAAAATAGTTACAAAAATAATATGTAAATACTACATAAAAGCTCTAAAAATGTGTTATTTTATTCTGGTAAGTTTTAATCTCAAAAGTCCAGATTTCAAATAGGGGGGCGTGGGGGCGCGGATTGCATGGGGGGCGTGCCCCACTTAGTTACGCCTTTGCCCATATGCGCAGTGCAATAAATAGAACATATCCAAGTAAAAGTTGACATTTATGGTTTATCAACATTCTGCAGCCCGAAGACTGACTTACAGAAAGCTTACACTGAAAGAGTGAAAGTTGACACATCTGAAAATGTAGCAAATAGTCAAAAGTGTACTGTACATGAAATTGATATTTAAATTGCAGACACAAAAACAAACATTTCAGAAGATAGAAGACAAAACACACATTGTACAAATTAGACATTCCTTAACCTCCTATTCCCCCCCCCCCCCCGTACACACACCCACACAAACCAATAACCTACATCTGGTCGTTCATTGAGTAGTCGTGTCAGATATGGCACGGGACTGTTTTTGAATCTATTTGTGCCAGCATGAATTCTGTCTGATATCTGGTTTGATCTGAGAGTCATAGAATGGCGTCTATTTAATTTGGGAAACCAGTCTTCAAACTTGTTCGAGCTGATGGGTATGTTTTAACAATATTATTTTTTTCTTTTACACAAATGCAATCGCCGCTCAATCAAGGATTCCAAGTTCAGAACCACACCAACTCATTACAGATAATTACACGGTGTCACAGCAAAAACTTACTAGATTGTATTCCAACCAATGCAAAGTTTCAAATCTTACTGATTCCAAGTTTAAAGCACAGACCTTGGCAACAATTGTACGCCTATCCTAAAATAATACGGCATAAACATGCACGTTTCTGGATAGATTCTATTTGATTTGATTTGGCAGTGTCAATGACAACGATGAATGCCAAACCGAGGTATAGCATATTCTAAAATAAAAAATAACTCTTGTAAACAATGACCAGTTCATTAATAACTAATCCAGCTGTCCACTTAAAGAAACACGTGAACAATTTATCAAAAGGGATCCGGGTGTTTTGACGGAGTGAGGACGTCCTTCGCTGTCGTGTACAAAACCAAGGACGTCGCTGAAAAAAAACTGAGTCCCACCATTGGCAGAACAAAGGAAAAGTCCTAGATTTACGGGATCGACAAACGTGAGTGTGTAATTTGTTCGTGTGAGTGTATGATAGTTTAATGAAATTTGGTTGAGGGCAGGAAATAATGGTAAGTTATACAAATTATATGCACGTATACACAAACGCAGCCACCCAAGTATTTATCAACACAATCAGATCACACTCGGCCTTGGGGGGTTAATTTGAACGACCAGGTAACGTGGAAACCTATCTCGTTACGAGAGCGGCCTTGTGCGTTCAGCATCATCGTGTAAAAGCTTCCCGACATTTTCACGCCCATTTACCCATAAACATTATATTCACAGACTTCCAGGCTACTTCTTTCATCTGTTGTAAAGCTTGTGTGTTCGAAAATATACCTGGAGAGCCAAAAGTGCCTGACTTTTATCTAATTACAGATTATGTCTGCTTGAATATAAATTCATCTCTTCTGCGTTGCCATTTGTACAACACCGCTGTTGTTGTTAACAGCCTGAAAGAAATTCTCGTGGTTCAAGCGTTTACATTAACCGTAATGGGTTGTACAAGGCACATTAAGAAAGGCGACAGAAGCGCAATGTCAATGGCGATATAGATACTTATCCGTAGAAAGCTTATTTCTTATATCCAGTGTTCCGTCCACTGCCTTGAAAGTTAGCAATACTTCATCCATAAGTGTGAAAATAAAATGCTTGACATTTAGACTAGATGGGGGAAATTACACGCATTGAATTAGGAAAGGGCCATGTCATATGAGACATTTTACTGGCAATCAGATCCAGGCAATCTCAAAGTAGAAAATTGTCATGCAATTTTTTTCCAGGAGATGGTAACACCACGGAGAAAGATTATCGTTTCGTTTCTTTTGTGTATGAATAGCAGTAGTGATAATTTGGGAGGCTAATCATCCTTACTGGTATAAGGTGAGAAGCGGAATTGCGAAGGACGCGGCTAAACGTTTTCGAGCTGCAGGCATTTGGCAGTCATCCACATCAACCCATATAATATGACCACGGAGCACGGCCTGAGATCGAAAGAGTTTGTTTTTTTTCCAGAGGGAGGGAAAAACAGATGGCCTGTAGAAATACCCCCGTGGCATAAGAGAGAACCACCGTACAACTCTACTCACATAACATGGCCCTAGCCGGGCATCGAACCAGGGACACACTGGAGAGAGGAGAGCGCTTTACGCACGGTCAACCCATGCCACCATATTTTGTACTACGACAAAGTTTCGTTTGTAACAACTTCCTAGTGTGACAACGACCTCGGGACACCAAGACTAAATACATTATAAGAGCAGTGCAATCTCTACCAGTCTCTTCTGTGTCATCATGTACATTATCAACCCTTCATTACTGAGAATGAAAAAGATGGTTTTCACACATAGGTCGCTACGTACGAAAACTGGTTTGTTAATAGTATCGTTCTGGTAATGAAACCAAGGGACCCTCAAAAGTGACTAGCACTGTGACCCGTATAGGACTGAAGATACCTAAAGGTGATGGAGATGACGTGTTCAGTTTTAGAATAGAGATGGGGAAACCCCCAAAATAGAGAAACCCAAGCAATCAGATAGGGACTGAAAATCCAATCTAAATGCAAGGCTCTGGGTCCGGGTTTCGGAACAGGGTCACAAAGGTGAAAGGCAGGGGGAAAAAACACTGACGGCCTAGGGCGTCAAAGGGACAGTATAACCCAAGGTAGACAGAGATGAGCTGGGTCATCTCAGACAAAAATGACCCCCTCCTAGAGAGTGAATAAGATGAAATACGTATGGCAACGGAAGTTACAGAAAACAAAAGTTTATGGCAGCACAAGGCCAGTACGTCATTATTTGAAGCCAGGATTCCTCCCCCAGACGATTTTTTTTCTACATCAGAGAACAAGTTAGGTGCATTGAAAACTTGAGTTAACTTCGTTACAAGAGAGAGGGAGCAAAACAAGCCAAATGGAGGTGGGCTGGGTGCATTATTGGACCGTGGAAATATCATAGGTGATACACAGATGCTAATGGAGATGTCACAAAGAGCAGGGACGAGCTGGGATGGACAATAAAGAAGATGTAAGTTTCAAATAAAAATTATAGACGAGGACGAACAGAAATACAGGGAGATAGACCTAAGCATACAGGCACTCGGGAAAAAACGCATTCTAATTGATGATGAAGATGTTAAGGTTAGAGGAAGGCAGGGGTGTGCTAACACAATGACATAAGATCTACAAAGATGAGAAATCCGAGAGAGGATCGTTTCCTTTTTCCCAAGGGGAAGTAAACGACTTAGAAGTCTTGGAGTAATCAGAACAAATCATAGCGTTAAAAGCTTTCCAATCCACCAAACGTTTCTACACCTACCGAACCTAATCAACCATAATGCATTTTAGAAATAACTTTCTACAAACGTGTTTTTTTTCTTTTCTTTTTTATCGCTCTCCGAGCTCCCAAAGTGACTGGTTCGAAAACAAGATTTAGGTGCAGCTCGGGCTGACATCAACCTTATCCTCTAAAAAGAATTCACAATAGCAAAAAATCTTGACCACGAAGAAAACAAAAAACCTTAAGTGTAATTCAGAGTGCCTTACGCGACAATGCCACGTGACGTCCAAACAACCATTATTTCCACCATGACCTTTTTTTGAAGGTTTTTCCTTCATTTAATGACCTCGATATCACTTAACTCGGGAAGAACATCACAAGGAGAACAGCAAATTCGAGGAGAAAGTCTGAGATCTACACTGGAGGGCGGCAGCTTGCTGCGTGTGCATCCATTACTCACGACTACTGTATTTAGAGTGATGTAACATGTGTGTCCACCGCTGATTCTGCGAGAAAAACAGTAGAATGCGAGATCTGGAAAGAGGTTTCTCTGTGTGATAAAAATTGCTAAGAAACACTTAAAATCTCCGCAAAACAAGGCTGTCTAATTGATGTTTACTGCCGCGGCACATGTTTGCATCCCGTTGTGACGACACACCATCGCCAGGCAAAAAGGCTTGCCCCGATCGATGCGTTATTAGGGGGCCACTTCGTTCATCCAATCAGGGTGTGTTTATATCTTATGTTTAGATTTTAGCTGATGCTGTCCCGACTCCGAGCATAACCAACCGACTCATAATTAATTAACCATGCTGTTGTGGTCGGTACACTCTAAGAAAAAAATACCCAATGTTGCTTAAAATTTTACTCTTTGTGGTGGTAAAAAGGGAACATGGTCGTTAGCGGGGTAAAACGCTACGCAACAGGGGTTGCGTCAAAATTTACTCAATTCCGGTGTAAAACATTTTCCCAACAATGCGTCAAAATGTTGACCCAACTATGTTGTGTCAAACTGTACCCAACAAATAACTACCCAATCTTTGGACCCTGCAACGTTACCCAACAACGTTGTGTCCTGTATTTACTTAGTAGTTGAGTACTTTAGCCCCAAGAGTGGAATAAAAATTAAACGTTTTTTTTTTTAACAGAACACATGATTGCACCAACATTTTCCTCGACTGAGAAAACTAAAGGGGAGGGGAGTTCAGCAAAAGAAACACTATAACGTTTACCGTCCTGGCATTGCTTTTTATATAATTGATGCACTGTTATCGGAGTGAACTGTTCTTGTACAATCTCTGATTAATGTATGATTAACGATAAGTAGTGACAACGCAATAATCACCTTGCTTGAAACTATATTATATGCGTTTACAATTCCGGGGGGCGGGAACCAGATACACTTGATCCTAAGATGAACGAATATGGTGTCGAATTGAACAAAATGACTAATAACAAAACTCTTGTAAACAGACAATGTAAGAATCTCTTCTTGTGAGAAGTGCTGGCTCTGAAAAGAGCCGGTTGGTTTTGCCAGACCTTTCAGTGACGAAACCTTCATGTTGAAAAGTCAATGCAGCTTTCCTTGATGAGACATTTCCCTCTTCACCAGACAGTTGTTCCTCAAGCAGAATGCTAACATGAAGCCCAAATCTCTCTTGCAACTATGTTCATACGAACGCACAGCATCAGACTTATATGTCCAGCCCAGTCCATATTGTACTGTGATTTGCGAATTGCTAATAAATGTACGAGTGTATGCCACACATTGCATTATGGGAAAAAATTTTCCACGTGGGCCAATTTACCTCATCGTTTGTTACTTCTTACCACTCGTTGTGCAAATGTTACACTGCTTCATGGTAAAACAACTGTTGTTTTACCCATTTCTTGGGTAAACAGTCTTGATTCGAACCTCTTTGTTGTGCTAACTGATTTAATATGCTTTACCCAAGTGAGGGTAATACAAAAATTGTGGTTTTGCCCAATATTGAGTAAATGTTACACAATATTTTTACCCAGCTGTTTTACACAGCAAATATTTACACTTCTTTTTTAGAGTGTATGCTCATAGTCTGCTTAATGACACCGAACGCATAACTCTTGCTCTAATAGCTGGAATGGTTTTCACTCCCAACCGCCCCCCCCCCCCCCCCCTCCACCCCATTCCATCGTGAGTGCACAGAAGGTGTTTATCGATTGCCATCCTATGGAGTTCCGTATATACATCTAAGGTAAAACCGTCTCGGGATTGGTGGAAGTGACGGTTGAACTGGGTCAAACGATAACTCCAGATCAAGTAGGAAACGGGCCTCACCTCTGGGACATTAAACATGTGAAATATTGGCACTTGATCGGGAGAAGAAGCAAAAGGGAATGTTAATTCTGATCTTCTGGAGAGAGCGAGAGTGCGGGCCGTGCTAGTTTGTTCCCTTACTTTCAATGGCAGCCTCCTGATCAAAATACATATTTGTTTACCCTACATGGGAAGACGAACACGGGGCGTTTTTGTAGAGGTGGCCTACATTTTGGTTGTCTAAATCAATAAGGCTGTAAATTACTGGTGTTGTGAGAGTGCGGGGCTCGTGTTTGGAGCGTCCGTAATGACCAGTTTCACCATGAACCCACGCCTGGTGGAATCGAGACGTTGATCCCGTGCGTTGTGGCTTTAGAGTGCACGCATTCACCTTCCCATCTGGTAAAACGGTAAATTTAAGAGTTTATCTCGTAAGAGATCATCCCGTTTATGTTCCATCGGCCGCCCTATTTTGCGTACGAGGTTTTTTTTTCCTTCCCAAAATATGTCCACACCACCTTGTTTTGATTTGAAATGGTTTATTCATAGTCGACCATCGCAGCCACCGGCTGAGTTGCGGCGATATTACATAAAAAGTGATCTTACAAAGTAAAAAGCAAAAGCTTTGAAAAGAGATTAAATCAGAACCCAAACATGTAAACAGTAAACAAAAACAAAAACAGTCAGATGAAAATTAATGAAAGGCAATATGAAACTTTATTGCTGTTTAAATTTTTTCTATTTTTTTTATCGTTATTTGTTTGTTTGCCTTTGCGTTTGTTTACTTGTTTTTATTTTTTTTTTCGCAAACGATTGTTTTTTTAAATCATCAGCTATTTTGCTGAATCCGTGCTGATGTGGTCACCGCCAGAGTACGCATGAAATCACGGCTGGCCGTCATTTTTTTTTTTTTTTTTTTATGGAAGTCGCCAGACACACAAGGCCAGTAAGCCACTCGGGGTGTGAGCTACAAATCAACTGTTTTATCCAGGGGCCGTTGCCACCTACTCCTGGCGCTGAAACAGGGTAACCCCAATTACAGTCCGTAAGGATTTAGGCTTAGGTATCATCTATCAGAAGCCTGGCTGGTAGAGCAGAAGGCTCTACCTTCCCAACTTTTACGGAGCAATTATGGTTAAGTGCCTTGCTCAAGGACACAAGTGTCATGACCGGGACTCGAACCCACAGAGCTTGAGTTCGACGCACTAATCACTCGGCCACGACACGCCACATGTCATGGAATGGACATTGGATCTATCTCCCTAGCTAGCTAGCTATCTCTAGCTATCTTTTTATCTATCTATCTTTTCATCTATCTATCTATATAGCTAGCTAACTAGCTAGCTATCTAGCCATCTGGCTATCTAGCTATAGCTATCTAGCTATCTTTCTTTCTTTCTATCAATCTATTATCTTTTTCTTAATTAAATTTCTTCAATTACCAAGCATTTATTATAGGTTGACCCTATTCACCCTTAAAACTGTCGTGCTCACAAAGGCATGTTTTTCACGTCCCTCCGTGTGGTTGCGCTGGTGCCGGTCCGACCACCGCCACGTACTCAACATACTCGAAACAGCTTCAGCGGCGAACAAGGAAATTTCCGGGTCAGCCATGGTTAAAAAACAACTCATATTTGGGCTTCGCGTTTTTTTTTTTTTTGTCTTTTTTTGTTTTTTTTTGTTTTTTTTTCCCATTTAATTATGTATTTCATTTGTGTCAATTCAAGTTGTGTGTGTGTGTGTGTGTGTTTTTTTTTTAATTATTTTTTTTTAGCCTCCTCTGTTCCCTGCTACGTTTCTCCTTTCTCCCATGGGAACAAAGACGTTTTTATTGCAGTGATAAAAAAAAGAGAATAAGAGCGTATAATTTTGGCAATTCTGCATGAACTGAATTTTCAATTGCGTCTGATTATGGTAGTAAACACTATGGTATCCCATGAAGAGCCAACTGCAGTCTTTGATTACAGTCTACGAATGTCATTTCACCCTCACGTTCTGGCTCGTGTAGCTGGCAGCTATCGCCTTTATTACTGCAATTGAGTAGCGATACTGGGAACTGAAGTGTTCAGTCAACACTCTCAAGTTTGCCCGGTGAAAATTCTATATGAAGTAAAAATCTAAATAAACGCGAATGATAAATACGTACCAACACAGTTCAATAGCTTACTTTAGTATTGTTGTAACAGGTTGGCTAAATAACTCATTAATAACTGACAATATATAATGCATTAAAGGGTCTGTGTACGTTTGGTAATGACTCTGAAAATTTATGGCAATAATAACTTATTTAAGAAGTAAGAAGTACAGTAGCTTTTGATAGTATAATGCATTTTGATAAATGTTTCACTTCGAAGTACTGCATTTATGGAAAAATAGATCACTTTTTATCCCCCAAAAATTGAATCTGGGAAGCGTTATTGCCGTAACGCTTCTCAGAATGTGTATTCCAATGACGGATACTTCTTCTGCGTGAACGCAACCGCTCCAGATTTTTGGCGATATCTCAAAAACGCTGCCACCTTTTGAAATGAAATTTACACGGGTTTGTTTTATGGTATATATCTACAATTATATAGCATTAAGGCAAATGTACGGTTCCAAAAACCAAAGGTATACTTTGCCTTTAAAGCGGTGACTGGAATCGGCAATGCTTCGGATTTGCAAAGCTTCTGGAATTGCCGCGACCGGTTTGCCTATTTTGCTTCGATCAAAGTTTTCGTGTGGTTCAATGCTACTTTGAATCAAGATAAAGTACAGCATTTGTAAAGATAACTTAATTGGGTGTAAATGATTGACATAATCCTCTACGATAACAAAAGAAAAGGATACCAGTGATTTACTGTTACTTTGAATCAGTAAAAGGTACAGCACTGGCAATGTTAACTGATGCAACTGGTTTTTTTATTAATCAAATTGTAGTGCACCAGTGCTGCATTGTTACTGTGAATAAAGATAAGGTACACCACTCGTCACGTGAGCTTAAATGATACAGCTGGTTGGCATTCTCTTTGAATCATAGTAAAGTATGTCAGTGATTTACGGTTACTTTGAATCAATATAAGGTACAGCAATGTTAACTGATGTAACCGGGCTTTTAAAGAAATCAAAGTGCATCATAGTAATTATTGTTACCTTGAATCAAGGCAAGGTACAGTAGTTGTAACGCTAACTGATGCAACTGATTTGCGTTATCTTTGAATCGTGGTGAAGTGCATCGGTGTTTATCTTTGAATCAAGATAAGTTACAGTAAGGTAGCGAAACTACTGCAACTGATTTCCTTAATCACGCTTGCACACCGTGAATATAGATGTGGCATAATTCGGTTAAACGTTATTAACACTACTGTTATAACCAGTGTTTGTATGAAGAAAAAAAACATACTAAGATGAATAAATGTTTGTGAAATTCATGTTGCTGACATTCTTACTCTCTTTCAGCTCAGTTTGGACCGGTAAGCTCACTCCATGCATTGAGAAAGGTTTTCTCTATGCTCCATGTGAATTATGTGAATAAAATGAGCCATTTACAAACACCACTTAGTAGTACTGTTTTCACACAGTATCAACTGTCACAACCGGTAAATAAAGCATGCCATTATCTCCCCTTTTGATCCAAAACGAAAAAGCGTGGATTTTAATTGCCAATCAATGTACCAGTAAACACAAAGCTTTTCTCATTTCCACCGTCATGTTTACCCCCCACGCTGTATTCAATACTTCTGTTTGGAACTAAATGAATTCGTTGTCTCCGAATGGTATTTCATCATTTTCACTCCTCAAACTAATGAAAACAGTCATCATCTCACCTGGTCTGTCTGCAAATTTTAATTAAAATGTTGTTTGATAAGTAACAAGCGTATGTGTTTATACAATTACGAAGAAGACAAAAAAGGGGGTTATGAAAAACAGGTCTCCACTTCCCGCTAACGCCTCCCGAGTGAGCGGTTCATTGTACTGAGTTCGCGTGGAAGGCAAATACAACAGCGTGCCGAACAAGCTTATTCGTTGGGAATTAATAAGAGTGGGAGGTGTGCTATGCACACAATGTTTCGAAAAGGCACTTGCTGCCATTTGGTTTCGTGCAAGCTTTGTACATTTGTTTGTGTGTGGGTTGACCCGCACAACATTACTTACAAAGAGAAACAAAACATTAAACCAGCTGGTCCTCAAGTTATTACGAGTCTAACTGAAAACGCTTACATATGTATAGTTTTTTTTTTTTTTGTATTCTTCTTCTTCTTCCCCACCCTTTTTCTATTTCTATTTTGTGAGCACCTGTTTTGGTATACCTTGACAACAATTGGGTAATGAGTTTGGATTCAAAAACAATTTGCTTAACCAACGTGGCGCTATGAACGTAGTAACAGATGTAATAATGTAATAGGCGCGTTAATTTATGTTAATTAATTAAATATGAAATCCATAAAAAAACAAACGTTGTGTTGCTAATTCGTATAGACAGCGCCGAACAATTTCAATGTACAAACATCGTGTTGGGGACGATTGCCGGTTTTTATTAAAAAGCACACTTTTTCAAAGCTAAGAAAACTCCGTGCCTAACCTGCTGTTGGAGAGAGAAAAAAGTACGGACCAACTCCTTATTATTCACACGCATGACCTAAGAAATTATGATTATATAAATTTCATAGCTAATGCTCAATATTTGTTTAATAATGTATGAGATGCGTCACGACAGTCACTCCACATTGTATCAGGAGTTTATAAACTTCAGGCAGAACAGCACACAAAGGAAATGTCCTAAATCTCGTCCCCAGACTCGTGCACACTTTGTGCCTGGTCCACCTATGACCCCCTCTGTTCTCCCGTGCAGACACGAGCCGCGCCATTCAAACGCCTTTATTCCCCTTAGAATAACAGTGAAAGAGATTCCGCGTTCAGTTATCGTGTAGGCTAATTCAATTATCACAGTCCGGTGTGCTCGACTTCATCATCAAACAAACAGGAGACATAATACATCAATTGATGGAACTAAACTACACTCTAGTCCCGTTTTCTTAATACAGATGAGTAAACAGAGGTGTCTGTATGTCTGTACTTCAGAAAGACGACGAGCTGTATGTTTAAAAATCTCCAACCGATACCTGCAGACGGTGGTAGATCGCATCGACCATCGACCTGTCTGGCTTCAACCCCCCCCCCCTCCCGTGCGGAGTAATATTTAACAACTGGTTGTGGATGGACTTCGTTCATTGACAATCCATTCCTTAATTAATACGCCATCCATCCATCCCCAAATGTAGGGCGAGACGAGACAATGATGACAGAGATAGATGGGGGGTTTACAGCATAGCTTAGTCGCCCGGCATCTAAACTGTTTCTCACGATGAACTCGTTGAGCCTCTAAATCCATACCTTGCATTAGCCTGCAGTGTTTTTTTTTTTTTTTTTTTTTACACAGCAAACGGGTAACCTTTAAGCAATGCTTCACAGAGTCACCGCTTCCTCCCCCAACAGCAAGCACCTGTGTATTCCAGTCCTTGCCCTAGTTCCATCCATACAAAAATACAATGTACATCTTCTTAAGAGTTGCAGAGAGTTTTCACTTTTGTCCTACGACTTCAATCTTCTACATATTATAATTTTTATTCTTTTACACGGACCTGTTATTTATTTAAAACATTTTTTTTTACAAAATACATCAAAGCTACCCGCAAGGCTTCTTTAACTTGTACGCACAGGAGAATTCTTTCAGAAAAAAGAGGAACATGATAAAAGAGCAGCAATGACAGGACTCCATTACTACTTCCCTGATCGGTTGTGTGTTCTTAACCTGACCCAGAATCTTGAATATGGGTGTTTTAGTATAACAGACAAAAGTAAGATTTGAAGCTTTGCACGGTGTATGAAATACGACAAAGGAAAAAACAACTAGTTTAGAGTACGGTGACAACCATATGAATTAAATCTCTCCTTTGGAGAGGGTTTTGAGAAGAACTGGGTTTGATATATTGTTTGGTCTCGACGTTTCATTTATGTTGGTCTTCAGAAGAAAGCTGGAGCATTGCTTTTTTTTTCTTTCATAAAACACAAAGTGAATTACAATCGTACATGTTTAAAGAGCTGAACAAGATTCCATGAATCCAAATTGTATTTTGTTGAAAAGTGGGGTGGGGAGCAGATTTTTTAACAACTAAAATCTCTTCTCCTTGATAACATTACAGCTTTAATTTATTCGATTTAGAGTTGATCGCCGTGCTGTGCCTTCAGGTTTGTTCCCAGTACACCCAAGATTACATCCACGCTGGATAACTTTAACAATTCATGTCCTTCTTGGTAATTAATTGCACTTGATGAAACCCAATATATTATCTTCGGTTTGTCATCATTGAGTATTGCCCTTGGCCCACATATAATTAACGACAGGCAATCAAACCAAACACAGCGCGGTTTTTTTTGTTTTTGCTCCTCGCGGGCTATTTTTGCACGACTACACCGCGGCAATCCCCTACGGGGAGTGCGCGTATAAATTCCTTCGGCTAATAATCAGTACTAATTGTCTCAACACTTAACAAACAGTGTCAACTCTGAGCACGACATCAGAAGCGATAGGTTGGTTTACGGGTCACCTCGTCTGTTCGACTAAAAAACCAATAGAGGACGCTGATTGCCGCTTTAAATTAGGTTCACTCGGTGTAATTATGCTTGAAGGTAAAATCCAGAATTGGTAAAGCTGGTAAAGTAGTGTAGTGTTTTTACTTTGTGAGATTCAATATATACATGAAAAAACTAACCTGTGAAAATTTTGGCTCAATGCGCCGTCTGAGTCAGGATAAGATAGTAAAAAAAAAAAAAAAAAAATAAACGCACACATTGTTCAGCATGTAAACCCCTTGTCCTTAATATTGATCGCTACAGCCGAAATTAAAATCGGGGTCTTCAATTTATAGTTTTTCAGCTTTGACAGTATTTCAGATGGAGGCATTTCAATGGAAGATTGGTACCGGTATTAACTTCTTAATCAGTAAGCTTTCAGACTGATACTAATACACCGATTGCGCGACCCACGTCACGTGACCTGTAGTGGGTAATAAATGTAAACAAACATGACGTCCTCTATAGAAAAGTGCTGTACAATACATAAACAGTACATGATGATTGTTGCATTTGTTTATGCGATCGAGGCTTTTTCTTTCTCGAAATCTGTGAAAAATATTCCAGAGTTTGTACCAGAGACCTTTGAGTGGCCGAATAAAAGCCAGTAAGGACAGTTACAGCAAGATTTGGAAATTCTACAAGGAACGTATATGTTCACGTTGTGGTAGTACTAGTTGCACGACGGAACGTTTGGGCCTGGCGACCGCGATCACACACTTTTCAGTACAAGAATTTGTTTTGAAGCTGAAATCATTCACAGAAAAGGGTTTCCAAAACTGTGTGAATCCTTTGTCTATTTGAAATTCAGCTAGGCTCACTTTTCCAATATTCTTTACTTTTCTTTTTTCTTTTTTTACGGTGATTTACATTACAAACAAAATCACAGACGGGTGGCTACAGTGTCGTCCGACGCCGGTGGTAGTGCCTAACTCAAAATAAACCTCTTTTATATAGCAGAGTAATTGTAGTTTATGAAACAGTAATGTGATTCAAATCAATGTCACAACATACAACTTTAATAAAACGGCATAGTAACTGTGTTTTTATTAGTTATTACCAAAAGCCGACTGTTGGTGTGACTCAGTCGGTCACAGCATGTATTTGCACATAGTTTGCCATCAGCTGAGATAACATAGTACGCACTACAGTTTACATGATGCCAGTCATGTAAAGATAGGTCGCGCAATCGGTCTATTAAATTTTGTTTTGATGCTTACCAATCATGTATTCTTCCTTTCTAATTAAATATTCCAAATAAGCCTAGACGTTGGAAAACACATTATTAATAATACCAAAATATCCTTTGAGATTAAAAAAAAAAACCTTGCTGGAATCGCAATAAAGGATTCAAATATTCCAGCAGCAGTTGTCTGATCTCAAATGGCCACTCGGGAAATATTGCGTTTCGTTATTTTGCAGGCACCGTGCTGTATAGAGAAGAATATCCACACAGCATTAAGGGCGATAAAGCAGACTATGTAAACCGGTGCTTTGCAGCACTTGATAAGAACGTGTGCTCGGATTTAACCCCAATCAAAAAAGGGTCCACAAGCTTCGATTCCCTGATGTAAGTTTGATCCTCAAGTTTGGACTATCGTGGAGCCGCTGAAGCTCGTTACTTTATGGTACATATTCAGTGATCTCTTAACCAATATACAGATTTTCTCGGGGACAGCCTTGATTTTCAATTCAATTTCAATTCAGTAGCATTTATTTCCGTCACTCAGAAAACAATTTACAAAATACAAAACCATGAAGAAACGTATAGATGGAGGCACCGTTTGTGTTTCTCGCGACTGACTGACTGACTGTTTTGTTTTTGTGTTAACTTTACCTAAAGGCATTTTCTTATAAGATTCGGCTTTCGTCACCGCACTGCAAAAACTGACGTGTTAATTTGATTCTTATAGGTTTCTATATGTGACAACACTGACATGGTGTTAATTTCACCAGTGATAAAGCAATGGGGATGACTAACACCATGTCAGTGTTGTCATTTTATAGATACCTAAGAGAATCAATTTAGCACCCCAGTTTTTGCAGTGTATGAAGACAGACACAAAGACAGTGACAGGCAAGCAAAACACAGACAAGGACAGACAAACACACACGTTCTATTGAGTAGATGAATATAAATGTATATATATATATACAAAGGGTGCGTTCTGAAACATAATCAAATGAGGACCTACGGCAAAAGTGACAAGATGCATTTAAAGTAAACATTAAGGCAACAAGAAATTAAGGTAATGAGAGCTGGAGATCGAAAAAATTATATGTTACATAATGGGAAAGCAAATCCATCTTGTAATTTTTTTTTTAAATCGGTCCACAGAGGATTGATATTTGATGATCAGTCCTAGACCATTCCAGAGACGGGATCCATACAAGCGCATGGTATTCATTGCAAAGAATGTACGAGTGAATGGTACATACAAGTATTTGTAAGACCTGGTGTGGAGTGGTGAATTTCATTGACACTGGCGAAGTACGATGAGACTGTGCGAGGAAGAAGATCATTACTCAATTTGTACATTAGGATACCAGTTTGATCGCGGGGTTGAGACAGTGTGCACATGCGAGTTGCTCTTTTCCGGGACTCTGATTAGAGATTGGAGTTTATTAGTAGTTGTGCGTGCCCAAACAATGTTACAGTATAGTTCAGATAGGGAAGGATCAGGTGCATAAGTAACATGTTTCTAGGACTAGGAGGTTCCGTCCCTGCCTATAATGGCGACTTCGTTTCCTTATAATACCTCCAGTGTGCTGCAGCCATTCTCACATCTGTTTCATCAAACTTGGATCCCCTCTACAGGCATAGCAAAAGACCACGGTACGAACACACAGCTTATGGCCTACGCATCATCTAGAGCGATGGTGTGTGCGATATTATAGCCTAATGCAACGTTGATACCCATGGCAAGTACAGGTGACTGCACCACCAACCCTGACATCCCCTCCGCATCCCCCCCCCCCGCCACCCCAACCCGGATGTGTCCCGACCATTACACTTAGTTTTCCCTCTTACGTGGTCTTCAAACCATGCAGAACATTCTGCGAAATATAATTATATTGACAAATGACACGACAACGGAGCCATTAAGCCCACGAATGTGTGCATTTGTATGCCACCATCGTTCAATTTCATATAAACCTCTCAGTTTGCTCGAGAAAAGTAATTACTGTCCGTGGTTGGCAAACATGAAACATAATGGCACGCGACATGCAAAATAAATATTGAAAATAACTTACAAAATCGAATATTTAATTTGGCCTCCAGTAATACTGTCTTTAGTGTTGGTGGTTATTTGTCTGTTCTGAAGTGCATATAGAAGCGTTCGATATAAACCCGAGTGTGGATTATCGGGAATTACTTTCAGGCAATCATTAGGCAAACGTAATGAGACATCATTTTTTTTTTTTTTTTTTTTACTTTAAACAAATAATATAAATTAAAAATACCATCTTTAGAAAGCAATATTTTACCAGAAGGATCATCGCAAAATACTGCGTCGGAGTTTAGTCTGTTGGATAGCGCTGGACCGCAATGAATCTAGGCTTGAAAGTATCCTGTTTAGTTAAATGGTTTCAAATGCAATTTCGCTTTTAATAAAACTGTACTCGATTAACAGGCAAAGACAAGAAAAGGTAGACAGAAAATAAGAAATATAAAACTTTACCAAAAAATAAATAAATAAATAAATAAGATTTAACCCGGGAACATGCTGAGCTTATACACACAGCTCTTGATTTAGGTGTGTTTTTACCTCCGTTTATTGCAAATTAACACCTGCAGCAACTCTGAGCGTGAACAATTCACCGTAGTTACAAAATGAAGGTAAGGGAATGAAAAATAAAGAACTAAGTCAAAACACTGATATTAACGAAACATGCAAGACAAATCACCAATCTTGCTGCTGTTTGACTCCAACTTGACAAACAGTATCCGCGTGTTTCATTGGTCCAAGGGGGTGAACAGAGTTTTTTTTCTTCAGAACGCCACCTACGTTCACTTTGAGATGGAAAACAAAGACAGATCGTCAAAGTTATTATTGACTTTGTCTGAAAGTTTGCTTTATTGCAAACACCCCGAACAGTCGTTCTGAAAATTGTTTTTAAAACGAAATAAAAAGGGGAAAAGACAGAAAGGAAATTGGGCGCCCACCCTGAGAGGGTAGTTAGAGTTTGAATTTCATTCGAGACCCGTCTGCTCGCCACCGAAGCATCCCCGGCGGCATGAAATTGTATTTGCATCATTACAAAGATTCCTTCTTTGGGTCTACCCCTGAGAAAGTTGGACTGTAAACATCGTCAGCGAGCAATCATCATCTACCAGTTACGGCATTCTCCCCCCGAAAACGGAGCAATTCCACTCCACCTTGCCATGACATTCCTTATAAATGACGGAATTCCAGGGACAAAAGCCGTGCTAAATTACCGCAAATACCCCTTCGTCTGGGCAAAAGTGAGACGGCGAACAAAACACACACGCTGAGGGTTTGACGGGAATCATTCGATTATTTGTTCCGCGATCCGCGGCCATATTGACTTAAGTGGGGTTGGAAAATGACAAATTACGCTGCCGTATTGATTCTAGTATCAAGTTAGGTTTTTTTGTTCTAATGGGTGCACATGCATAGCAACGCATTAATCTTGGTAACAATTAGACCTTAAGGAGGAATGTTATGTTCTAATTTGAGTGCGCTACCAGACTCTACGGTGGCTCGGAAGGGACACAGTCGCTGGGAGAGGGTTTACCACAAGTGATTCGGGATTGAATTAACCCAAGAGTGGGTCCCGGACCCTGCACACGCACATCCGTGTCAAATCTGACCTGAATTCTGACCTAGAAAGAGTCAGACCAAAATCACATGTGTGTCAACTGGTGTTAAAATAATGATGATAATGTACAGATACAGTTCTTTCATAGAACATGGGCGTGTTTAGTCATCACTCTTTGGAAACACTCGGGAATAGCGTCTTGAAAACCGACTATGAAGATGCTCTGTTGACGAGTCTTGTCAAACCGGTGAGCTCCCACTTTAAGATAACAATTTGACAGAAGTGTGACACTAAAGGCTTCAACCGAATAACTTAAAAAATTGGATTCTTGGAAGTCAGATTTAATTATTGAGGCCCTAAAATGCTATAAATCACGGGACAAATTAAAATCAGTGGGGCAAAGTGCTGGGGTGAAATGAAGAAGCAAACTTTATGAAAGGAGCCCAGTCTGTTCAGGGCCTAGAGCCAGTGGCTTGACGGCGTTTGCCACTCTAAGGTTTCATATTTTTTAGATTGGAATCAGAAATGCGATCCATCGCCACGGAAATGACTTGACTTTTTATCCGTACGTCCAAAAACCTCAGGTCTTTTTTTTTTTATTGAATGAAAAGATGGGTTCCTGTTGTGTACAAAGACCTCGGACTGAAGAGGTAGATGGAGTGAGATGGGGAGAGAGAAAAAAACCGTCATCAAATCACCTTCCTTCGTCAGGGAACTCCTTTTGGGGCCGACACGTCCAGATAGATTGTCTTTCGAATAATGTGTTTTCGTACGCTGGCGGTTCAGATCTGTTTGGAACCGACTTCTCGAGTTTAAGACTTTGAATGCTGTAAGGGTTTTCCCTTACATGCCCGGTGATCAGGTCCGTTGTGTAAAGTGTCATTTATTAAAGTCGGTCCCGTGCTCTCAAATTCCGACCGAGGATAAAAAAGAAAAAGACAGATTTGGTCAAAAGGGGCCGTTTACAGTTGGACCCAATTTCTCTTTGGAATTGGGGCGCGCGGGCATCGCTGCTCATTTTCCGGAACTAATGTCTCATCGACGTCATTGAAGTTTTAAAATATGCCAATTTACAATGGCATATGATCTGGGCGGGGGAAAATGCCACCCCCTCCCCCCCCCAAAAAAAAAAAAAAAAAAAAAAAAAAAAAAAAAAAAAAAATCTAATAATAATAATAACAATAAATAAATAAAATAAATAAATAAATATATAGATAAAAAAATAATAATAATAATAATAATAATAATAAATAAAAATAAAAAATAAAAATAAATAAATAAAAATAAAATAAAACCGGGCAAGACAGTGGTGACAATTCGGGTAAAGCAAGGATAACAAAAACATACAAAGGTTTTCTATCAAAACTTGGTACTTGTGTTTTTGTCTGTGTACAATTTCGGGCAAATCAACCCCTCTGCCCACCCTTAACCAAAGAGTCCCCTCACGTCTATGACAATATACATTTAATCAACAAGTTCGATGTCACTTTCAGCACTCCGTATCACACACACCACAAAATGGCACAACGAAATACCCTTTCCTGGTATATTTACCGCTATAAAACTGAAAGTCCATCACAATATTTACCAAAGAGACCTTCACCAGGAAGTGACGCAGATCGAGGCTACTTTTTTTATCAATTTCGGAGCCCTTTACGCTTAGCTATTCTATAAATCATACAACAATGAAGGCAAAACGGTAGTGTCGCTATGGCGATCATCGTATAGTAACTTTCCACCTTGATCATGACTGAGTTTGGTCTCAGCAAGCTGACATGACTGTGTTTGCAATGTTGTTTTCTTCATTTCTCTCCAATCATCTCATATAAAACACACCACATTCTTGCAGTTTAAATATACATCAGGCCAAAATGCATAAACAATTGAAAGTGATTTAATTTTTGATTTATAAGCTAATTAAATTCCGAATTGATTAGTTTGATTTAAAAACAAGTGCAGCTTGGAAGATGACCAGAAAATAAGGAAAGACGATTTTGTGCTTAAAGCGTGAGAGACTATGGTGTTGTTCATGAATGGTGTTGTTCTGGTCCTGTCCCATTTGGAAAACAAATTGTTAATGAAGCTCTTCCATTTTCCAAAAAATTAAAACAACACAAAATAAAAAAATAAAAATAAATAAATGAACTTTAAGGAAAAACTGAAAATCTGCGAGGGAGACAGTTTCATATTTAAGAAGTGACACAGTATCCAAACAGGCTCTGTCATTCTAAACTGGGAAAAGGAAACGGCGAACAAAAAAAACAAACAAAAAAACAAAAAAACACACAAACCAAAAAAACAATAACATTTGGATCAGCTTACATTTTGTCAGAAGAACAAATCCGGTTAAGGAAATTTGATTTCCAACAAACACAGTTCAATGTCTGGGTTAATTCAAGTCCTCCTTTCCCCCTCTTTTTTTCCCTGAAGAGTTAAAAGAACTAGATAAAATCTTTAATGTATAAGATTTTCTTCGTACGTTTTACCACATGCCTTTTTATTTAAAAATATCAGTTCTTGTTGCCATTCTGAAAATGAGACGAGAACACTTTGACTTCAGAAAATCATCTCTGTTTTGAAACCGTACTATTGTCACGCCACTGGAGAGGAAAAGATGAGAAGCAGAACACGATAAGTAGGCCTTCATATTTCGTTGATGTCTTTTACACTTTCCTTGGATGCATTATATTGTTGAGACAAAGGAGTTGCACAATGAGGTCCTATACTCCAGTTAGTTTGGACCGAAATTGTGCTGTCGCATGGGGTTGTTCGTTTGTTGGTTTGTTTGTTTGTTTGTTTGTTTGTTGGGTTGTTGGTTTGTTTGTTTGTTTGTTGGGTTGTTGGTTTGTTTGTCTGTTAGTTTGTTTGTTTGTTGGGTTGTTGGTTTGCTAGTTTGTTTGTTTGTTTGTTTGTTGGGTTGTTGGCTTGTTATTTTGTTTGTTGGGTTGTTGGTTTGTTATTTTGTTTGTTGGGTTGTTTGTTTGTTGGGTTGTTTGTTTGTTAGTTTGTTTATTTGTAGGGTTGTTGGTTTGTTAGTTTGTTGGGTTGTTAGCTTGTTATTTTGTTTTGGGCTCGTTTGTTTGTTTGTTGGGTTATTGGTCTGCTGGTTTGTTTGTTTGTTGGGTCATTTGGTCTGCTGGTTTGTTTGTTTGTTGGGTTGTTGGCTTGTTATTTTAGTTTGTTGGGTTGTTGGTTTGTATGTTTGTTTGTTGGGTTGTTGGCTTGTTATTTTGTTTGTTTGTTGGGTTGTTGGTTTGTTAGTTTGTTCGTTTTCTTAAGAACTGTACAAACTTTGTATTGTAACACGTCATCAAAGCTGGTGTAGATTGTGTTTTTCTTAGCGCAAACAGGTTAACCATACACAATGGATTTATTTGCACTAACAGGAAATTGAGGTTCCATTGACATTTGCAGCATTTGTTGACTGCTACACGTAGACTATTATCTGATGTTTTTGTACATGCACTTTTCCCAATGCAATAATAAGTCCACACGACAAATTATTATTAGCTATACTTTTGTGTGTGTGGTCAATTACGAGTAGATCATGGACGCCGTCATGTTGTGGATGTATTACAGGATTGGAAGTGAATGGCTAGGGGGTGAGGTTATTAAAGCTTTTTATTACAGCACCAGTTGCCTTGAGGCTTCAATATATGCACAGAGCATTAAAGTGTGCACGCTGAAAGATGGATTATGTGATACAATCGAGACCGTGGCGTTGGGAGCAGTTGGGTACCGGAGGGCAGTTTTAAAATGGACATCTCTGACTTTAAGTATTGACGTCCATTTCCATGTCAGATTCCGGGATTAAGCCCCCTAGTAGTAAAGTTTACGTCAATTACCATGTCAAACTTCACGACTTTTAACCGCAAGTCGCAAAGAGTGACGAACAAATGATTCAAGTGAGCATATTCGAAAGTGTGCCGCAATTGTGATTTAATAAAAAATATTTTAAAAAAATCAATAATTAATAATGAAAGTGTGTGAATTTCCGCTATCTCCCCCTTTAAGGAACGTGCCCGTTTGGTTTTAAACATTAAAACCTAACATGAGAACAGCCTTCAGAAACACGTTTCCCATTTTGTCACCTTTGGGTGCGGAATCACAGATTCAGTTGATTTTCCTTAAAATATTTTCCTCAATTATCAAGAATAAACTATTGGGAGAACAACAGATAGAAAAATTGATGATGAAGCTAAAGTAAAGAAACAGTAAAGAAAATGGATTACACTGGAAGAAACCAAACGAAAGGCACCGATAGGAAGGAACCACAAAGCAGGAGCCACCAGGAAGGAACCATAAGGCAGGAACCATAAGGAAGGAACCATAAGGCAGGAACCATAAGGAAGGAACCATAAGGCAGGAACCATAAGGAAGGAACCATAAGGAAGGAACCATAAGGAAGGATTCATAAGCAAGGAACCATAAAGAAGGAACCATAAGGCAGGAACCGTAAGGCTGGAACCATAAGGCAGGAACCATAAGACAGGAACCATAAGGCTGGAACCATAAGCAAGGAACCATAAGCAAGGAGCCATAGGGAAGGAACCATAAGACAGGAACCATAATGCAGGTCCATAAGACAGGAACCATAATGCAGGACCATAAGGGAGGAACCATAAGGAAGGAACCATAAAGAAGGAACCATAAGGAAGGAACCATAAGGAAGGAACCATAAGACAGGAACCATAATGCAGGACCATAACGCAGGAACCATAAGGAAAAAACCATAAGACATGAATCATAAGGAAGGAACCATAAGGAAGGAACCATAAGGAAGGAACCATACGGCAGGAACCATAAGACATGCATCATAAGGAAGGAACCATAAGGAAGGAACAATAAGACAGGAATCATAAGGAAGGAACCATAAGGAAGGAACCATAAGACATGCATCATAAGGAAGGAACCATAAGGAAGGAACAATAAGACATGCATCATAAGGAAGGAACCATAAGGAAGGAACCATAAGACATGCATCATAAGGAAGGAACCATAAGGAAGGAACCATAAGACATGCATCATAAGGAAGGAACCATAAGGAAGGAACCATAAGACATGCATCATAAGGAAGGAACCATAAGGAAGGAACAATAAGACAGGAATCATAAGGAAGCACAGCTTGTAAGATTAAGGGCCCCGGAGCAGTCTAAGGGCCCCTGAGCAGGCATGTGTAAGTAACCCACAGTGTATTGCGTGTGAAGACCACACACAACAGGTAGGCCTATCTCTTCACTTTGATTCTATCTAAAAAATATATTTATATATAGACCTACATACTGTTTAAGAGTATAAGTGAAAGAATGCAAACGTAAGCAAAGCTTAATTGAAAATTGTCAACGGACATAAACACGAACACAGGGCCTCCAAGGTATAAATATTTATCAAATCATGAATACAGGGAAAGTTCAACTTGCCATCACACTGACGATCTTGTGTCCAACTAAACAACTCGATTGGATTTCAAGAAACCCAGTGGGATTGTTTTAAATTCATATTTAATGAAAACACCCGGACAGGTGGGGGAAAACTGACAAACAAGGAGTATGATATTGATGAACAACGTCTGTAGAAGATGTAGGAAGTATCTGCCCATTAATGAAAATAAATATTAAAACAATTAAATAAATAAATAAATAAACATTTATTTTATATCAGCAGTCTTTAGTAGGTTAATTAAGATGCAAGCCGTTTCTTTTTAATCAGGTTAGACCATGGGTGTCATATGACTCGGTTTCCATGTCATAACGCCCGTCCGCAAATCGTTCGAAGTTTTCTCAGGCAGAGCAACGATAGCCCTCGCTGCACAGTCAGCGCTATTAATCATTCCAGGATATAGCGCCATGAGATCTGGCGCGTATAAAATGTTCAAAAGACACCGGCCCCGCTCGCTGCCAAAGTGTTTTTTCCTCCTCCATCTTCTTCTTCTTCTTCTTCTTCTTCTTCTTCTTCTTCTTCCCAATCCGTTTTTGATAAAGTCCGCGAGTGGGAAGTATGGGCGCCCCTATTAGGACGGGTGTTTTTTTGATGGAATGGGATACGAATTAAGTGAGTTAAATGTTGTTTGAAAGACACACATGTACGCGTGATTAATGTGCCTTCAATTGATAGTACACGATGTGAGATGACCTGAAATATTTACATGTGAATTGTCGTCACAAAGCTGACTCTCAAAAGAACTAATTGTATTACCTAAACACCGTGAAAAGTGGTTCCATCTGAAGTGCTTACATTTGACTGGGGGGAGAGGAGGAAAGAGAGCGACATAATGTGTTTAATTGCTCCCTCCTTTCATCATAGGTACATACAAAAAAATAATTTATTTTGATGTTATTATTATTATTTTTTTTTTTAAACCTTATTAAATATTTCAGTTGTATTTAGCTTCGTCAGCATGTACTTCCTTCTAGACTGATTGAAACCTTTCATTCACACACTGTTCAATACTGTACTTGTAAACTGACAGAGCATGCCGTGTTTTTCGGACAATAGAGAGCGCATTGAAGCGACTGTAGAAACCGCTAAATAAAGGCTATAATTATTAACAATAAAATTTCCCCACACGAACAAAAGACTAATACATATAGTTATGTTTGATTTAAACATTCAACATTGGGAAGAAGAAAAACATAAATGTTCACACATTTACATGTACCTTACATGGTATAAAGATAATAAGGGTAGACAACCTTCCTTGAAATATTTCTGCCTGAAGTGTTGTCGTTTATAGATAGTACATGAAATAAGATTCAAAAATAGTTTTCGTCTCAGTGAGACGAAAACTATGGGAATGCGTACAAAATGCTGAATGCATTTTTACCGTTTTCTCGCAAATGAAACAACGAAATGAGCCGACATTTCACAGGTTGGTTTTGTTATAAATATCTTGATTTGTGCAAAGAATGGAAGCATTTACAGTCAGTTTGCTAATTTTGAGCTGGGGTTTTCAGCATAACATTTTATTGGCCGTGTTTTGTTTTCGCTTTTGTTATTTATTTATTTATTTATATTGTATATATATTTTCATTTTAACGAACTATTTCCAACCGATCAAGAAAAAGTAATTTACGAAGATTTTGGTGTAGTTTCATTGTATTTAGCTTACTGGGCGTGTAGTTCCACTGATCTAACCTTCTTGGCAAGAACTCCCTGGTTATCGTACTTGTAAATTGAGTTACGCTGCCTCGTCAAATTGATAACCATTCTAAATACGTGAGTTCTTTTTTTTTTTTTTTTTTTTTTTTTGTGCAGAGACGAAGTGCTCTAGATTCTGTTCATTATAAAAGAACCTTTTGCAGATCATTCGATTCCAGAAAAAAACCCACATCTAAAACTATGCCACGAAAAGGATTCATTTGGAAAATCCTATTAATTTGAACAGAAACAGGTGCATATAATAATATTTACGTGTGTCATTTTGGGGACAAGGAGACAGTCAGCTTCTACATATATGATTAATTCAGTTACGTCTTCAGGGAATGAAAGGGATATGAAGTTGCCAAGTCGAATGAAATGTAGTCGTAAATCCATTTTTATTCTCACTTTTTTCGCTCAAGCATGGACGCGCTTCTTCCCGAACAACATTGTCACGGACATGTATTTTTCCGCTGGGAAATTTGGGACAAGTTTTCTATTCGCTAATTTGATTTCTTCAAGGGAATGTACACACATTGTTTATTTTAAGGATTTTACAGTCTCTTTTCCATGGACGTTGTGTCTGTCCAACTTGTTCTATTATTTCTCTGATTCTCTAATGGAATGTCTGTACATTGTTTACTTTTAAAATCTGTTTTCCCTGGATATTTTGTTCTGTCAAACGTGACATAAACTAGGATTATAATTGTAAAATTCGTTGACTCGATTCTCTAATGGTATGCACATAGATTGGTTACTCTAAGGATTTTAATATCTATAATTGATTTACTAGTGTTAATATTTTTGCTCTCAACCTGGCCTGAACTGATGTAGCTACAGCAATGTTCACTTAGTGATTCCGTTGTCCGACGGAAACAAGCATTATTTTATAGCCGCTCAGACGGGAATTGAACCTGCGTCCATCGTTATTTTCAATCAAGCACCTAATCCACTTGATAATCGAGCTCGCCCGTCGATGAGAGTAAAGTTTCATGTCGCTATTGGGAAATATGTACTGCAATTCACATGTACTGCAATTCACAATAAAGCAAGATTATCTCGATTTAGTGAGAGCGAAATGTTGCAGCAACATTTTAGGTCTTAAAGCCTCAGCTCGACATTGGTAAACTGACTGTAAATGCTTCCATTCTTTGCACAAACCAAGATATATGTTATAAAATCAACCTGTGAAAATGTCAGCTTGTTTCCATTGTTTCATTTTTGAGAAAATGTTACAAATGCACTCAGCATTTTTTGTAGGCATTCTATAGGCAGAGTTTTCGTCTCAGTGAGACGAAAACTAATTTTGGATCTTATTTCCCGTATTATTTAACAACGATAACACTTCAGGCAGAAATATTTCAAGGAAGGTTTTCTACCATCATTATCTTTACACCATGTAAGGCATATGTAAACCTGTAAACATTTACGTTTTTCTTCTGAAAATGTTGAGCTTGGGCTTTAACATTGCTGTACCTTATATTAATTTATTTATTAGAATCTTGTACTGCAATTTACAATGAAATTAATGCATATGTTATGGGCCTTGAAATTGCTGTAACTTATCATGATTTACAGAGGGTAACCGCTCGCAACAATGTATATTTGGTTTGCGGTAACACCATGTGATAGTGTCTATACTTTGCGTAGATTATTTTTAGAAGAGCTGCCCGCCTATCTGTCTACTGCCAAATATTTTACCCGGACATTTTGTTCTTAGGCTGACTGTTCTATTATCCATTCGATTTCTCTAATGGTGTGTACATGGACCGTTTACTTTAAGAATTTTAAAATCTGTAATTCACTTAACGATGTCAACATTTGCTTTTTAAACTGGCCTGCATCGATGTACGTACAGCAATGTATACAGATGATTGCTTCTGGTTTCCTACGGGAACATCAAAAACACAATGTGCTCAAATGAGAATTGAACCAAAGACCACCGTTTCTACAGAGCATCGAACCCTCTCGATGAACGAGCTAGCCCATCAGCGAGAGTACATATTTGTTCAGCCATCTGAATCACGTACTGCAATTTACAACCAAATTGTACCCCGTTAACTGTTCAATGAGATTCGACATAGACCTACACAGCAGCAGTAATCTAGGCTTTCCCATTGCTGTTCTATTTGATTCTTGCATATTATAAACGTGTGCTTCAATTTACAATTAAATCATTGCATTTTTGTATAAAGAGCGAGCGTTTTGCAGCATTTTTATAGGCCTTGGCAATAATGTGATTCATGAAGGGTAATTTATTCCACAAAAAGGCAACCGTGTTCAACATTTCCGGATCTTTACGATGTTTTGTAATGTCCAGACATAAAGAGAGAGCATAAGTTATAATACGAAGAGAGTCAGCATAGAAGTGTGATGGTATTACGAAAGCTGGGTTCAATTGTAAAAAAAAAAAGATCACTTAGAGTGGTTTTTAAATGTGTCAGACAATTAATAAAAATGTGACCATGGCAATAGTTAAGTCATCTTGAGAGGATACTGAAGAGTTTGCTGAAATGATGCCCGCCGGACCACATCATTAGTCATGACGGCCTTGCCAATGATGTGATTCGTAAAATGTAATAAAGAGAGGGTCGTGGGGCGCTTTTTTAGTGAAAATTCCGGTCATGCAGGTTTTTAGAAGAAAAAAAAACGGGAAGGTTGGGATGGATCTTGTCGATTACGGCCAAGTCTAAAGGCTGAAGTTTGGCGTTAAAAACTAAAGCACTACATGAAGACGAACATCACTACTACAATATATTATTTAATCTTAGAAGAAAAGGCAATACATGTGCACAGAATCCGTCCCAACACATTATGGTTGTTTGATTTATAGGCCCTTTCAAACCTATCACAAACACACGCTGCCTTCCTTTCATCTCCATTCAAAAATAAATTTCTGATTCTAGTTTTTTTGATTGAACTGTGCAATCATGCCGAGTTGCTTATTAAACAAAACAGAACTATAACAGCTTACAATGAAATTGATTGAATCAGCATTTTGTTGTTGTTGCTACGAGATAATAAAACGAACGTGCACGCGACAAAAGGCCTTTGGCTTTTATGGGAGGAAAAATTATACAACATTGCAAGGATGTTTCTTTTAAAGCTAAGGTTAAAAGACAACGGCAATATTTAACATGAAGGTTGCACGGATTGCAAAAAAGAAGGGGAAAAAAAACCCTAAAACTATTCAGAAGCCGAATTGATTAGTATATATTTTATAACGGGCAGTTGGCGGCCAAGGCAGCACATTGCATTACAGTATACACGGACTACAATGAAACTGGGTATTTTGTTGTGAATAACAAACGCACAGAAACACGAACTGTTTGCAAAAACAATTTCGAGGAGAAAAAAAAAAGAGGCTTATGTCTACATAAGTGTCTCCTTCACTCTCTTGGATTAAAACGAAGGACTTTATTTGTTATCGGCAATTAGGCCCATAACAATAGTTGAGTCTGCTCTAAAACCAATGTATAAAGACATACGCTCCTTGTAAAGAAAACCCCTTCTTGGGCACTTTGGGTAGGATTCGAACCCACCACTCTCTACATCATTCCCACTCAAGAAGATGTCAAAGAGTTTAGGAAAGGAAGCATATTTTATTAACCTGATTTGTTATTAAAAACCCAAATTATAAATCAATCTTTCTTTAACTCAGATGCAAACATCTTCTAGTTGGGCAAAAGTAAACTTTAAATGCCCAAATTCAGCCTGCAATTCTGCAAACTGTAAAATACAAGTTTTGTTTTTCAGTTTGTGCTTTTGATTATTGCGGCTGATGACGTCCAATAACATTATTATTAAGATATATGATGAAGTCCGCCTTCCAACAATGTGAAACCTGCATAGGCTGAGCACCCACAGAGAGAAAGAGATAAGAATTGAACTTGACCCACATGGTACCGGTCCGTTTTCCTCCCTCTACTCCATGTCTCCCTTTTTCAGAATTTACTCCAAAGAAAAAAACTATTCTGATCAATAGTAAACTTTCAATTAGTGTTGATAAGCGGTGTTTGCGTCTATGCTCCTAATTCCAATTCATAGTTAGTGTTTATCCAGGAGATTATGCTGGGAGTTGGGCATCGTATAATGTATAAGTTTCCTTTGCTGTCATTATCGCTAAATGAACACAGGAAGTAAGCGGAATTTACTCCCATCTAGTCAGGCGCCATATCACTTATAACCCCCCTCCCCCAGTCCCCACGCAAGCTCCTCCTCCAACACAGCGTGTACGTACAAGGGGTTTGGCAAAATTACCGGTTTTAATTTTAGATTGACAAAACAAGCCTCGTCGGTATATGCTTTTCTAATAATGCCGCTTTTAACGGAGCAATGGAACGGTATGGGGGAGGGTTGGGGTTGGTACATGTTCTCATCTTTTGAAGGCATAGGAGGGATTTAGTGTAATTACCGGTTTTCATTTTGGATTGATAAAATAAGCCCCGTTGTTAACAAGGCCTTTCGAATAGTGCCGCTTTGAAAAGAAAACAGGGAAGGGTGCGGGGGAATTGTCGCTTGGGTCGGCTTGCTCCCCCCCCCCCCCCCCCCCACCCACCCAAGACATACTATTTAGCATGTATTAGCATGTTGGTTTCAGAAAAAAAATACCGCTCTTCAATCTAGAGTGATGACACGAGCCACAACAGTAGAGGGAACGTAGACACCTTTTTCTCAGGTTGACCTACTAAGAACTTATGCTGCATTAAATAAGGGTATAAGAGGAGGAGCGGGGTTAGGGTTCTCTGGTGGGTTTGCCTCATCGTCTTGGAGAAGTGACCCATTTCGGTTGACAGTTCACAGTTAAGAGTCTCCTTGGTTCTTTTGCGGGAGATTAAGGACCCCCTCGGTGGCATCATTTTGCGTGCCACTGTTTTCTTTCCTCGACGGCCTGTCTCGTGCTAGATTCAATCAAAGAGGAAGGAGCCCCACGAACATGGTCTCCGCGGCCCTCTGCGGGCCCATCATCAACTTCAACATCAACACTTCCAGCACCATCAGTGCTGACTGAGTCATCGTGTTCAATTCAAGAGATATAAACAGACTTCACAACAAAGACATGAGCGTGTTTCTGTGTCCTGCTTATACTGTTAATGGCAAACTGTCAACTCTTCCACATGGTGTTTCATCAATTATGCCAAGTAAAAACAAATTTCAGTAAAGCTTATTGATAGACAGAATCAAACTCTCTAATAATTGCACAACCTTAGATACGCATTGAACACATACTTGTTTGCAGACTTTCCCGAAAATATCTAACTAAACAGATTAGTGTTAATGTACGATTGGAAAGGAGATGAAAAAAGTTAAAAGAAAACTAGATTTCATGGGAGGGATGAATTTTAACAGCGCAATCTCCTAAACATTGTCGGCTAAAAAGAAAGCGTTGTGTTATTATTTTAGATCAAATGCCTGCAGGGTACTGAATGGTTGTTTGTGTCTTTATTTTATTTATTTATTTATTTATTTATTTATTTATTTATTTATTTATTTATTTATTTATTTATTTATTTATTTATTTATTTATTTATTTATTTATTTATTTATTTATTTGTTGTGATTAAGGTTAGTCTTGTATGACATACTTATTATTCCAAAATCTCATATTAACGGTGGATTTTTTCATTGCATGTTTGCATGCAGTCTTGGCTTTAATGGAATACTGCATCCATTGACGTACATATTACCATTACCGTTGAATGTTTGCATTATTTGAACCAACAGTGAGATAGCGACTAGGCTGTGCATGAAGCATGCCTGGTACTCATCCAACAATCTTATTGGTTAATAGACGAACACTGATTTCCCGCCCAGTCGTGACAAGTCTCCACACGCCCTCTCGCGTCCGGCAGGACCCTTCGCGCCAGACAAACTGTATAAAGCAAACGGGGCGACGTGTTGCCAGGCTCACATTTTCCCACCAGTCTCATCACTTAGCGTGGCTCTGACGACCGCTGTATTAGCGACGATGTGCAACTCTACAATCGCAGCCGTGGGCTGCTCGTATGTTCTCGGAAAAAACATTTCCGAGGAGGAATTCGCCGAACCCGATAGCTGGATGGAATCGTCGGCGAGCGATTTCGCCTCGTCGCCCCCCGAGGTTATCAGCCCAGTAAACTTGCTCCTGTGGCTTTTATGGACTCTGATAGTTGTCGGTAACATCCTGGTTATGTCGGTAATCATAAGAGACAAGGAACTGCTCTTGAAGCCCGCCAATATATTCATCTTGAACCTCGCAGCCTCAGACCTGTTGGTGGGGATTATCTCCATGACTTTTCAGAACATCTGGCAGCTAAAGGAAAATTGGATTTTCGGGGAGCTCATGTGCAAGTGCTGGACCATCATTGACTTCGCCGCGGCTACGCAGTCCGCCTTTGCCATTGTGCTCATAAGCTTCGACCGTCTGATGCTGGTCTCGACAGGTCTAAAATACAAGCAGTACATCACCATTCCCAAAACCTGCATCCTGGTGGTCGTGACGTGGGTCATTTCCCTCGTGATCAACGCCACCCCTATCTTACTTTCAGATAAACTGTTCGGTATCTGGGTGGACTATTCCAACGAGTGCGATTTCGGGGTCTCGTACCAACTCAGCTACCAGTTGCCAATGTTCATTCTGTCTTTCACTTTACCTATTATACTGGTGGCGTTTTTCAACATAACTGTATATAATAACATTCGACAGCGAGCAAGACGCTTTCAAGGCAGAAGTACTACTGACTTTAAGAAACACCGCAAGGCAGCTGTCACATTAGCCTTAATCGTGGGGGTCTTCTTGATCTGTTGGGTTCCATATTGGATTAACAAATTCACCCAAATCATTAACATAGACAATCTGGACAACAAAGCGCTATCTGACGCATTAGCGTACTTGCTGTGGTCTAACAGCGCCATTAACCCCTTTCTGTATGCCGTGACGAATCCCCGGATTAGGTCAGGGATGCTGTACATTTTACGCAAGCCTCTGCCGAAGAGGTGGTCTGCCCACAACAGACGACAACGCGGAAACCTCGATTACAACCTTGGGGAGACGAACATGACAAAGATTACGCGGCAAGATGGGGATTAAGGCTGTGATCCTGGAGACATTTGTTTAGGTGGGGGAGTGTGTTCTGTCTTCAAGGCAAGCGAGACGGGAAAGTCTTCGCGTCAACACGCAAGTGTCCATGGGTTGCTATCGTCTGATGAAGGCGGTGGGTGTCTCACCCACTACTTGTTGCAACGCGTCGTCGCCACCTCCTCCCCGCCCGTAATGTGTAATAATGTGTGTGAGGGTGTTTTGTACAGTACAAGGTAACCGTTTTGTTTTTAATCAAGAAACACCGGGGCTAAACAGAATTGTATGTAGGTCATTAATTAACGCGTCATCAAGTCCATAACTACAAAATAATGCATTTGTTACTGCCATCAAACATGTACGCACTAAGCGTATGTTGAAGCTGCGATAAAACTAGATAGCCATTAACCTTCGACTACGATGAATTTAATTACGCTCACAACAGAGAGTCATAGGGACATGCTTTGTTGCCAACGGAGATCCTATTAGTATTAAGACATATTTATGCATACGTTGAAAAGGTTGAAAATAATCGTCAATATTATTATCTACCCATTGGCGTAGGTTAGCTATGGTAACTTTTTACGAACACTACACAAAAAAAAGCTGAACATTTCCGTCCTTGTAATATGAAGATCCATTCTTATTAATTAATTTCAAGGATGGAACTGAGACTCCCCACATGTGCTTAATAATTAAAGACGTGGGTTTGAGAACACAAGACGTAAGTTCGAGACAATTAAAACCTATTGTACGAGATGTATTCATTTTTCAAATCAAATGCATTTTATGAAATGTAGAGTGTCATACTCGGAATAGATGAACTTACAGTCTCATTCTTAAAGGGTCTGCTTGGTATAAATACGGTATCGGTCGTTTAAGAAATAAATTCCCACACAAATAGGCTACCGTCGTCTTCGAAATGAAATCCAGTATACACCAAAGTTTCAAGAGAAACAAGCTTGCAAACAAAAAATGATAAAGAAAGACGCCACAGCTTGTCGTGCCCAGATGTAATTGATGTATTTGGAGTGTAGAGTCGGGTCTCGCCCGGTCGTGACACTTGTGTCCCGGAGAAAGACACTTAACCATAATTACTTTTACCTTCGGATTCGACAGTAAGCTGTGATGCACGTTGTGTAATGCTTGCAACACAAAATATTACACACAAAAAAAAAGAGGAAACGGCAGATAAAGAGCTTTTCTCGGTGCTCCTGACAGGTATTGACACTAAAATCCTCAACAATCACCTTGTAACTCTTTTTTTTAAGCCGCCGTGTTAACTAGCTGCTTCGTTTCATAACACCTTCTTCTTGAATCTTCACAAGTCAGCTTAATGTAAACAGCGCCGTGTATCCTTTGGCGTTGTGGATGGAGCTGACTATTTTCAGCCCATTACGTTGTTTTATAATTATTGCTAAACCTTACACCGTAACTCATGTTTTGGGAACGTGATAACCAAAGGCTAACATTTGTGAAAAGTTATCAGCATGTCGGTTTTGACGAGAGCATGTCTGTCAGTTAAATTGCGGTGCAAACTCTTTCTACTTTTTGACGGTACAGAAAGAGAACAATAAAAATGTATAAATTCGGTTCTGTTTTTATTGGAATTGTAATACTGCTCATGATATGTCTGCTGATTGGCTAAGTCCACTGCGTCAACGCAGTAGTAAAAGTAAACAAAGCTGCTTTATGATCGCTTGCCATTTTGTACGCGTTGATTCCCCCTCCAAAAACGAGCCATTTACACAAACGCCCGTACACACTGGCTCAGCCAGCTGCACAAATAACTACGGAGCGAACTCGCTGTATCACTCTGTAACAACATCAATCCTGCTTTCGGAAAAGATTAGGTGAATATTATATGTAAATCTGGATGACATTTCATCCTGCATAATTTGGCAATTTGTTAACATACCACGTTTCCTCCCAAGCGAGGGAAAGTATAGGATTTCACACGCCGAAATTCCGCCTAAAACCATGTAAATTATCATCAGAAAAGGTTCTATCGGGTATATATTTTGACACTGTAAGAAATGTCAAATTCATTTTATTATTCATGTACCGTAACTAAATACGCAGAACATTCTCCAGAAAAGACCTTTGCAAAGGTGTAACCGTGTAAATAGTTAGACTGAGGAAGGCATACAAAATGTATTCCAATTTAACTGAAGTCACTTGACATTCCTCCTCAGAGAGGCACGTATTTTTTGCTCGTTAACACTGGGAAGATTGAGGTCCAAATTCGTTTTCTAAAACGATGGTCGAGACAAGTTGTTACTCAGTTTGTGTTTGTGTCCATATTGCAAAAGACCGTATTCTGTAACTGGGAATGGTTGAGATGCAGCTTATCGTTGTATTTTAATAACGTGCGGTTTCCTTGTTCTTTGGTAAGACAATGTTTCAAATTAATGAAGGGGTGATTTAGTACCACCTGTGTTTAGATTATAGACTGAAAAATATTTTTCTTGAAATTGGTAACAAAAAAAAGTAATTTATATGCTAACTGAGATGAATATGAGGAGGGGCTTAAGTGATTTCTAGTTTTGCCGTTTTGCTTGCAAGCCAAAATGGATTTCAGCTGACAGTCAATTATTAAGTCGTACTTTGGCAACGTTCCATGGAACGTGATATTGCATCTCGACGACCAATCCATCGATCCGCTTCAAAAATGTACGAGAGGCCACCACGGATGAGTGTCTAAAATATTGCACACGGTGACAAATGGCCATTGGGGTTGCCATTTAACCTTTCGAAACCACACAAACACCATAGATCGGCCGGATATTGAACTAACCAATCAACAATTAATCTAAGGAATACGGTTAAAAATCGCACCAATAGAAACTCCTCGACAGTTAACCGTCACTCGCTCCTTGTCCACGGCACGTGTCTGATTGGTCAGCTCCATAGTCTCCCAAACATAATCCATATGTATTTTGAAACTGAATTGCAGTGATATTAAATTGCCAGATGACATAAAGAAATCCATCGACTCCAGGGTGACCTAAAACAGTCCGCCCTCTTCCGTTCATTGAGATTACGCTTGGGTTCCCACCGGACGGGGGTTTAAAAGACGAGACAGCCAAAGGCGCGTGGCATTTCATTTCCCATAAATGAACAGAGAAGCAGTCAACATATGGGAGGCCAGTATGAACAGATTGCTGTCAGCGTACGATAACTCTTTATTTATGACGGGTGAAAACGAAAGCTGGTTCGGCAGTGATGGTGAGGACCCACCGCCCGAAGTAGAGAACTTGATCTCGGTGATACTATGGCTACTGTGTGCGGCAATTGTCATCGGGAACGTCCTAGTTATATCTGCCTTCGTCAGAGACAGGGAACTGCGTGTCAAGCCGGCGAACCTCTTTATTTTAAATCTATCCATATCCGACCTAATGGTCGGCCTGATCTCCATCACGTTTTACAATATCTGGGAGCGGCACACTGAGTCGTGGATATTCGGGGAGGTGGTCTGTAAGCTGTGGACTATCGTGGACTACACGGCCACCACCCAGTCCGCGATGGCCATCGTTCTGATCAGCTTTGACCGTGTCATGCTGGTGTCGAAGGGGTTAAAATACCGGAAGTACATCACTCTGAAATTGACTCTGTTCCTTATTGTTTCGTCATGGATCTGGTCATTCAGTCTAAACTCAATCCCAATATTATTCTCAGACACCGTCACTGAGCCGTGGGTCGACTACAGCACCAGCTGTGATTTCGGCATCCTCTACCAGTTTGTGTATAAAATGACTGCGATTATATTCTCCTTTGTTATCCCCTTCGTTTGTCTGGCGATTTTTAACATCATAGTGTATAACAACATTCGCGCCCGGTCCCGTGGTGTCTACAGCAGCCACTCCAACACGGCCCGGCGTAATGACGGCGGGCCAGTCCGGCACAATAGCCAGGGACGGGGGACGAGTGAGTACAAGAAGCACCGTAAGGCAGCCATCACTCTGGCTCTGATCGTAGGTGTATTCTTGACGTGCTGGCTGCCGTGGTCAGTTAACAAACTCGTCTTCCTCATTGCTCTCGACACGCACGAGAACAATGATATCACGAATGCTTTGGCTTATTTACTGTGGTCGAACAGTGCCATCAACCCATTCCTGTATGCCGTTACCCATCCACGCATCCGTGCGGGCTTGATAGCCTGCGTCCTCTGCTGTGTACCGGCCAAGTTCAAGCCAGGACGAGTCCGGGGAGGGTTTCAAAACACGGACTATAATCAAATGACGGGAAGGAAACGGGCTCGGTGCGGGACCGGCACTACGATAGCTGCGCCCAGTCGTGACCCTTATAACAACGAATGCAGCACCCGGGGATCTTCAGTCTGACGAAACATGGTCAGTTCAGCTGGAATAAAACGGCTTTAATTAATTACCTATTTCAATGAGTAGTAGTATTTACAAAACAAAACAAAAACATAGTTTAGGATTCCATGCATGATCGTGCATTACGCACTTTGCATTTTCCCTTGATTACGGCCCCAATTTCATAAAGCAGCTAACTGCAAGAGTAGAAAACAGAAGGAAAAAAAATGCAAAAAAAAGAAGAAGTTTTGCAGTGAAAAACAACCTAGCAGATACAATTCACCAGCCAAAAACACAAATAGTTTACATTGGTCCGACTAGTGACCACCAATTTTGGGCAAACTGAATATCGTTTTGTAAGCAATATTTGTTGGCTGAACAGCTTTGATTTAATTGGGACCCAAATCACACAGGATGTACATTAAGTGTGGACTTCCATCTGGCCAATTTAAACTATATCCAAGTCAGGTCTCGCCTGAGCAAAGGCGTCTTTAACTTTGGTTCTTCTGGTAGCGAATGATGTGCACGCCATTGGTGTATACCTTTAAAATTGACCTTTATCATGGTTGCCACCATGTTGGATTTTCCTACCACACAAATCAGTGGATACCAAACCGAGGCTGGAAGGGCATAATAGTCTGGCACCAGTAATCAGCAAGTTATTTCACACGGGGAGCAAGACTAAATAGGGGGGCAGCGTGATAATGGTCTATTATGTTTTTCCGAAACCTTTCTTTTGAGACAGATAATGTGGGTACTGTTTAAAAGATACACACTTTTTTTTTTGCAAATCTCCAACTTGATAATCACCTCGAGTTTGAGCAACTAACTCTTTTCACCAAAAAGATACAGGCTGAAAAACGTACAAACAAAAAAATGCATGGGACTATATTAAAGGATTATACCAGCGGTGTTCACGATTTGAAGACGAGGTATAGCATTGGTAGCAAGTCTAGTTTCAAAACTGGTAATCAAACTTTCACTTTATGCATATGAGTTGTTTACGGGTACCATGTTTCACCTTTGCAATGGTTCTACTGAAAAATGTTCACAGTATTCCAGAAGCTGGTGACCCAGTTTAAAAAGGTTGTCTGGCCAAAGACAACTGTTCTGAGCAAAAACTGTACAAACCTGAGAGATGTTCGTACAATTTTAGTGAAGCCAGTTTGGATTGCTCTAAGTTGGTTTGACTACTTTTCCCCCGTTACTATGCTTAATCGAGCAACACTATGGTAGAGATTTGTCCTATTTTCTCCTTACATTTTAAGAAATCTGCAACTAGAATAAATAAGCGAGTGTATTAACCGCGACTGTGATAAGGGAATTCTATACTAGCCGGGTGTATAATTGATTAATTGGTTTTTAAATATGGCCCTTAACTTGCCAAATCATGGTTGCCCTAAAACAGGTGTAATGGATGCGATAGATCGCTCCCTTTGAGCGCAACACATACACGTCTCAAGTGGTGAGACGGTAAAGTTGTTTAAATACAAGAGAACTATCGATTGTTTAGAAGGGGTTTTTCTACGTCATTATGGGTTTGAGGAGGACTACATTCATTGTTATTCAGTCAGCAGACATTACAAGCCACCCATGAAATCAAACCTGCCAAATTATCGTACTGACAATGATTGCGTGAATTCTAAACTGGTATTAATGCTGATTTGTGATTAGATGGCCTGGCATTGCAATCTTAGCGTATCCACGAGTCTTTTTTTAGCATTGGGCAAGGATGGTTTGCGCTTCTGACCATTTCCCACAGGGTTGACTATGAAAACAGGTTTACTTTCAGCCTTTTATAATTGCCATAGGGCACCACCCCTCCCCTCCCCACGGAGTCTGCCACTGCTCTGTAAGTGAAAATACGGACAGGCTTCAAACGCATATTCTCACAGATGCTCAGCATGTTTATTACGTTAATTTCCAAGTGGAACTAGTTCACCATCTTGAAGGGAAGATTTGTTGCTTTTTAACGCATTGTCATTCATAGATTAAACGTTAGCTTTGATGTTTGATTTTGGATTTTTTTATGAGTTATCTCTCTAAGGATTTGATGTGTTCCCTCGTATTAACCACTCGTAGTAATTATACAAAAAGGTCTGAGTGAGCATCGTGGCCAACTTATAATTGTTTTGCAGAAACAAAAATAAAAATATAAACTATTGGCAGGACGTTTTAAAATAACAAAAGATCATGGATACATGTACGTTGATGCAGTTATCGAAACCACACCCGCGTTTAATGTTCGTTTGTTTGTTTGTTTTTTGTTGCTGTTGTTTTTGTTTATATGTATATATATATGTATATAATAATAAATATACCAGATGGTTTTGTCCCACTTCACCTATTTCTAAGATGGCCTCGCCCTTGAAATTAAAATTACAAATGTAAACAAGCAAAATCACTGATGAAGTTAAACTCTTCTGTGGCACTTGTGTTTAATATTGTGATTTGAGATCAGGATTCGTGTAAACGCGCTGCCTAATGGCGTTTTCCAATTAAAGAAGCCGCCCTCTGCGTTTGTTTAACTAAACAGCCACTTACAATTAGCGTTGTTAGTGTAGTGTTTTGCTTAAATCTTCAAAGTAACCACGGTCGTTAATTGTAAGGGCCGTAAAAAAATAATTGCAGTCTCCTTTTTTTCCTGCGGAAAAAAAACATCTCCCTTGAAAGTGCTTCTATACGGACACGGTATCGCGATAAGATTATCGCCGTTGTATCTCTATATATGTACGAATTGTCAAGGTCGAAAATCGTGTGGAGAGACGGAGTCAGAAACGCGTGGAGACATACGGTACGACTTGAGTTATACAGCTCCTACACACGCCGACGGCCTGAAATACCACAGAGCGCCTACGAGATTCGCACTGCATGGCTGCTCATATCTACCGGATTATGAAGTAAATAAGTGCATTTTGATGATGCACACGGAAGCACCCCCCCCCCCCTTTAAGGATGAAGCCTGTATAACACACTGCGTGTGTGTTGCTCTGCATATATGCAAGTATCTCATCCCCTTAGTTACGGCTTGAACTGGGGGTGTACTGTCCCATTTATGCATTTCACTGCACAAGCGGAAATGTTGATTGTAACGGAAAATGGGAAAATCTCGACCGGTTATTACTGCTGAAATGATTTCCCTATATATAACCTAAACCAAATAATCCAAACAGTGAAAATGCATTTTCTCTCTCCTGCTTATACAACACATGATATCTGCGGTAATGGTATGGATTGATTGCACTTGATATGTTCATTTCCTACTGACTGTGTTAGTACGCCATGAATAAAAAATCAAATGGCGCTCGAATAATATGGTTGTTGGGAGAAGGGAGCTTCCTAGTTAGCTAGTCTTGAAAGATCCTGAGTGCGTAACCCGACGACGCGTGGCGACTGTTCCGCTCCGATGATTTTAATCGCTGAATGTGTGATTCCGAAGACGCAAATTTGATATTAAATTTAATCGGGTGGACACGTGTACGCAAAGCGGCGGCGCCGTTCATTGAACACGTACTGCCGACATATCTGGCAAATCTCTGGCGGCAATTCCGTGACCAGCCTCCGTAGATCTATTACAATTAGGGGGGAAATGGCGAGCGTTTTTTTTTTTCCTTTTTAAGGTAGGGTATTGATTTTGGGGGGGGAAATGAAACGATGATTTTTTAAGGCTTGGGGAAAGTGACTGTTATTTCGGGCTGGTCAGACGGCATGTGTGGTTGATTTATAAGCGTCAGAAGTGTATATCTACATCTAGAACTGTTATCTGAAAACAAAAAATGGCTCATCGCGCCGATCGACGTTTCTGACCACCATGCACGTTCCTTGGTATTTCCGGGCAGGCAGGAATCTGCACAATTTATAAGACAGGAATTTGTCATCACTGGTAACTCTCGTATCAGATCTGTTTTCAGATTGATTGATTTTATTTTGGTTATTTTAAATGAACATGTAAATAACACAAGACGTACGCTCAAACGCCAACAATACACAAAAAGCACTAAGCGAAAAAACATTGTTTCTTCGTTCCCCTGTACTGCGGTACCGTAAACTATTTCCCTGATACCTGTTAGAGAACATACAGACCAAAGACACTGGTACCCCGTGTCTCTCGTACTCCTGGGCGAAGAGAAGCAATTAGTACGACAACTTTATTACACAGCTGCCACACCATAAACTTAATTACTGGAAATATCAATCCATTTTAAACGTCCACAATTTATTGCCGTTTTTTCTGCATCAATGAATTGGAATGGGAAGGGGGGGGGTACCTCGACAATCTGGATCAGACACTGTTTCATCAATGCTTTGATTTACACATCTGGAGTGATTTGTTTTCTCTATTTGTCTTTGAATACGTTATAAATGGAACCTTCACAGAGCATAAACATTGTAACTCTAGAATTGCTATTCCCCATAGACCCGTGCATCAAGCTATTGAAGAGCCACTTCAGAGTGCAGTGCGCGGTGCCGTCATCCCCTGGACATCATTTTACGGGACGGTGCGATGACAAACAAAAAATGTGGTTATTCAACGTAAAGAGCGAACCTACAATAGTCAATCATAATGTATTGCAGCAGCGCGGTTTTGGCACCCAGCACAGAGGACAGACTACTCGACGAGAATCGCTCGGGCCACCTCCATAATAAATAATTACCACTGAGTGGCGTAGAGCGTAGAACGAATCTAGCGTGCCAAAAGGGTACCCCGTCGCCGCGGCAATTTTTTTTTTTTTTTTTTTTTTTTTTTTTACTTTTAATTTGCGAATAAGCTTTCTTGCTCAGTTGACCCAAAATGCAACCGTTTGTACCGTTTACCAAATGTAACCATCTGAGGACAGTATCTTCCATTTCTGTGTGCACTTATCGTGGCGGTTTCTTTATGCATACGGCAAACGGGGTCCTCGTTTAGTTTCTTCCCCTCTCCTCTTTGGTCCCTGTATGCTGTGCATCTACCACTGCTAGAAGGGTGACAATTGTCACAACAAAATCGATTGTAATGAAGTTACTTGTGCTTGGGCCGGTCTACTGATCACATCATCAGTGGGCGTGTATTTCATCCCACAGTCTCAGGTAGCAACTGAATCAATGTCTCGCGAGCACAAGTTCATATTCTGACCAGGGCTGGCTTCATAACTTCCCCAATAAGGATGCCACTTTCCTCATTTACATGGAGGTATTTATGGATTGTGCAGACAGTCAGAGCTGAGACAGCTAGATCAATATCGGTGCATCGGTCGCTCAGGTTCGGGGACTTGGGTTCTTGCAAAATCGAATATCAAGGATCTGCTCTCAGTCTAGTGTTAAAGCCATTCACTGACAACTTCGGACTTCTCAGTAATGTAACAACATTCTGCAGACTTTCTCTAGTACAAATCTTGTAACATTCTGCAAGCTTTTTTCCGTATCAACATCTAATGGATTATTCTGCAGGCTCTCCTCTATCAACAAACTTGTATAGGCTTATGCTAGTAACATCTAGAAACACTATTCTACAGGCTTGTTCTATCTAGTAACAATGTTCTGCAGGCTGTCTCGAGTAACACATAACTACTTTATTCTGTTGGCTTTCTTTATCACGTAACAATATTCTGCAGGCTTCATCTATTGACATCGAGCGATCCTATGGCAATATACTTGTAGGTCAAGTCATTGACTCCAGCCAATGGGCATTTACAGACAAAGTCGGGATATTTAATTATAAAAAAATTCAACCTCAAAAAGAAACACCAGGTCTTTATTTCGACTGCTGCCAAACTCGAAATAAGCCTTGAACGAATGTTCACAAAATCCCTGACAAAACATAAACGATTTTTCGCTGTTTTCGCTAGAACGGGGTCACCTAACTTGATTGTGTGTTTTATCACAGGTTGGTTTGACGGCGTCTCAATTGAAAAACTAGAGGATGGGCACTTTTCCCAAAGCAACGGCGTAATGGTCCATTTACGAGAATAACTTAAACAAACATCCCTTCTCATAAAAAAAAAAAAAAAAAAAAAGCCGAATAAAATAAAACACATTATAGGCTACCGAGAAAAAAATCCATATAAACATTATCATTTTCTGATTGTCTAATAATTTGGAGTCAACCTCTTACCCAGCGATCCACGAGTGCTTACAATTAATATAGTAAAGCAACAGACCTATATGTTTCGGACGAGCTGGTAATATTTAGGGCGTGAACAATAATCTATATGCGTACCTGATGTCTAGCGCACAGACTCAAGGTAGTGCTCGAAAGTCACGATTAAAGGGTGAGGCACAGACTAAGCTATTTCATGGAAAAGATATTACCAATCAGTGACCCAATTTCATAGAGCTGTTTGAGCACGAAAACTAGCTTAGTGCGAAACACTTGTGCTTACCTGAAAAGGGCTACCAGCTAAAATGCCATGTCATTGTGTACGATTTTGTGATTGGTTTCCAGCTTTTTGTTGCTAAGCAGAAATTGTACTAAGCAATATTTTCTGCTTTAAGCAGCTGTATCAAATTGGGCCCTGGTTACAATCGCGGCCCAATTTCATAATGCTTCTTGTAGCAGATATTCCAGCTTTAATGAATTTAATTGCTTAGCGAAAAATGGAAGAGAACCATATGCAGTGTTCGTTAGTATGTCAGATTTTATTTTATTCATTTTTTTTGGAAGGGGGGGGGGGCGGGGTTGGATGTTTTTTTTTTTACGAACAGTTTTGTTTAATTTGGCCCAACAGCTCTGGGGGAGATCAAATTAGTGATGAAGTTATAGATTTTTTTCAAACCGGGAAATATGTTGTTTGTGAACGTGCTGAACTAATTTCAAAGAACCCACCGGCCATTCTCGCTAAAAGCTCCCGAGTTTATTCAGCCTGGTTCCGACTCCGGTTCCATATTTCAACAAAATCGTTATTGGACTAGAAATCGGGATGGGATTGACCCGACTACGTTCAGACTGACCCAAAACGGGTCCGAGTTTTTAATAGACACGTCCGTTAAACGACACGGTTTATACTTGCCCCTCCTCCAAGTTAATTGATTTTATAGAGGGATACAGAATCAGAAGGGGGGGGAATCTAAAGTTGCCCCTCTTTTATTTTATCTAAAGTTGTTTACAAAGACACAATCTTTTAGGACGTACGATACCACTGAGTTGCAAATTACTGATGCAAATTCTTCCATCTTATTGATAAAAAAAACTCTCACATTGACTACTTTAAAAGAGAGAAATAAGAAGATGACAATTTCTTCCTCACAAAGAAGGAACAAAAACCTGAGATGCAAACCTCTGATTCAGTAATAATTTACACAATAATGTTCCACATAATCCTACGGATTAAGAAGATTTCATGTCACTGTAGCGACACACACAGCACGCTGCGTTATTAACAATCAGCTGCCACTGAGATTCTGAAATTACTGGAGGACTGAGAAAAAAAAAAAAAAAACATTAGGGACTTGCCAAATGCAATGCTAATATTTACTGACCATGACGATCAGCAGAATTGCAAAATTTCTCACAGTCCCTGCAACGTCACGTAATCGGTTGCTGGTAGTCAAAGTAAAGAGCACAAGTCCCCTGTGCACACTCGTAAGGCCCCGGCACATGCTTGGTAAAAATGAAAAATGCTCGTAAATGCACGAATAAAGTGACTGTAATCAAATTCCAAGCATCTACGCGCTCTATAGCCTCGGCTTACAACAGCTTTAATTAAGTCTGGGAACCTAATGTTTTATGGCAACATTTGTTAAGATCACTCACAGGTCCCTGTCATTATTTGTGTTTCGAGTACTCTCGGTCTTTTCCTTTTGTCTCATGGTAAGGGAAAAGAAAGCCACAACGAAGAAGAAAAACGGAACAGTGAAAACAGCTTTTGCAGTCAAAGTTTTCCCCCGGTCATAACGGAAATGGTTCCCGGTTAGTGACCTTATTGAAAAAGCTGTAAACTATCAGGGGGGTTCCCCCTTTGTGCAAATAAAAACATGTCACGTGGGTACGAGTAGTCCCCAAGGTGGCGTGTTATGTTATCTAGCTATTATGAAAAGTTGTGATTGTTAACCCCCCGGACTGAAAAGTATAAACTCCAGTGCAAAGACTTTGAAGACCTTTTATAATAACAAATCATGCAGGAACACTCCTAGTACTTCTGCGCCAAATTTGCCACAAACATGGACCCGAAACCAGGGGTTATCGTTGACCAAACCCGGGGCCAGATTTGACCTGGAATCCGGGTGTAATGGGGGGGGGGGGAGGGGGAGGGGGGGGCATACTATCGTTTGGGTCAGCCCTGTCAGAGTCGGTGTTAATGAAACCCGTAATTCGAGTCAAAAACATGAGAGTCGCGAGGTCAGTTTGACCCGGGGAAACGGGCTCCTCCGTTGAAACATTCCGGAGTATAGGTAATAAAGTGACCGTGAAGGAGTCGATAACGGACAGACAGTTTGTAGGATTTTGATACCCCCAGACAAACAAACAAGTATACTACATCAACCGGACAATAAACCTGCTCTCTAAATGTAAAAGAGTGAAAAACCACTCTTTCTGTCCGCCATACAACTCTTGCAAGGAGCCATATGGCGGACAACTCTTTTTAGAGTGAAAAACATGTTTTTTCACTAGATTCGGAGTGAATTCACTCCACTTTCACTCAAAAAAAAGAAGAAGAAGAAGGTGGTGAAGAGTGAGTTTCACTCTCAAAAGAGCCAAACTGACACCACTTTGGCAAGTGAGTGAAATTTTCACTCTTTTACATTTAATAGCGAGTGGGGTTTAGGAACGTCACGTGTTCTCGCTGGTAGTCTTAAGTGCTCAGTCGCGATTTACCTTCCAGTCGAGGTTTGAAGATTGTTTGGATTTCCCAAAATATAATACATTTTCATCACAAAAACCCTTCTAGCGGTAGAACTTGTTTTACTATCACCACAAAAAGGATTTGAGAGGTATAACTTTGTCTCTTTTTTTTTAAAAGATTGAGCTCTACTTAACTGTGGTTTCGTTGTGTGTTATGAAATACCACATTCTGTACACAACTAATAGCAGAGAAATTGAAGAAAATGGCCTAGCATTTGAAACCGATTTTTTTAAAGGCCTGTCAAAAAGGTATTTTTATTTCTTTTATCCCCGGTTTACTTTTATAGAGAATATATATTTATTTGGTTGTTAGATGACTGGTTTTTCTGGCCAGTAATCCAATCGCGGCACTTTTGGAGGAGTTTACTATCCATGACCCTACATTTCAGCTCTGTCCAACTCTTTTTGTAGTGTAGTTCCATTATCCTTTTACTGTATTCATACCGTGTAAGATTAGGCACTTAAAAGGAATGTCTCTTATACTTCAAGAACAAACACGTCAAGGTAGCATTGACGTCAGAGAAGAAGAACAAAAACTTTATCACAATACGGAATTTTATTTTTGTATTTTATTATTTATGATATTTAATTGCAATTCATTTTCGTTGTTTTTTTTTGGTTTTTTTTGAAAGGGGGTCTGATACTATTTTCGTTCAAATGCGACAAGATATTTTCATTCATAGACCGATGGTACTGCCAAAGACATCCCGAGTGACATGCTGTACAATGACCACATGCCTGGTCTAAGAAAAGAACACGGCGTAGGATCTCAAGTTTGTAGTTCAAAGAGTAAGAATTAGCTTTCAAGCACAATTAAAACAATTCGTTTGTTCACGAAGCGACGGGCATATACCCGTCGCTTCGTGAAAACACAAAAAGCGTCATTTCGGGATGCCCGTCCTTTTCATAATTTCTCGAATAAATCATAAATAAATTGATGAGTTGATCATAAAAAAAATCACATTTGATGAAATTTTAACTCATAATAAATCACAGGAGGAAAAAAACAGACTTAAAAGAATAAGCATTGTGCTTTTGTTGTTGCAGTTTTGAAATGTGATGATGCTCTTGTGTGATTATCTCCAAACACGATTTTTTCCCAATTTGACATGCCCGTCCCTTCGTGAAAACATTGACGAACTGTTTTATCCTCCTTTGAAAGAAATGTGCTGATTGATTCATGGAATAGATGTATACCGGGTGTACTCGACAAGCAGCTTGAGACACAAACGCTCTTTAGTTGTCAGTTGAAACCGACAAATGTTACCTTTTCAAACATCGAGCAATAAACCACAAGGAAAACTAACTGGGCCAATGGTAAATCAATTTCACTCAATTTAGTTAACGTTACTTTTCAAGTAACGCAAGGGGTTGGCCGGGACAGGAACGTCTGTGAGTTCAATATTGATACGTCTCTGAAACAAACCAAGCAAATATCAGGAATAGAATTACTAGAAACAATTGTATTTTACCCATTTAGTGGAATAAGGCCATTGTATCCAATAATGTCAAATTGAAGTGCCGGTACATTATTATTATCATTTTTGTTTTCAAGAAATGTAACTCGCCACATTATCATTACTGGTTCAATGAAGAGTTATTGAAGAGCACCGAAAAAGCGTATAACTGTTCATTTTGTACTGCGTGCTTGCATGTACAAACACAAGTTCTCACCAATCTGACACTGTAAACGTCTTTGTGTCAGAAATCAAGATTCTTAGCATTATGACTAATACGATCGTGGATATAGACAATTTATATATCCAACTTTCTTCGTTACCTTCTTTCTGAAAACCACCCAAAGTCCTTAACATTTCAAACGACTGTGAGCGAGGCAGCCCAAAATAATCATTTGATGTTTTCATTTCATAATGAAAATCCCAGGTAGGAAGTCTTTCTTGTATCAGCGAAGGGCAAATCATGAAATGGCATTAGATTGTTTTGACTTCACTTTGTATGACTATTTTGATTACTGCTCACTCAGTAAAACATACTGAGTGAGAATGAATATGTGCAAAATGTTCTTGTAGTTTTTCAGAATTTGAAAACTTAAAAAAAAAAAAAAATCAGCTGAAGTTATAAAAGTTGTTTTCTCACAGAAAGTGAACGAGGTAAACATAATATAGAGCATTCTCTTAATTAATTAATGTGAACTCAAAAGACTCGTGATTTTAATTGCTGATCCCTCACAGATGCTTCTGATTCGAAAGACTGCAGAGTTAAGACATACCGTCCGGTCATTAACTGCGATTCGGTTGAATTTATTAACGACACTTTGTCTTTTGTTTTTTTTTACTACGCACCTGAGGTGAGATCGAATGCCTTTAATTGACTCTAATTACACGCTGTATACACGATATGATGGGGTACGCGGTGTTTGTTTTTAATCAATGTACCAATGATTCAAACACACGGGTGTTCTTGCCGTTCTCCTCGCCACCCGAGGGACCGCTATCAAATCCTTGAATTGAATTTAATTAAAGAAAAGGCAAAAAAAAACAAAAAAAAAAAAAAAAAAACACGATACAGTCTGTAAACACAGTCGCTTTTGAGTCTCAAATTAATTGTCCTTCATCAGGGAACACTACGTGTGTAATTAGAAACAGCCTTGTGTGGAGGCTACAGCAATACTTGCATATTGCTATCCATAAACACTTTGGAGTCGTGTGTCATCACAAACCAATCTTTCCTTGTCATGTTTCTAAGACAATGAACGGTAATATAATGCTCTTTCAAATAGCAGACCGACCACAAAGCTGGGGGTAAATTACACTCTCAAAGGATTAATACAACCCTATTGGGGGAACAAAATCAATCAAGTGACGAATGTTATTTCGCTGAAATGCAAGCAAGTTTCGTTTTAATCGAACTGTACATATTTTGGGTAGTGTTGAATATTAAATTATCTATTATAAAGCAGTAACACACAGGTTGCCGATTTAGCGTGGACGGGGTTATATCCAATTCCATCAGTTGCGGTTGTAATTTAAAAGAAAAATAATGAAACCTTTTTTCTTTTTTTATGTGATCAATGTTTCGACTATAATGATCCGCGTCAACTCTCAGTCTCGCAAAGGCTGAAATAATGACCGACCGGCTACTAAAAAAAAAAACTCATATCCATTTCTTCCGGCATGAATTTATTACATCGTGTAGTCAAGGAAATTTAATGAATTAAAACTTAATGACCGCAAGTAAAGAAGACAAAACAAAATAAAACACTACCACTCCCATAACGTGTGCGTGGTCTGCTGGCAATCGCCTCCGTAACACGGAATGGCTTCAATGACAATATCTTGTGAGCAGAGCATTAACCGGTGACGGACGTGACAGACAAACAATGACTTCAAACCGTCTCTGCTTGCGAGTCTTTGTAAACATTATTATTATTTACAATTATTGATGCATTGTCAGGCAAGAATGACTTCGAGATTTGTGTGCAATTTTAACTTTTACCCTTATCTCAGTTTTGTTTTAAATCTTACAGCGGGTTTACTTTTATATAGCGATGGTATTTGCCAATTTTGACGCTCCTGGTTCACAAGCATTATTTAACCCTGGTCACTGGGCCAATTATGTCATTCCTTATAACATTTCAGCTCCCTGGGGAGTATACAGCCTGAGGCGTGTACTATTTTGTTGCGCAGCAAGCTAAATCATACCGCAAGAATCAAGTCCATACACTCACAAGTACACTGAGTGAAGAGAAGCAGTTATAACCAAACTTCTTCGAGCAGAGGACACAAAGTTGTCCTGAACGGGATTCGAACCCGATACCCCGAAGACTTTGCCACCAGGGACCTCGAGCCCGGTGCACTGTGGTTTACTTTTCGAATTTACTGTTGGGCTAAGAGACTAGAACTCCCATTTCTGTCATGGGCGAGGAATCTACTAATTACTTCGTTAGCCGTTAAGCATTGGAATGCACCAGCGTGTTTTAACTGAATCTGTTGGACTGAGGACCGCACTCATAAACTGACCATACTTCACATTGGACCAGGCATGCTACCATAATCAGAGTCCAATGGTTTGGGTTACTTTAGAGTAACACTGCGAAAGGAAGTTGTATGAGCATGTTCTCCAACGGTTTACGTTGAACCATGACTTGCATTTTCGTTCGTTTTTGATTTTGATAATTTATTTTTTAAAGTAAGAATATAAAATTGTGATTACTTTGTTTATTTATTTCTGTTATAACGTGGAAGCGCACTGTGGCCGTGTCCATCGGTAACCTTATAATGAATATTTTAATTGGAATCGGAAAACGTTTATTTATAAAACATAGTGATATCAGAACGCAATAATCATTGGTAATGTTCATGTCAACCTCTGAAGTATACCTCGTTTCATCTATGAACAATAAATAAACACATGTGTTTCTTCATAATGAGTGAAACATCTGCTTTCCAAACAATTAAACCAAGCATCAATGTGAGTCAGAGAGGGACATATATTTTTTTCAGTCCAGACGGAAAATTACTCAAAGCACAGATACTTGAAGAAGGATGGCTCTGACGACCCGTCAGCATCTTCGCCACTTGAATTGATGGAAGACCACTTTAGTTTGATGACACTTTATTTTGATGACGTAAGGCGTATGCCGAAGCGCTCGCTAGAGGCAATTCATCGACCTCCAGGGAACATTCAGTACATTTTTTTTAAAACAAACAAGCATACAACCCAACAAATAAACAACTCAACAAAACAGCCCAACAAATATATAAACAAACAACCCAACAAACAAACAAACAACCCAACAAACACACAATTAAACAAACAAACAAACACACAAATAAACAAACCCGACAACCTAACAACCCAACAAACAAACAACCCAACAAACAAACAAACAAACAAACAAACAAACAAACAAATGGAGATTCAAATTTGGAATATCCTTCATCACAAGACTTTTGTTTAATTTGCAGAGCTTTTTTGAAATATTTTACATACTATTCGTTCCGTAAATCCGTTGTTTTTGGTTTGTTTGTTTATTCTTCTTCTTTTGTTCATTTAGTAAGTAAGCGCGGCTGCGCTGATCAGTTCGGTGACGTTGTCACGAACACAGTGACTAAAACTTCAAAAGTACAAAACAAACAAGATGTATACTGGGTCATTGGTTTTAAGAGCGGCCCCATCAACAACTTCAAAAAACCATCCAAAGAAAAATTGTTATCAAATGCTCGACAGTCATCTACATGAACTAAAATCTCATCAACGACGTGTCAATTTTGGATCGCACGAGTGAGGTCATCAGAAAGTGCTTTGTCCATAGTTTAATACGGCTGTTCAATTGAAAAGTCAGTGACTGACAGTAACGCGACCACGCCTATAAAGTTCAAACTTTGAAACACGCAGAGGTTTACTGCCCCCCAAAAAGTAATTACTATTAATAAATTCACTTGCTTTACGGACGTGATTGAGCGGTGGAACAGCCTTGAGCAGATCACTGATGAGGCAGTAGGGGCGTGGCCTGTGATGAAGTCGAGGGGATATGTAAAGCAAAAACACACCAATTTGCCCGAAGCATCAAAATGAAAATCTTTTCCTTATCGCATACTTCTTTTAAAAACGCCATGTCGTTTCACTTTCCCTTGATAAATCTGTGCATCAAATTCTCACAACAGCAACAACAACAACAAAATAACCTTGGGGTGGGGTTATAAAACGAAGACGCATTCTCTCATATAAAAAAAATAATACAAATCGACTAAACGCTTTCTACTGTTGTACATTATATCGAAAAAAACATAATAATTTAGCTTCTTCTTTTTTTTTCTCTTTTTTTTTGAAAAAAAAAAAAATATTTTCAATCAAACAACCCGACATCTGATACGAAGTATCAGATGTCCCTCTACTGACTGATCAAATCTGCTTGAAGAAAAAAAAAACCCGCACAGTCCAGCTCCGTTATTATTTTTAAATTATAAATTTGCAACACAAAATTCACTTTTCCCGCAGCGAGCCACTCTGAGCTGTGTCGAGGAAACAAATTATATTGAGAATAATTCCATCACTCTTAGCATGCATCTCTGTTTGTTCAAGTCCACTCCCCTCCTCTGGAGTGAAAACTGGAAAGGCTAGTGGATATGTTTTTACAGATCGGGTTTAATAAAATGCAAATCGATTTCTTTGGAGTTTTTTCACAATGAGCAGCGACGTTCTCACTGATTTGGTTATAGAAGACTAGGACCTACAGCGCTGCATTGTGTGGTAATACGTACAAATTGAAACCGCCCGGCAACACGAACGATATTACGGGGCTTCAGTTAACAGATTGTGATGGTTCTTTTTTTTTTTGTCTCTCCTTCTTTTTCTCTTTTGTTCAACTCTGGGAGGCATAATTTCAAAGTTGGCATGAATCCATTTTAACACCGTAGAAAAAAAATGACTTAATTACTTTCCCAAGAAGAGCGCTAGTTGCCATTTGCTTCCTCTTTTTATTTTTAGTCAGGAAAACCGCCGGAGCCAAGATTATTTTTCGCTGAATACAAAACGGATTATTCTCATTTTTCAGTATTTCATAAAGCTACAAACTCTTCGAATCTAGTTTACTAGGTCACTAACTAAGTTAATCCATTTCTATTTCTCACAAGTAGAATCACCGAACTAGTTTACAGTTCTGAAAACGAAAATAATCACTTTTACTCCTAAGCTAACTTTGATCGCCACGTATCTAGAACGAACATTGAACGAATACGCCCAGCTCTAAAACACGAGCAGTTTATTGCCACTCTGAAGTGAGTGTAACATGAATGCCATAAACACTTCCAGTAAACCAGTGTCCTCTTTAACATTATAATTGTCAAGTATATACTTGTCCTCCCTTAACATGGGCACTTGGTTTGGAGTGAGTTGAATTCAAAAGAGCCCCTAGGGTTAAGTGGAAGGATCTACAGCCTTTAACCACTGCGGAACAACGGTTTTCATTTCCAATTATGAAGGTGTGTATAGCAGGCATCTCTTCGGGCAAAAGACATGATAGGATTATATTATTGAGCACTTTGCCTGATGAAAAAAAAAATAGTAATATTTCAAGGAAAAAATTGATTTTTTTTTCTTGGCGGGATGAAGAACGCACAAGACTGCTATACAAGGTGAAGGGAATGCTCAGTGAGGATTTTTTTTTTTTTTTTTTTTTTACCATACCGATAAATTTATAGTACACCAACTTTTCATTTTATTTCATTTTCAATTCAATCATTAATTCTGGTTGTGAAGCCAAGGATTCTCAGAAAGCAAACTTAATCACTATACTAGCCAAGGACCCCATGGAGAGAAGACAAGGAAGGAAGTTTCAGTTTTAGATGTGGGAGGAAAACCTCATTTCGTTACAGTCAAGATTTTTTTTTAACGAAGCATATAGGACTACAACTTTTAAACTTTTCGGTCAGTGAAAACTCCATTTCTTATTATCTACATTCGATGACGTCATGAATATTGTAACTATGTAATGGATGGTAAAGTTTAAACCGGCAAATCGAAGTAACGCAATCAAATACGCATTCAACCAAGTTTCAGTAGTTCCTTATAGGAAGTGTGTTTATTGTGCGGGGACAAATTCAATATTTCACTCTAGGAGTAATTTTAGGTCGCGGATTCTGCTGCTCTGTTTTATGAAAGGAATTCATTTTAATATAAAAAGGGTAAAAGAAATATACGTTCAGTGTGATATTCTTCTTTGAAGGGCACTTTTCGTCTGAGATCGATCAGCACAAAAGCTAAATTATCGTCTTTTGTTAAAGAATTGCTTTGAAATTTTCTTAAGCGGAACCCGTTTTGTCGTCTAGGTAAATAAGGACGGGTGTGTGTCAAGAAAATATAACGTTCTGCTAGTTATACTGTCATGGAATACCATCGTCTTGTTTAAACGCAAAAAACAGATCGAATTCCAAACAATTTCAGAAATCTTGTCCTATATTACAACAATCACGTTTTCCACCTACTGAGGCTCGGAGTGCAAAAATAGTCCGAGCCCTTTTTGTATGTTAACAATCACTATTCATTGATGCAATTGGGCACGGGAAGCACGACAAAGATACCGGCATCATGATAACAATACAACAAAACCAATACAATTATAACCGGTGAGCTTTTGAAAGTTTTGCTGCAGTGAAACCGGGTTAGCAGCAGCAAAACTCCGGGACAATATCTTGGAGAGAGGCTCCTCCCTTTCCGAAAATAACTACTTAGGAGCGAGCTCCTTAACCTAAGTAAATCTATCATCCACTGCTAGCTAACATGGCAACCATTTGCATATTCCGGTGGATGTTTTTCTCAACTTTCTCCAGTTGAGATTATGTTTGTCTTCACATTATATCACGGATTTATGTTATGTTGAAGCTCTGGCACAGAGGACAATTCCTGAGCTACAATCATGCCCACAAGACTGAAGGAATAACATGTTTATTTTGACCGTAAGCGAAAAGGGAATAATAACGTATTGAATGAACGTTTGGTTATGATATTCAAATCTGCATGTGGATCAGTAGCGAAGATCCACTAGGAAAAGAGACAGAGAGAGAGAGAAGAAGAAGTAAAAAAAAAAAACATCCAAAAAACAAGAAGAAGATCCGCGTTGAAGAGTTCTGAGGATGATTTTGAAAATTAGGACACTCTATCAACACAGGGACAATTTCGTAAATTATTACATAGGCTCACAAGTTGATTTCGTTTACGTTAGAAATACACAAGGCAAGAGACTTCTATTTTATCTGTTGTTACTTTTTGATAACTGTAAAAACAAACAAAAAACAAAACAAACAAACAAACAACCCAACAAACAAAACAAATAAACATCAAGTAAACAAACAAACAAAACAATATTCTCCCAAACAAACAAATAAACAACCCAACAAAGAAACAAACAACCCAACAAACAAAAATACACCCCAACAAACAAACAAACAACCCAACAAACAAACAAACAAACAACCCAACAAACATTCAAACAGACAAACAAATAGAACAAAATTATCCCTGGGCCAAAAAGTGAAGTTGGTAACTTCCCTGAATCCCCACGGGGTCTACCACGTGTACGAAGAGACATCGACATTACATTTATACAAATATTTCCGTATTTATATTTACGATTTTACCCCCAAACTGCAAATATTTACGTAACAATCTGCAACGGGGGCAAAACCGTAACTAAATACTGGACTATTTCCGTGAAGATATTGTGCGATGTCCCTTCAGAGGCACCTGAGTTTGGTGTGTTCGACAAATTCTCTTCCATAAACCAATGTCGTATCTTGCCATTAGGATGGTCTCAACCAAAAGAAAACAATATTTTCGTTCATGAAATCAATATCGCATCAGCGGCTTTACACAAGGCTGTCTCCAATATAACATAACTTTAAACACAGATTTATTGTGATTAGTTACGGAAAAGTGCTGCTGGGGGTCTTCGGAGTCATTTTACAGATCTTAGTTACCCAAACAAATCTCCCGGTCCCTAGTCGTGAAGTGTTTTTCCATATCCACGAGCCACGGTGATTGAAACTAACGCAAATGCCTATTAAACCAATGCTCGTATCACACGCACTATCCGCATTATACAGTACGCCGGTGAGTTAAAATCAAGCTGGAGGGTGTATGGTCGCGTGTAATTGCGAGAAACGGGCAGCCGTCAGCGCCACACGTTCGTAGGTTTTATTCCTTTAGATTTTGTTCAAATAGCGCTTGTGCGCCGCCTTCCCTATAAACTGAATATCGAAGTTCATTAGTACTTGATTATAGTTTCTCGCAATACATGATATTGAATCAATCGAGTGTTCGTATCGTGTTGACACCCGAATCTGAGTCTCCTACAAAGTTAGTCTCTCTTCAAAATTTGGCTGTGAGAAACTTCTGTCTGGTTTTCACTTCAGTCAGCCACGTCCAAATAACTATGGCGGCTGTAATTAAGGCTTATGGGCTGGTCCTTTATTATGCATGTATTGCTATCACTTTGTGGTCGCACTGGGATATAGGGAACCCGACGGGGAATTTAATGTCTGCAACATTGTAATGATAGAGTTACATCAGTCTCTTCAAGGGTGACTACGAGATAAGTTTTCTCTTGTACACACCTGAGCTGTGCTTTACAGAACAAGAAGTGGCTTGAATTGAGACTATTACTAGACTGGACCCTGGTATGCTTTGATTGTAATCAGATCACGGTCGCATTGGGTTAAGACCGCAGTTAAATGGATGCAACAGTGGGATTAATATGAACGCTTAGTCTACACTTCAGCCGTACTCAACGTAAAATTACGTTGACTTGAATTGAGACAGTTATAGACTGGCCTTATGCCATACCACGACTGCGTGCAACCACTTCACTGTCGCACTGGGGAAAAGGGAACCCAGCATTTAAATGGCCACAACAGTGTGATTATTAAAGATGTCAATTGACTGTCAAGCTGGAGCAATATTTGTCTGTCGTCAACTCCATTAAAAACGGTGGTCCGGAAATGCGAGTGAGTTGTGATCCCGATCCCGGTCTCTTCCTTGCGTACACTTCTGTCATTTTCCCATGTCCCCTTGATTTGATGCATCTCTACGGAGACCTCCCCCGCCCCCACCCCTCCACTTATGGAATTATATCTTCTTTAAATAGAAACATCCGAGTTTCACCTTATACCCGGGTTGTTATTGCCGCGAATCCCATGCTTAAGGGTCTATCGGTTTTTTTTCCCCCCGTGTGGGGACATGTTTGCACAGGTTGGTCGCATCAAATCATGGTGTCATTTTTCAGTCACAGTCCGCGGGATAGGAAGGAAAGCGATGCCCCACTGCATCGATACCTCCTTAGTGTCAAAACTGTCTCAAATGACAAGAGATGCATCTGCTTGTGGTATTCGTATCCAAGTCGCACCCAAACCCGTTTCTTGGCGAGTGATAGCTGTAATAGATTGCATCCAGATGCGTCCCGCGTAATTAATCATATAACTTTTAAGAGTGTGGGAATAAGATTGATTTGTTATTTGTTTGCTGTGTACATAAATCGATCTTTCTAGCATATTAATCAAAGTGCAATGTACAAACCTACACTATACATCTTCGGGGCGCACGTTTTCAAATGTACTTTTTAATCCTCGAGAAAAATGAAGTCAAGCAACCTCTTTTTGTATGTACTATAATATTGTGCCGAGCCTATGTCAAGAGCATGCTGGTATGTATATACAGAAATATCAAAATAAACCCTGGCACAAATACAATCTCATCATCACGGCATTGTTATAAAATGGAGGTAAATGAGCCCATCAGCGACACTCAATCAGATAGTGCGTGAGAGCTAAACTCATTAAGGAGAAACAGGCAAATTAAAGACTACTTTTGTCCCGGCAGGAAAACAATCATTGGGGGCGAGTAGTAATTTGTGGTTTAGGTTTTCTTATACAGGGTTTGTTGCTTTCGATTCGGTCCTCTGTCAAAACAAATTTTCATTTTGACGCAGGCCACGAAGAATTACCGCGATCCAAGCCTGTCGGCTCATTTGGGTTAGTTAACATCACGGCCCTCCACATCCAAGCAATCACTTCTGCCTGGGAAGTAAAGAAGCCCTAGTGGGGGGAAAAACCGTACTCAGGACCGGCACCCTCCTCGAGGCAAGACTACGAATGCTTCTAGTGTTTGGAGTATGTTCAGGTGTCCGCCTTTGTCGCAAGAGTAGTCAAAATTGATTAGGAAGGCGGCCACTTCCACCTTCCAGCTGCGGTTGTGATCGGCAGAAGTACTTTATTACATGGCATTGTGCACAGCTCGGATGGCCGAACCCCAGCCCTCATCATGAGCTGTGCCCGGGATGCCTGTATCTGGGAAATTATTGGAACATAATTATGCAGGGCACATTATTTTTTTTGTCGGTTTTATTTATGATGGGAAAGATGATCAATATGGTCGGTTGGTAAGGACAGGACGGCCTGGTTGCACGCTCGGTCTTTCCGGTTGTCATTCCAGATCAGCAATGAGATAGTGGAGAAAAATATGAAGGTACATTGGAATCTATAGACGTGCATCATGTTGCAATAATTTCCTCTTCCAAACATAAAAGTGCACGCGAGCAACATGAAGGGCAAAGAAAAAAATAGCCCGGCACATATTTTGTGTGTACCGGTATGACTTTTCACACACGCAACCCTTCTTGCGTACATAGCAAACCATACAAGTGTGACCACATCGCGTTAACTTATAACATTCCATTTCGAAATTGAGTCGAACTATCATATTGCAGTTATTCTGATAAAAGTATAGACCCTTCTTTTTGGGGGACTTCACAGCCGCGAGCTAGTGGTTGCCAAAAGTACGGGCGGCCTTCGCTGCAAAAAAGCAGCAACAAAATTGTCATGTGATACAAAAAATTATATCAAATTACCCATATCACCAATAAATCAATTTGTCTTCTCCTCAAAAAAGTACACACATTCTTCATTTTGAAAGAGCATTTTAAATGCTCCATTCAAGATGGCAGATTTGTGTGTCAACCCAATCATGAGGTCTAAATGCAAGCAAAATGAAGCCAGAAGTAAAAAAAGGCTGGTGCCCCCTTTGTGGGTAACTTCTAACACTAATTGCAACCCTTCCTACACGCACATGGACTACAGATGGCCGCGATGTGCCGACTCCAATTACACCCGTTTTTAAATCACAAACACTTGTATTTCGGTGGAGCTTTCATTCCCAATGCATGCGAGCTAAATGTGACCAGAGATACCTTTCAGAAAATGCAGTGTGTTTCCCTTTATTATATAGCCTCTATCGGCGTTCGAAGGAAACAAAATCGCGCACTTTCACGGGACCTAAAACTCGTGAGACTTCACTGGCTATTTCACCTGGAACGAAAACTCGTGAGAATTCATAGGTTATTTCACCTGGATTGAATGAGCACTGCTACAGCGTCGATCAAACGTTCCAACTTCGTTACTACGTTTAAACTGTATCATGCGTCTAATTGTATTTCGAAATGGAAGATATTTTGTTCCCTTTAGTGCCTAATACAAATAATAAGTAATCACAAACAAATACTATTTTTAAACAGAATACTACATGAACAGTAGCCGATATTAGTCATTTCAATATTATTTTATCCCAAACTAATATCATGTTGTTATAATATTAGTATAGTGCTATTCGCCATTTAGATCCACGTTTTAAGTTCGGTTTGAAGATCAAACCAACATCTCGATTGTACATAATGTTGTGCTTTGTTTAAAACCCATAATTATATTCACTTTTGGGAACACCGAAAAAAACAAAATGTTCACAGATTTGCACATAACTTACATGGTATAGAGACGATGATGGTAGAAAACTTCCTGTGAAATATTTCTGTCTGATGTGTTGTCGTTTTCGAATAATTAGTGAAAAAAACGATCCTCAAATGATTTTTCGTCTCATGAGACGAAAATTCCGGCCGTTAGAATGAATACAAAAACGCTGAATGACTTTGTATTGTTTTCTTATAAAGGAAACAATGAAATGAGCTGAAACTTTCGCAGGTTGTTTTTATTAAATAACTCTTGATGCTCATAAGGTATGGAAGTATTTCCAGACACTTTACCATGAGTGTATAACGGCTTTAACACCGAAGCGAGTCGCGTCCCTTCCAAGTTCGAACTCGACCTTCAACACTACTTCCGTTATTCCTACCTAGATTACAACGCATCAGAAGATTGTCTTTCCTTCGCTGTGCTCATTTTTACAAACGACATTAGGGAACACACATTTCAGACAAATATTTGATTTAGATTATGTTTTTGTTGTTGTTGTAGCATAGGGTTGGGCCGAGACCAGCCTGCCTTTGAACAAGGACAAAGTAATAAGGGTTCGATGTTTGATTGCTTTGGTACATTCTGTAAAAAATCCTCCATAAAATACTGACAATCAGCAGCGTGCAATGAAAGTATTCAAGCTGTTTCCAGTTGGTTTTTTCCTTTATTTCTTAGGTCCTTCAATTTCATTGAGTACTGCTTCTTCCGCTGCTAGGTCCAGGGTCGAGATTTGCCAATTGTGAAAATTCCTGGGAAATGGCTTGCAGGCCTGGGTTCCCTCTTATTCTAGACTCGGAACCCCCCATATGTTACAATTCAGGAGGTTTGCAGACTCTGTGCATCACTAGAAAATACAACACTACAGGTTTAGACACAATGTGGACTATTTCTTTCTCCCTTTTGGTAACAGCTTTGACTTCTTTCGAGAAAAATCTGATGGCTCAAGGAGATTTTGAGAACATCCTGAAATCAGGAAAAAAACATCCTGAGAAATCTCATGCCTGTACGACTCTCTGTCGTAGTTCAGCTGATTCGCCGATGTGTTATTATAGCAGAATGTAATTCTGAAAGGAACAACCTGCAGTGTATGTGCTTCGGCCTGATCGGCTACCTCTGGCCAAGTACCCTATAGCACAGTTGGCTATACGCGTCTTTAACGTCGGGAAACCGCATCCTGTGGTCTGGTCGCTCAATCGAATCAAACTAAAATGTAGCAGGGGAGATCGGTAAGTTGGACACCATACCAAGATGTGATCGATCATGAAAAGCTAACATTGAATTATGACGAGATCTCTCAGTCTCTTGTTACATACAATGAAATAGTGGTCTCTCCGTGTTCGTTTCTCGAACTTTAAAGGTAAATAATACAGCAGTGGTGATTTGTCTGTTTAGTAAAGCTCACTGGTTAAAAAGATTATACCAGGTCCGATCTTCAGTTGGGAGCAATCACAAAGTAGGCACGTTGATAAACGGGCCCTCAATCTCATCCAAAACATGAAACACAGTTTGCGCTGTTGTCACCCAAATGTGACCGCGCAATTCAATTTCAACATGTAAGTAGTATGATTTTACAATATAGAAGGATGTAGGAATTATACCCCCCCCCCCAAATAAAAAAAAAATAAAAAAATAAAAAGTTGTAGACCTGTTATTACTTTAAAGAACGTGATCTTCGGAGGTATTTCGTATCATTTAAGATAATGTTAGTCTTCTGCTCCGATGGTGCACACGTGTGTTCTGTTTGCTTTTGACCGATAACCAGGAAATATGCGCATATGCCACAGTTCATTCCAGGCAGATCATAATAGCAGTTTGGGGATTAGGTGTGTGACGTGAACCGAGAAGTCTCACGGTTCGCTGGCCACCTGATGTATGTAAAACAATCACTGGGAGAGACAAAATGCCAATTAAAGAGAAGCTATACATTATTGGATAAATATGGGTAACCCATAAACGTGGACATTGATTCATATCTGTTTGGTTGTTTGGATATTTTAGTTGTTTATTTATTTAGTTTTTATCAAACGAAATCATCTGAGGTATCTGAAGTATTTATGGCTGTCTCCAGTTCTTCTTGAACTCGTTGTGTGAGCCGGTTTTAAAATAATAATAAAAAGAAGAAGCCAGTCAATCACATGTCTTCAAGTCGGTTTGAGATATGATGCCAGCATCTTCGACAAGCTCCCTGCTCACAATAGCAAAAGTGAATGCTGGTTCTCGTTTTACCAAAAGGGGACCAGGCCAATAATCACAGAATAGCTCTTTGATTTACCTTGAGATCACTCGCTATACATTCCACAAATTTTCCTCAACCGCCTTCGCCTTTATCAAAACTTAACAACTCCAATCCATTTCTCAATGAATCATTTATTTTCGAAAGAGAGGTTTTGTTTATGCAATTCGCCCATCACAAGGCCCAAAAGCCACTCGAGTCGTGGGCTACTTTTTTGAAGGGATAGAAACCTGCCCCCAATGCGCAGAAACAAGACTTGGAGAGATATAAACACGTCTCTTTACAGCTCAGCCAAAGGGAGGGAGGAATAAATGAATCCGTTGTGCGACAAACATAACTGCCTCTTCCCCTATTCGAAGCAATTATAGTTGATCATGGAGCAGACGGTGGGTAATACAATCTAAACGAGGTTTGTTTAACAAACATGACATCTAATGTACTTGCATGTCTCCTCTGTTTCAATCAGGGTTTTGCTACGAAGCCTTTTATCCAAATTGTGTCATAATTTATTCATAGATATTGCTTTGCGATGCTATTTTCTCTAGCAGACAGGTCTGCAATTTGTGTCTGAACACAGCGATCACAGTGTGTACAAGATCCTGTTATATCCAAAGTCTCAGTTTGCCTCAGCTCCAACCGTTTGGAGAACCGGGAGTGTATGGGAAAGTGTCAACGCGATTTGAAGACATACGAAAGTGTAATCAAATTTAGGAGTGTGTTTATTATATTATTGTATTGGCTTGGTGATCTCCCGATGGCGGATGGCAAAGGGCGGGTAAAAAAAACCAAAAAACCTTACAGATGATGAGTTTTCCCGGATGATAGCCAAGGGTAGCTCAAGTGGGCCAGTCACGATGAATGCTCGGTCGTTTCTTAGCTCCACGGGTTACCTCATATTGTATTGGGCTCGGTTTCACCGGTAACTATTGGATCCAGTCTGAAGTTGAGTTTCAACTGTTGCCATAGTGATCAGATAACACATCGGCTGACACTCAACAGAAGACACATCTCGGAGCCTTGTGCAACCGAGTCTGTGTCTGTGTTGTTGTTTTTTTGTTGTTTTTTAATCTATCAACCATAAAGAATGGAGTTCAGAGTTACACTCACGGTTTACCAAAACGAAATTTGATCACGTATGATACATTTTTTTTTTAAATAATCAATGAGTTCCAAAAATGCATGTTAGTTTATGTGGTTTAGCAGTTCAATCATGAGTAAACATATAATTATATTAAGACTATGCAAGTTTGATTCAGTTAAACATCGAATCGAAGCAAACTTTGATGTTCCCGAAGGTAAACTGAACAGGGTCAAGTACATGGAGGCTGTGGACATGGGGTGTTATTTTACAGTGGGACTTTCACGGCATCCGTGTTTAGGTCCAGACTTGCCGGTAGACTCTCCCTACACAACTCGTTCCGCTCGATAAACCGTTTTTGCAAACGGTAGACAGAGATAACAGGCCGCAAAAAAAAAGTGTATCATAAACGTGCCGTCGGGTCTTGTTTAGCCAAAAGTTCGATCTAACCAACTATCGAAACATACCTCGTTGCGAAGCTTTGAAGTCTGGAGACGGCTAAGAGCAGGTTCGTCCCAGCACAAAATGGAAAGACAGATACGTCTTTCCTCAGGGGACGGTTTTTTTTTTTTTGCCGAGAGATGTGGATGCAGTTTCTGTGATAACAAGAAGTGCCTCAGGAAAAGATCAGGGTAACAACTATCTTCTCTGTGTACACACTATTCAAGTTAAGACTGGCTCGTGAAAACAAAGTACACTTTTAAACCGAGGAGACAGCAATGATATTTTCACAGGGCGATGATGTATCATCTTACGATCGAACTGAAACAACACAAACAGACTGGCGCGTTGAAAGTTTGCACTGTGTGTCTACAATTTCAGACTTTCAGGTTTTGTGGGGGAGACTTGAACGTAATACAGATGTGTATTGTAACACCATATGCTCTGATGAGAAGGTGGAAACCCTGACGACTTCAAAGTTCACGTCGGTTGGATGTGCGTCGGTCTCTACTCTCTCTAATTGCACGTTGTCAGACGAATGCCCGCAGTGCCCTTGGACGAGCGTCAAATCCCGTCCAACTAGTCTTTGAAATCCAATAACGAATGAGGGAACCTTATTGAACATTATACGTGCCGAAGCACGTGTTACATCTTTACCTTTGCGACGACAACACGACCGGCATTTCCCCCCTCTCTCTCTCTCAATCGACGGACGACCTCACTCGAGGAGAGAGCAGGTAAAGCTACCGGTACCGTATGTCATCAACTACGAGTGGTACGACCTATGAGTTGACAATACGAATAATTGCCCGTAGTCTAAACTTATCAAAAGGAAAAAGGGACAAAATCAGGTCGACTGATCTCCACGATGTTGAAAGACGTCAGATAAAATCCGGGGTAACTCGTGGGGGGAAAAATATTGAGCTTTCACCGTCAGTCATCGGGCGATGGTCAATCCATTGTAAGAAAAGCTGATTTATTAGTAGGTGTGATGTGAGGGGACCGCCAGAGACGTGTGCCCTAGGTACACTTGACCTCGATGCATGGCAGTGACACCACCGTGTCTTCCGTCGTCTGCCGTGCACTATATACTCCGTTTGCCTTGTTCATGGTTGAGAAGAAGAGTCAGACCGTAATTTTTCACAACCCGTAGCTCTCTCGTTTCACGCATCAGTGAAATTGGCAAATATCCTGATTGGAACCGAGCACCATACCCATTCCTGGCATACAAACTAAAGAGGTCTTTCGTGTAATTCAACAGAAAGCCTTACAACATTAGAAGGGACTGTCTCACAAGTTGCATACACAGACCCTTTGCACTGACGTCACACACGGCTATTTTCTGCCCACCGTCTGCCATTTGGGTATTTCATTTGCAAAATACGGTGGCTCGTCTAACCGCGCGTTGCGTTGTGTAAATGCGCACTGCGCAGTCACACGGGGGGAATCTGAATAAATTCAAATGGCGCAGGCAACGTTTATCGTGGCTGGTAACGTCAGATGAAGTGGGTCAATAAGCGTACAATATTTTTTAAAAACATTGTCAATAACCATACAGCTAGGATCCAGCCATTTTGTAACTGTCTAGAGTCCAATAACTGTTCAATGCTGATTTAAAATATACTGTTCAGTTGAACAAAAAGCAAAACAAAGTTGTCCTGATTTTGTGGGGAGCAGACAGCGTGAATATTCATTTGCCCTAGGGCTGAACTCTAATTTCGGCGCGCTTTCACCATCACTTGGTGACTTACTCGTGTACTAATACACCTGAAATAACTCGCCAACATCAGAGCCCTAATTATACTCTCTGTGGAAGCCCAAAAGGCGTCAAGAAATCCGCGCCTAATTCGAGCCCCGTTTTTTATATTTTTTTTTTACTCCCTTTCTTTTTTTCTTCTTTTTTTCTCTCGCGACAAAATCCATTCGTATTTTTACAAGGTGGAATTAAACGGATGAGAGAACGCGTCCGGCAAATTTGCTTGTGGAGTACATACAGTTGGTTCTCTTTTTAAAAATATGCTCAATATGCGTGGCTGGACCGGTCGTCATAACATTTTTACCTTGAGTGGCGCATTATGTCCGGTTGTGTTAACACTGTCCAGGAGACGCATAGACAAATGGAGTACTATTAACGGAGTGATATTTGTACATGCTAAGCTGGTTTTCAAGTTTGTTTACAAAATCTTAATCGTATGTTGATATTTTGAAAAAGCACGAGCTTTAACTCAAAATATGTGACAGTTAATTTCACAAGAAAGGGCAACAATTATGCTACGCTGGTATCCAGTTAGCGTACACAATCTTAATCAATCAACCGTATTAATCTATAAGACGCCAATTCAACGGTCGTTGCTCAATATTATTGTATATTAATATTCTAAAAAGTAAAAAGTTAGAAAGCAGAATATGAGAAGCATTAATTTCGAAATCTAAACTTTACACACCATTTTGAAAGGCGAACGTTTAGAGGCAGAATCAAGGACACGTGTTTGGTTTTAAGTCTTGATATTTTGTTATTAAAAGAAAGTACATTAATAAATGAAATTTATAATGGGTAGACGCTTCAGGAAACTATAAGTACAACATAACATACACTTCATATTTAATTTAATGTGACCTGAAAGTGAGTTCCAGTAAACATGACTTCTTTCAACGTTGACGGACTGACTTGCTTGACTCGCCCTCTTTGTCAGAATGTGTACTTTCTCTCTTTTTGTAATTCGGGAACACTTATGTTAACCATCTAAGCCAGCATAAGTCCGTGTCCAACTTGGCGGCTACGACCGTTGCTAAGGGTGTTTCTAAGGACTTCCTATACTTCAAAGCATGTTGTCGAGTTGATAAAGCCTTAGCCAAAGCCGTAGCCGCTAATCCGGATACGGCAGAAGTCTCTTTTTGAAGGAGTGCTACAACCGTAGTAAATGACAAAAAACAGGATTTGTAATTAACGGAAACAAAAACTTGACTGATTTTGATTTGAGAGCTCAAAGCCAATAAAGTTCACAATTCTAAAGAGGCACATCGCTTGGAAAAATGTCACAATGTTTTCACATAGCGAAACCGCACAGCAATCACATATTAGTTCATGGACAAGTACGTGTTCTAATTAATGTGCTAACACAGCAAAGTCGGAACTAGACCACAGTGTCATCTTCTCTAGTGTTAAGCTTCTGCAGAGTGAGAATGATGTACACATTGTGATGAGAGCGCTCAGAGTATGATCACCAAGTGAACACGCTGTGGTGTTACTTTTTTTATATGGAATATCTTTCTGAAGCATTGAAAACGGTGTTTTAAGACCCAACAAACCACCATTGTTGTTGTTGTTGTTGTTGCTCTTGTTGTTGGTGTTGGTGTTGGTGTTGGTGTTGGTGTTGGTGTTGGTGTTGGTGTTGGTGTTGGTGTTGGTGTTGGTGTTGTTGTTGTTGCTGTTGCTGTTGTTGTTGTTGTTGTTGTTGTTGTTGTTGTTGTTTTTGTTGTTGTTTTGTTGTTGTTGTTGTTGTTGTCGTTGTCGTTGTCGTTGTCGTTGTCGTTGTTGTTGTCATTGTTGTTGTCGTTATCATTGTCGTCATTGTTATCGTTGTCGTCGTCTTTGTTTTTGTTATCGTTGTTATTTTATTTTTATTTATTTTTGACACAACGTAAGCCGTTTGGGGTTGTTATCACTAAAACTGGACCGCCTAATTCGATGAAAGGTTTACCGCTTCATCGTATGATGTGTTTATTGAAAACCAGATGGTGGAAATGAGTTGACTCTCTACTCTTACAAAAACCAACGCTGTAGTATACCTTTTTACAAATTCATTTTAAATGTTAAATAGAATCTTTATTGAATTTGACAGGCTCGTGTTTAAACGAGTAACGCTTTTGCGTTTAGATAGTATTACTAAATATTATGTTGGGATTACTTATTTCCGTAAGTAAAGGCCAACATAAGAATGAAATGCAATGTGACCATACCATAAGTTTACCTCGTGTTGAAACTTGAGAGAGTTTGCCATTGGCCACGAAACATTGTCAAACAAAGTTACCAAGTCAGCGCAATTCAGACCACCAGCCAATGAAATGAACGGACTGCGTCCACGTGCCCAATTTCTGCCAATAGGCATTCGTCTCTTTCAAGTAACATGTAACTGTTAAAACAGAAAATAAAACAGTAGGTTTTAAAACGTCGGTTTGCTTCCTTAAGATAACAATCCCAGAAAGTACTACAATGCTCTCAAGTTTCAAGAACATGATCTGTAAAATCTCCATTATTATTTTTTAAGTGGACGGCTGTACCGTTTGCAATCTTTCCCCTGAAATCTCCCCACTCAGTAACAAGTATGTCTGAGACAGTACTTTTAGCCTTTGAGAAAGACTCTGCTAGGTTCCCATCGTCAGCAAAGTACCACTTTTGACAGGATGATTCCATCATCTTCTTCGAGTGAACTTTTGAATATCACTTCATTTCCTTTCAAATCATACAGATTCACTTAAAGCATGGTTTTCAATGACTTGAAGTTGGCCCGTGTAAAAGGACGGGCATTTCAAAAACAAACGCTTCGTTGGGACACAATGTCCCTTCAGTGAACGGAGATCGTGACCACAGGAAAAAAAAAAAAAAAAAAAGTTATCTAACAATACAAAAATTTCTAAGACATGACAATTTTCGTAAGCTCTCCGAAGAAAGCCAACTCAAAGAGAACTATTTCTGAGCGTCATTTTCAAGTGAGCTTTTGAAGAACAATTCAAATCCTCTCCAATCATGCCATTTACAAACTCCATTAAGAGCGTGATCCTGTGTGACTGGACGTAAAAGTAAAACCATTAAAAGCATTATGTCGTGCCTGGGCAAGCTCCGTTAACAATGCTTCATTGAAACTCAAAAGCTCTCGAGTAGACATTGGTCGTGACTAAATGAGAAGAAGAAAAAATCGCACAGCCCCAAATTCGACAATTCCTGCTATTGTACGATAAGCTTGAATTTTCTGTCAGGCAAAACCTCTTCAATGGGGGGATCTATTTTGGGAAGACTTGTCTCATCGTCTTCGTGAAATGAGCTGAACTTCTTAAAAGTCAATTTCAATGTTTCCGCAATCATTTTGTTCACTGAAGGACACTGTCTGTAATGGCTAAATGTACCGAGATGAAAATACAAAAACTTAAAAGTTCCCCCCATGTGCCTAAGCAACTTTTATAAACAATGGTTCATTGAGATTTGAGTGGACAGAGCTCGTGATTGAAGAGAAAGATTACCCCCCAAAAAAGAAAAAAAAAAGAAAGATTTCACACTGACAAAGGGCACTATCAGTGGATGGATTTATGAGTGCCGCCAACGACACAAAAGACCAGCCGACAAACGACGAACGTGGACCCACATACCTCGCGGCAGACGTCTCCGAAGCTAATATGACTTCCGACCGACTAACGAACAGAATAGTAATTGAAATCTATTTTGTAATCTGCACTGACCGAGTTCCCGAGGAATTATTTCACCTGTGTGGACCCCCAGTCCTTCAATATAAAGCCGATTCTACCCTTGTAAAGGGAGGGGAGCTGTGGTATTGATCTCAATGACTCACGGCCTTTGTATCCAGTCCATCTGATTTTTTGTTGTGTGTTTTTAAAAGGGGGTCGTGGCATTCAGCTTCAAATTTATCACAGGAATAATTCGAAGTCTTCTCAAACAGACGGACACAAACTTACGAGACAAGACACACTGACGGTCACGCCGTGGGACAATCGACCATGACAGAGGCGGATACAATTGAATTGCACTTCTCTCTCCCATACAGAGCACGAGAACATGGCAATGAATTCAGCTTAGATTCAACTTAGATCGAATGGTTTCTGCAGTGCAAATTTGATAAGGATTCAAATAAAGCTGCGGTAAATAATGTCAGGTTTGTTTAAGACGGATGTGCCCATTGCATTTTGTGTCACTTGCGTAGTTGCTATCGATTAAAGGGTGGCCGTTGGCGGTTCGAAGATCATTTCCGTTCTGCTTTACTTTAAAAAAAGCCATCATTATCAGACGAAAACTTCTTTCAAAGATAGGTGTGTAAGAGAATGTTGCAGGTCTACACCGGAAGCAATGTTTTGTACAATTATGCAAAAACGGTGATCATAGGTAGCTTCGCAGGGCAACTTGAGCACTGATCCAAACATACATCTGAAAACAAATGCATTTTGTGATGGCTCTTACTTCTATCAACTTAACACCAACGAGGGCGGCTCTTGAATTTAAAATTGACAATTTGTATTTCTGATACAACAAATATATCTTTTTAAAGATAGACTACAGGATTGGTTTGCATCAAAACAATTTTTGTATGAGTCTCGGTCTGAAAGCTTACTGATTTATGAAGTTCATACCAGTAGCAATCTTCCATAGAAATATTCCTGTACGAAATTCTGTCAAAGTCGAGAAAGTAGAGTTTGAAGACTCTGATTTTAATGTCGGTTGTAACAATCGAAGGATGAAGTGTTTACATGCTGAAAATTCTGCACAGTTTTTTCACTAGTTTCTCCTGACTCGGCCGACAGATTGAGCCCAAACTTTTTATAGGTTTGTTTTTTTCATGTATATATTGAATCACAAATAGTAAGAATGCTGCACTACCAGCTTTTCTTCTTCTTTTTTTACCTTTAAAAGAAATGCTGTAACAATAGCTGTTTTGCATACAAAGGCTGTAAAAAAATATCCTCATATTTAAAACTTTGTGAATAGACTATTAAAAATAGCGTTTTAATGATCCAACCTTCATTAGCAGTATCTGGGTTGCATTTATATACAAGGTTCGAATATGACACCATTAAATCTGAAGGTCTAGCGACGCGATTCATTTAATTTGAAAAGCATAATAAAACTTGACCCCCAAATCCTTGACGGGAGAAAAACCGTTCCTCCGTTGTCGTCACACGATCTCACGTCATTACGAATCATTCAGCCGTTCGGTGTTACGTTGTGGAAGAATGTGCTTCTCGGTCGCTCAGTTTACACGCACACGTACGCGTGTCGCAGCGAGTTACACTTTACGGGCGATATACGACTCGTGGCATCAACATGTTTACAGAGGAGGAGCCCTCCCAGCGTAAGGCCAAAAATTGCGTTCAGCTCCATTGAAGAATGCACTAAAATCTTACACTTTCTGCAGCCTGTAGATATTAAGAAAGTCGGAAGCATACCCAGCTGTAGTCGTTTCTGTCGTCAGGAAATAGAAACCCTCTGGGAAAGCTCAAGGTCACTCTGTTTGAGGACAAGGTGACATGGGCTTCGTAGTGGCTTGGAAGCTTCGATTTACAAACACCACTAGTAGCTCAGAGAGAAAAAGATGAGTGGAGAAGCGGGAAACCGAAATCTTATTAACCGAATATTCGCATACTTTGCAGTTGCAAACATAAGAAACATGTACCAGGTAATCTACAAGCTAAGCCCATGCCTAAGTACTGCAACCCCTCCTTTATTCGATACCCAAACTGATTATGGTGATCGGTTACGACCGAACTTTCTACGTCTAAGGTAGTCTAAGTGGTATCCCCAAAAGTGATCGAACGTGAACTTGACGCTCTAGCATTCTGTTCACGTACGTCTTTAAAGACATGGTTGTGGGTAAATAGAAATGTATTTCGGTAGTTTCCAATGTCAAAACTATGTTTTGATATTCATTAAAAAGCATAATCGAAAGCATGTTATCACAATATGGAGTTTTGCCAACATTACAAAATGATTCAAATACAAAAAACCACAACATAGCATTAGCATCGACGGATGTACTTCATCGTTTGGGGAAACAAACAAAAAACAACAACAACAACATTTTAACCATGTTTCAAAAGGTATTAGCATACATTGTGGAATAGCAAGTTGGCCAGCTTGAAAGCCTCTTAGTCCTTACCTCTAATGAAGAATTGGGGTTTAAGAAAATCGTATATTTGCACAGTAGAGTTAATGGCATGCCCTGAAATGGGGTTCAATTATCATTGTACCTAATTGACTGTCTTAATGTATACGCTTGTCTATTTCTTGCTAATCTCTAGGCGGCATTTTAGCGAGTCGGGAGATTCAATGGTGAATTGTTGTTAAGGCTGCAGCTGATAGAAGGCGAAAAGGGCAAACACACACAGAGAGAGTCGTGAACCACCATTAAGTCTGAGGACATCTATTGCTAATTCTAATATTCCTGTACTGTAGCTTTCTCCATTGGTTTTGTACACAAACGTCGTCCGAGGACCCATGAAAACATCATTGATACGCGTGGTACCGCCCCTTCAGAAATATCCTCTGCGGGCCGGGGTTGTGTTATTCCTTTGAGATTCCTTCTTACGGTGGCACTGTTCCCAAAGTTTGAGTTCCTCGTAATTTGTTAATGTAAGAGCACAGCATAACCTCAACATTACAGCTCAAAAGAAATGGAGAAGCTACTGTCTAAATAAACAGCTAAAACCCCCCAAAATAATCAACAAGAAGTGGCAGGTTCGACAGAACTTAATCAACCTAACTGACTGTAGTAATAAATCTAAGTACATCTGGGTTGATATAACGCTGTCAACGTTTTGTCAAGAGTAACTATGTTTAGTGCGGTTTTTTTTTCCCGTTCCTATACTAACAGTATGATCGAATCATATCGAAGACGTTTCCCCAAATACAGTCTTTAAGAGGTGTTCGAGCGGAATCGGATCTAGGGACGTATGATGAGAAGTCGTAGACTCTCGGTAGTCTATAAATAACATACAATGTATTCTGTGTTTTCTTAGTCATCACGCCTGACATATTTTTCAAAAATTTAACTCAATAAATAGGGGAATGTTTAAAGGTCATGTAACAATTTCAAGCACTTAATCTCCGAGACAGATCTAAGAGGGTCCTTAAAGGATTTCCATTTGACGGCTCAAGGTTAACTCTGCTTTTTTTTTTTTAATTAATTTGGGCTTTTATTCCTTTATTCATTCCTTTTTTTCTTGTGTGTGTGTGTGTGTGTGTGTGTGTTGGTTGTTTGATTTCTCGCGGTCTATATTCTGTCTAAATTTGTGCCAATCATTGTTTACACTGACAGCCATTTCGCGATTGTAAACAGTGTGTTCAAGTCAAGTGTGACTAACCCAAGTGCCTGGCAGTCTGGCGTTGCATACTATGTCACTGGGGGGGGGGGGGACATTTCAAAGAACCTTGAATAGACAAGAATGATGTCAATGGAAGACATAAAGGGTGATGTTGGGCAGAAGAGGGTACCCCGAGGGGAATGGTCTTGTGTTAGTTAAAATCGAATTAATCAAGACAAATAAAATCTAATTGATATCGATATCGGAGGCTTGGTCTTTGAAGGGAACGCGTCCGGGTTGAGGAGAAGTGGCTTGAAAATCACCATACCTATTTTTAACAGAGAACAATTTACCCCACCAGCGCCGTAACTAGGGTAACATTTTAAGGGGGCACCAGGGGGTGCACCATTTTTCCTAGGGGGACACTTTTGGCCAATTAAAACTGTAGTTCCCGTATGTATTTCTCCTAAACAAGCACCTTTTCAGTGTTTTGTGAGGTGTTGACGTGAAAAAAAACCATTAAGTGTGTAAATAATTCAAAATAGTTCTAAAAACATTGAAATTATTACATAAATGCTCATAAAATGTTACATTTTGTTCTGGTAATTTTTAATCTCAAAATTCCAGATTACAAATGGGGGGGGGGGGCACCTGAGGGGTACGGACATCAGTGGGGGGAGCACGTGCCCCGCCCCCCTTAGTTCCACCACTGTACCCCCACCTGCCCCTATCGGTCCACTATTTTTTTTTTTTTTTTTTTTTATTCAGGATGCCGCATTTTAGTCCCAAGCTGATTGAAAGAAACTATTTTGAAGACAGCAAATGGACTGAAAACGTCAAAATGATAAACATCAATAAGTGGTATTTTGTTTTTTACTATAATTTTTCAAAATGCAAACTTATTCACAAAATATGAGACAAAAAGAAAGTCTGCAACTATCATGAAAAAAAGATGCCTCCGTTAACTATCGAATGCTGCATTAAATACATGTATCCATGATTAAATCGGAAAAGAGCAGTGGTAAAAATATTCTTATTATTATCCAATTAATATCTAAAAGCCTTTGGTGTACAATTGGTGAGGTTATAGTGATTTCCCTAAGGTTCTTCTGCGTGTGAAGATCTTTCATCAAATTATGAATGTATAGAGACGTCGGCTTGCAAATTCTGAACATCAGTTCCGATCATAACTATTCAGCAGACTAACATTCTGAAGAAAGAAGTCTGGAATCTAAGTTTGATTTTTGGTTTTACGCTCCCCAGGTAAACCATACCATCACCACCGGAGCTTAACTTGGTGGGTTGGGGGTGGGGGCGGCACGGGGAACACCTTCCTGCCTGCCCCCCCCCCCCCCCCCCTCCACACACACACCTTGATGTCTGTACCCTACGAATAAGTGAAATACTTGCACAGTCTATTGATGGTAACTGAATGCACGGTATTTTATCCTGGTAGCTCCAACATGTTTCCTGAGCACCATGAACGATAGCTTAATCAATAGAGTTGTTATGAGAATGTTAACGGGGTCCGAATACATTGCCATTTACAACCTGGGTTTCAGTTTTATTGATTTGAAAAAAAGGGGGAACTGCCTATGATATGCTGTAATTTGCATGTAATATTTTCAGCAAAGGGTAAACACTCTGCGTTGTATCCCTTGATCGGTGCAAACTAATTCAATACTGTAGACTTCAAATGACTCGTAATTACCACCCGACTATTTGTGGACAAATACTCCAGTAGACTTATACCAAATCAAATTAAGGGGATCGTAATGCAGCCGTCTGGGACCCAGACGCCCGGCAAACTAGCCCCAATTTGACGTTTTGAAAACCGCACATTGAATGCTAATTAAATCCTCCGGTGCTCGTTTCGCAGTACGTGACCATTTTTGGCCATGTGGAAACCACCCAGACTTTGGAGAATTACCATGGGGACCGGATGCACTCGAATCTCTTTTTCTCTTTCGGGAAATATAATTTTAAAAGAACAACATAAAACTAATGCCCACTTGCAACCATCTTGAATTTCTCCCATAAATTTCAATGCGTCCAAAACGAAACCGGAATCAGAAACAGTCGGGCCCCTTATACAAGCAGTAGTGCTTATTCTTCCCTTGGTGAGCATGGAACTTGAGCAACATTTCCAAGTGGCTAATTAGTTCATATTTTTGACTCTCATGAGGGAGAGAAATCGATTTTCTTCTCTAGACATCGAGTACATGACATTTTTGCAGAGTGCAAACACTGGGCCGGGTCGTCCTACTTTTTAAGTTTAATGTAGATTGTTGTGGGACCTTGATTTACGGGTGTCTGGTTTAAATATAAGGTCTCCCGAGACAACGGGGCTGCTTATAACCCAAACTAAATGGATTAGTTTCAATCTGAAAACTCACTGATTATAAAGTTCATACCGGTTACAATCCTCCAGAGAAATATTGACGTCTGAAATACTGCAAAAGTCGACATTTTGAAGTCGGGTCGGGTTTTGAAGACCCCCTAAATCATAACTGCTCTTTTAGAATTCCGCAGACGAAAATAGTGAAAGTGCACCCATGATCTTCCACAGAGTCGCATTGTTCAAAGGTTTTTTTTTTTTTTTTTTTTTTTTTTTGTTGAAAACTAGAAGACGGGAATCAATTCACTCCTCCGTAAAACAACAAGAAAGATGATGAACATTTACCTTTATGTATAGGTCATCATTACTAGGATTGTCTACAAGCATTTGTACAGGGATTCCAACGGAGATGCTCGCAGCAAGATGTACCACTTTGTTGCATTTTGTAATTGCAAATTGGATGTCTGCCGCTAATTAAGTTCGCGGAATGTCCCCCCTCTTTTGAACTGCACGCCAAAATGATCAACCACCTAATTAGATTCGACAACGCATCATCAACGCGTTCAATTCCTGATAGCGTACGAATTCATTAGCGAGGATTCCTACAAAACATACACCGTCTCAGGGAGAAATCCTTTCTCTATTACTGCTAATAAATTCATGGCTGAATATATAATTGTCTCCTAGGACACACAGCTAGCTCGTTGGCATGTCGTATAGATATCACAAATAATTTGTCTGTGGAGTTAAGTACCTGCCGATGATGCATAGACCAGCAGCTTTGCTTGGATCCATAGCGGTGGATTGTTCCCTTCTTCTTCTTTATATTGCTAGGCATACATTGGGACTCGGTTTAAGCCGTCTTTGATATAAAGACCGCCCGTCTACCCTTCTAAGGAGATACAAGCAGATATGTAATATGGTTTCTCAATCAGCCTAGTTTGTCATGGGCCTTGTGCTTTCTTTAATTGACGTTTCACGACAGGACATATACTGTACTCACAGTGCGTGTAGAGTTGAGGTCAAGTTGGTCGCGTTCCCTGTCTTCAGCGATCATTATATTAATGAATACCGATGCTTTTCGCATAATGCACGAGGGAACCACACTATAGAGCATTTTGACGATGTCACCTTCTTTGTCAGGTACCCTGTGTGCAATAACATTAATTAATTCTGATTCTCCTGACATCTGAAGGAGTTCAGACTCTTTTGATTTAAAATGAGTTTACAAAAAAACAGATGTCTATACCTTTGTAAGTGTCGACCACTGAAAATTGAAAAATGCAGTTTCTTAAAACAATAGTAGTTCAAATGTAAACAAGAATGAGTTCAAAATCTTTACCAAAAGAAATGTCAAAAGTAATGAGATAACTTAAGGGTACAACTTTTATCGTAGTATTCATGCACATATTTTTGTGAGATTGTCTTGAGTTAAGTTTTACTTAATTCGAAAATGAGAACCACTGAAAAATGACGTTATATACACGAGTTATAACTGTCATGATTAGCTGAATGGTTGATAATTAAAACTCAACGAGGCATGAGCTGGAGACTCGCGGCGCCTTTTTACATTAATTAGTAATTCTAATAGACGTACGGACTGCATAAAGACGTCTGGTATTAAAATGTTTCAAAATTAATCGATGCAGTTTGTATAAAATTGCAACACATTTCCAGAAAAAAGCATGGAAAGGTTACATGTTTTACAGTTGCTCTGTGCTTGTCTAATGTCCATTTCAATCAATAGAAATAAGAATAGACACTGAGATTCCAAAACGTCAACATGCACGGCAGGATTTATGACGGCTATTTATTTAGGCCGACTGCTATACCGCTACCAATGTTATACCAAGCATTAGCCATTCGGTAAACATCAATTTTCCCCCTGCTTTTACATCTGTCTGTACCATGTCACCGCCTTTACAGGGTGCCGTAGAAACGTTTTGTTTTATTTATTGATATATTTGTCAATAATGATAATAATGACGATTCAGTATGTGTCTATTGTGTTTTTGGTACATGATTAAATTGAAAGACTTGTCGACCTCGAATATTAAATGATGGACGTATAAAATGATTTCGCGAATTGTTTCACAAACCTTGTATCCCTTTTCGGAAATGTATGTATGAATTCATATGCTTATTAAATTTAACAAACATCCCTATTTTTATTTCATTTCATCTGATATGGGAAAAGTATTTATTGGAGCATTGTTATTACTTTATATCAATGCAAACCATTGTTCAATGTGAATGGTCGGGTTGACTAATTCTATTTTGCATGTATAAACACGTTCCGCAGACGTGCTAGAAATAATAGAAACTTGTACAAATTTAATGTTAACTTGTTTCAGTGCATTGCGTTTTTATGGTGTAAATAGTTATCTTGTAGATCTGAGAAGTACAGTAGATAATGGTTGTTTTTGTATAAATATAAACTACAGTAACGACTTATGCTAGCATTAATAGCAATGTGTATAGAACAGTGTCTAATAGTAAAATGACTCATTATTGACATTATCAACGTGCGTTCATAAAACACTGTCTTATTATTTCTAATTATTGTACAAATATTTAGTAGCAGATAAAGTGGTTAGCGACATTGCATTTTACTAGTCTGCGTGTGTGTGTGTGTGTGTGTGTAATAGTTGTTCAGATATTAATGACAACAAGAAAACTGCAGTGAAACAAAATAGGACCCCTTGCACTGAAGTCACACGTCTGTCAAAGGTCAGCCATTTTGAAAGATAAGTTGCTCGTAAAGATAATAGTGCGCGTCTCACCCACTATGGCGCCGCAACAAAGATTTTTCGAGGATGGTGACGTCAAGCGAATTGGGTCAATAATGACATTTTGTGTCCGGACCAGCAGACCTTTTCAATCATGCCGCCGCCATCTTTGTCTACTTTCTTTTGTACGGCCGTACTTGCAGATACTTGTACTGAAAAGGAGCAAGACTATATATTTGCCTCCTAGCCTAGATTTGAATGACAGGGAGATTTCAAGATGGCAGTGCCATTAGGTTGCAAAAATGTCTACTTGTCATTTGTTCAAATGGACGGTACACTATTGGGATGTTTTCAAAATAACATTCACTTGTAACCCCCAGTTTAAAAGTTGTCGTCCGTTGAAGAGATTAAAAGGTGCAAATGGATTCGAACTCAATTTTCTCGAACCAAACCAAACTCAACTGGTCTTTTGTAGACAGTGTGGTACCAGCACATAGTAAGCCAGTCGATCAGAGTCTATGATTGGATTCTTACAATTACAAATCCTATAATTACCAAACATTTATCGTTAAATTGGGGGAAAGGGCTCTGCAGGGTGTATCTGCTTCAGTTTGGTCAAAACGCATAAAAGGGTACTTGGCTTCTCTCTCCAAATCCTTCAGCATTGGCTACATCACCATGCACTGAGCACGTGGGCAGCGTAATATGCGTCTCTTCAAAGTCACACTGCACGACATGAACGCGCGCTATAAGTACGCGCACGCATGTTCACATTTTCTAATGGGAGTTTATCGTGTCGGACTTTTGTCGGACTTTCGGTGGCGTACCCAATGCTGTAATTGGTCAACACGTACCGGGGCGGGGCTTAATGGGTCGGTCTTTTGAAAAGGGCTGACTATTAAGGATTAAAATGTTGTACAAGATTTAAAATGTTGCGTTAATCAACAACGTGTACCTACAGAAGTGTCCTCAGTGAGGTTGATTATAACCCTACCCAACTTGTTTCCTTCTGACTGTACAAGTATTGCGCGAACTTCAAATGCATGCGATACTTGCGCAGTCTATTTGGAAACCAGTATAGCTTGAAGTTGATGTCTGACCAATCTATCCTCATTTTTTTTTTCAATGTAAGAACAAAGGTATGAATTCTGATGTACAGAATGAAATCGGGAAAGAGACACCTTTTACGATTCAGGTTTGAAATTTTACATTGTGGTAAAAAAAATATAGAAACCATGTTTTAACCATGTAAATAGTCTCTAATATTATGCGGGGAAAATGGTTGTGTAACGACTCGACGTTTCAATCAGTATACTCTGATTGTCTTCAAGAATAAAACATTAACGTATACTAAATACAACTGTACATTGTAAATTGCATTTCGATGTTTCAGGGGATATGAGAAAATAGAAACAGGTCATAATAAAGTATATTTTATTGACGACCAACCAATGTTACGTTATACACTCCCCGTTTGTACATCCGTATGTTCTATGGTTGTTGTAGAGAAAACCCGCAACCTTTGTCCGCCCGAAATTGTAATTACTTACGCTTGACTTTTCGTCTTGCATAATGTTGGGGGGTTTAAGGCGGACCTTTGCCAGAGTGATTGATATTGATCTTGTGCATTGCTATTTTCTTTGTCGGGTTCCCTATTTACAACTGTAACAACAATGGTTCTAAATGTTGAGGGAACAGACTGTCTTTCATCCCAGCCTCGCTTTGGTAACACTGAATTGATAAGGGCTTGAGAAACAAGATGGCAGAGACAAGCCGAAATATCAGTAGCATTGATGGATGAGTGCCGACGTAGAGTCGCATACAATGCGGTTTAGTATTCATAGAAACTATCCGCAAACTAAGACGGCTGATTTTCCATAAATGAAGCGGTACATGCATCTATCGTGTAATGATACAATTATCTGAAATCACTAACTGTGGTTGAATGAAACAAAGTGATGGAACCAAGACGAATCCTACAGAGGATTTTCACATTTTTGTGTGGAGTTTGATTTTTACTATTATTATTGTTTCTTTTAATCCACAATCTTGTGACGAAAATAAGGCTGGGAGGTGGATGGTCTGGTTCCTTGTGTAATGTTTTAATTATAAGCATTGTGATCGTACATAAACCTAACAAAAGATGGCCGCAACACAATACAATATAACTATAGGTGTCTCACGCTGCGTTTCTCTCAGCCCATTCTCCCTTTTTCATTCTCTAATTTATAGGAACTTTTCGGAAGTGAAATAATTGTCCTGCTTGATAACAAATAATCAGTGCTATGGTGATATCGTGACATGAAGTAAGAAAGTAAAATGCATAATATGGTCATTATCATTATATCGCAGTATAGTGAAACGTATAGTAGTTTCCGCTTAAAATAAAACCATACACGGAGAACTTCACGTTTGTTTAATCAAAAACAGAACGTTTACATCCATTGCTCAAAATACCCATGCCGTTAGAAAGTCCCGAGAATATCACCGATGTTCTAAAAACATCCACGTTCGTATAAGGCCATGCTCGGAATGGATGACATTGAGTCGCATAATGTCACCAGGGTACTAAATTTAACATCGCAATTAAAATTACTGGAAGGACAGGTGGAAGACCTTGTCTCTGGTTAACTAGCCTTTGTCTTGCACATCAATGCCCATTAGTCGAGCCCAATTAGACAAAAACATGTGCACCGACCGCTGTTTGTCACGAAGATGCGACCTCAGAAAATTCGTACTTGACGCCAATTAAGAGCGAATGAGATTTTCCAAATAATATTCTGCTTAACTGTAGAAAGGAAAATCTTTTTAAAATAATCACTGGTAAGGTATACTTCAAAGTAACGCGGTGAAATACTCTGGGCTACAAGATTTCGCAAAATGTATTAACTTTCAGAAGGCTTTATTTATATGTATTGTTTCAGTCAGAATATAGGCGGATCCATTAACATTTACGTACAATGACCAATCCTAATGGGAGACTAGAGGACGCTGGGTGGCAGCAGACTTACCGGGTACGTTTGTTTTCAGAAATGTACGCATGCTCAGAACTACGTAAACAATTGGGATTTGCCTGATATGTCTGCTGCCACCTTGCGTCCGAAAGCCTCCCATTGCAGTTGTGAGACCAAAAGTCTGGCACACATGCGCACAGGTGTGACGCTCTGCTAGAGCTTATTAGTACGTTATGTCATTGGAAAGGCTCCGTCATTGTTGTTTAAGTAGTGAGCAGTAATAGGAAACTATAACTAGTAAACTAGTAAACTTGTGTTATTTTACATGGTTGTACCCGCAAGTTTACTAGTTTACCAGTTATAACTTCCTATTATCATTCACGCCATGCAAAACTTTAAACTTTACATAGTGAGCAGTAAGTTGGCTTAATGGATCGGGATATTACACAGAAATATTCTGTATACAAAATATCACTACAGTGTTGACTGAATATATTAAATTACGTCATTATTAAGTCATAACACGTCATAGATTCCTCAGAATTCTCACAGGTTGACGTTCTAATGCAGGTAGTAAAAGGTATTAACTTGAAGTACAAGCGAGTACACACACAAATCACGGGAGTATACTATTGAGTTGGGATACGTGTACTCGAGTAGAGTTACAGAACAAAGTAATACAGAAAACACAAGTATTGGGTTGATACAATAGGGACTCAAGTACAAGTGTTAAAACCTTGAATTGGGTGCTATTCCATTATATATGTAACACTATTAGGAGCTTAAGTACTAGTGTGAGTAACAATATTGTAAAGTTTACCCGAATAAAATCAAAGCTTTACTTTATTACATAAAATCAACGAACCAATCTGGTTCTTTCCATAAGGCATATAATAATTATATGCTGTACAAATACCTATAAGACAATTAGTATAAAGTACTAAAATTAATGTAAATAATTTGGTATAATGTGGTAGATTAATGAATGACGATAGCATTTAACTGAATCTCTATGTATATTACTTGTGTTTAAGTAATTGATATAACTGATGTTAACTTGACCGGAATGTGATGTTAAAATCAGAGTTGACACGACACTCTTGAACTGAATATCTTCTGCTTGTGTGTGGGTTTTTCATGTTGTTGTTTTTTTATTTGTTGGTATGTCTTTGTCTTAAATGGAGCGTTCACTGTAAGCAACGAAGCACAAATGGCCATCAAAGAAATCCAAATTGTATTAAGGAAGATAATTGAAGAACCAAATGCCCAGAGAAATTTTTTTCCGCACGGAATGTTATCAAACCCCGCGGTCAAATTCATGGAACCTGTGTAATTAATCAACACTAATGTGTTCAGCATTAACCAATCGTGCTGAGCAAGGGTACCAGTCAAAAAAAAAACGCCAGGCGATTCATATTACTTGTCAGTGGTGTCTGCTTAGTTATTTGCTTAGCAGATATACTTCCTGAGCTGGACCCAATTTTCATAGAGCTGACAAAAAGTATATTATCATCCACAAATTTTGCTTACCTGAATAAGTTAACCAGCCACAATAATACCATGTTACATGCACCGTCTGTGACTGGTTTCCTGCTTAGATTTCCTTATCAGAAAATTGTTCAAAAATGCCAACTTGGGCAGCGCGATGACTTGGGCCCAGTGTATTCTGCTATATGACCCGGACATGTTCATTATCGAAGTGGGTCAAAGTCGACCATAGGTCTTTTCCAACATTACATATCGTGCACAAAACCCAAAGTATAGAAACTTATGTTATGTTCCTCAGAAACATCATTATGGAATCAGATTAATCTCCGCTTCTTGGACTGCTGTGGGTTCCAGTAAAGAACAAAATGCAGTTTCATCAAGCAGGCCCTACACAACAATACACGATCCACACACAGCAAAGTGCAACTGCCCATTATGCTATAACAACCAGATTTCAAAACCGAAGACTGCGTATCAAAATTTTACTGAATGGGGGAAATGACACAATATTACATCCTTTGGGACAAATTACTTGCGACAATTTTCGCTCCACTAAACACAAACCTAGCGAAACAAGGCAACGTTAACAGCTAGCAAGCATGATCAACTATTCACTAGTTTTAAAGCTGTTCACGGCTTGAAAACCTGACGATCTTACGATTCGACTAGTCACCGTTACTTGTAAAAGCTTTGAAGCAAAAATGCATTGCTTGTGAAACGCCCATTATCAAGCCATCATGATAGAGCAACCACTCTTATAAGCGAGGCGGATTTAGCATTTAGCTATCGTAAGCGTTTTACAAGCGATGTGTCCTTGCTTAAAAGCCTTACTTGTAAAGCGACGGTGTCTCGTCGAACCGGGAGTTTCGACCGGAGAGGCTCCGCTCCTCAGAGCGCCTTGTCATTTTATTGACATAATACCCCTTAACCAATCTATTCGTTCCTCAGCTGTATAAAGTGACACTCAGCTAAACTATCCCAACGGGACATAGTGCAAAAAAAAAAAAAAAAAAAAAAAAAAAAAAAAACACTGTTTAGTTTTACTCTTCGTTCAAATCAAGAATGCCCTCGAGTTGTATCGGCAACTTCTGTTACATACCGGTAACTAAATTGCAATTTTCAAAAAGCATATTTTTGTGTTTATCTTTTAATATCATTTGCTTTTCTTAAGTTTCAAGTCGAGGACTATGTAACAAAAAGTTACATCCCAACGGGACATAGGGCAGATATCACATTTGTTTAGTTTTAGTCTTCGTTCAATCCAGAATGCCCTCGAGTTGTATCAGAAACTTCTGTTTGTACCGGTAACCAAATCGCAGATTTTCAAAAGCATATAATATTGTGTGCTTATCTTTGTTTACCATTTTCTTTTTTGAAAGTTTTTAAAGCGAGGACTATGTAGCAAAAAGAAACATTTCACCCTTACTTGATATCACACCGGAGAAGGATAGATCCCAGATTGAGAACAAAGGACCCCCCCCAAAAAAAAAAAAAAAAAAACGCATCTGCAAAGTTGTGGGTGTATTTTAGTGTCAATCGAGGTACAAGGTGATCGATCAAAAGGTTATATGCCAAATAAACGAGCCCCGGTGAGGTTTGGGCGAAAAATACATCTTGCTTTCTTTCAAAACATCTTGATTAACTCCTACTAAGACACTGGGAAATGCCGACGACTTTGAGAAACTTTAGAAAAAAAAAGGAAAACCTCAAAAACAGATATGACATTTTTTTCAAAAGGGTTAATTTTGTCCTTGCTGTCCAAGTCCATTGTGTATAGAATTCAACAACAATGAATCGATCTATACTTGTGTCCACAATTAATGAACCCAGGGAACGTAATTTAACAAAAACGCGAGCTTTGCACCCCCAAAACACAGAAGTGTTTATACTTAGGTGTTGAATTTGTGTATCCGTGATGTGTTTGTTAGTTGCCCCCCAACCCCCCAACCCCCACCCCCGTAAAAAACCTTTACAACTTGTTCCTGCCCTAAGCAATACAGTCCGTACTTTCTACTAAATGTCTAAATTTGGATGAAATTCGCATGTCCTTTCCGTTAAGTTGAAGCCAAATAAAACTTCGCGCAATTAGCCCTACAGTTATCTGTTTGTCTACGTGTGTATAGTACTATCTGCACATCACACAAACAATTTTCTCATATTTGTTGTTCTGTTTGGCCTGAAGCTAAGGAAACACAAGCTTATTGCTGAAGTTCCCATTTTTAACAAATGTACGGTTCCGTTCAGACGAAATGCGGATGGCCTGTCCGCAGAGTTGAATGAAAACAAAAAACTAAAAACAAAAAATAATTCTCACTGAACACGATATTTTGGCTAATGGTATACTAGGCGCTTTGGAAGCCGGTCAACCTCCTCTCTCTTCGCTAAATGTGCCTGTTGTAGCCCCTAAGGTCAAATCAAAACAATTAGAATAAGGAAGGTGCATACGGGGGGTGTATTGCACACTTAGCAAGGCAAATGTTCCTCTCCTCGGGCCCTGCGCGTTGTCTGTCTTTAACACGGCAGAAGGAGAATCCCCATCCCGATCAATTCAGATTGTCCTTATTTAGTTTCAATGTGTCCCATTACCTCCTCAGAGGTACTCCATGAAAATTAAGAACCACTTCAGTTTGGCGTGTGCTTCAAACAAAACGCAGTATAATTCAACATCCATTATATTAAGTGTGTACCCCTCGGTGGAACAAAAATATAAATTCCCGTCAGGGGAATATAAGTTAATATCAGAATACACGCGGATGTATATGTATTTTTTTCTATTTCTTTTTTTTCCTCCTCTTTTTCATTATTATTCTCTACACAAAATATCTGGACCTCGACGCAGGGTGAGATGGATTACATGACGTCATATCGAGGTTATGGATGACATCACACTGCAATGGTTCAATTGATTCGCTGAATGGGTTTACCAATTGGTTAATGGGAAACAGACATGCCATGATTAAGAAATGCTTTCAATGAAGAGTGCTTCATATAATGGAATAACACCCGGTGTAACATATCTAATAAATGGGATATCAGATGATGTTTATTTGCAGTCGGGCTGGTAGTTTCATCAGTTTTTGAAATTCAAAAAAGATTTATAATGACATATTTACTATCCTTTTTTTTCTGGTCACGATCTAACATAATTAGACATTCTCCCGGAAGACCGGGACAAATTCACCTCTTCACATTGTCTGCGTTAAATGCAGATTAAAATGTGTACTCGTTTCATTTTATTGGGGAAAAATATGCTCAAAAATATGTTGAATTCCAGATGTACATTTTCGTGGGGCAGCCAACTAATGCAGTAAGTTACGTACTTGAATGATTTAAAAAAAAAAAAAAGGGAACAGCTCAGAAGTTATGTTTGTTCCTGATTATTTATAGCATATGTCGTAGTTTGGATGTCGAGTGCTGTGGGAATGAAACTCTACAGTGGAATTCATACATTGTACTCGATAGCGAACCGCAATGTGTCAACTATAACCAAATTAATATATACGCAGGGTTACCATGTGGGTAAAGCCGAGTCTCGTTCAACACGGTAAAATGGGAATTCAGAATTTAAAAAGACCTGGGAAAAAATGGTGGTGACAGTCTTACCATAATTTACTACGTAAATTATATGTGATGATTCTTTTAATCTAAACGATCACGAACCCGGATGATTTTAAGAATAGATTGCGTCATTTGTTGTTCAATGCACACTGGGTTCTGCCTTAATCAAAGTTAAACTTATCCAGAGAAAACAATGAAGATTATCTCTATAATTATCATTTGCCATCATTCACATGAAACAATTACGAAAGACAAAGAACATAGAAATGTAGAAAAGACAGTTACTGATGACTGGAGAAAAAAATAAACATGTGAACTAATACTGTAGACCTCGGGCATTTAGCTCACGGTCATTCAAGGTAATAGCCTTTGATTACATTTAGAGTAAAATTCATAATTACTCAAGGTAAAAAATAAAAAAAATAAAAAAATGATTCCGTCTAAAGCTGGTCCAGAATTTCATCAGAAAGTTCATACCAGTTTCCATCCTAAAACTCGCAGATTATACTTAAGCTCATTCAAGTAACGTACCAATCCTCCTTAAGTCTATTTCAAACACTGCCACAGTGGAGATAAAAGCATTTGAAAACCGGCATAATCACAACTGCTTAATTCGATTGTAAAATTCAAAATAAGCACGCAATCTGAATCCCTACAACCAAGAGATATTACATGCCTCGAGGTTTAATGCTAGATTTCCGGGATGTACAGGGGAGTTCTCTCCGGGTTTCAATTTTCTTAAAAATGATGGAAGTGTTCCCGACGAAAAGACATTACACTAAACACAGATAAACATCGGTAATTTGTCTCTCTGTACGCCATGTAAGTCTTGAAATCATAGTTCACTCTGCTTATTCGACCGTCTTGGCAGATGATTCTGAGGACTTCATCCCGCCTCTTCGATTTTTATCAGGTCTACTGGCCTCTTGTATGGAGAGACTTGATGGCACTTCTTCGATACCATCGGAGTATTTTACCCTGTCTGCACTTTTTTCTAGTTTCTTTTTTTGATGGTTTTCAAGTACAATCTGTCAACATTTTGTTCAAGCAATTTGGTAACACTATCTTCGAGCCCGCACACTTAGGAATATCGTTGCAGAACTATACCAGAAAGAGTGACTATAATTCCTTAACAGTTGTTACGCGTATACGGTGTGTGCGTAAAAATGAAAAAAAAGTATAGGCTCAACTCAGACAGTCGAGTCTTTTGTCAACAAAATGAACAAAGTTTTTCGTTTTGGGTCTGGGGGGCACAACACGGCGGGAGTTTCAGCCGAAGTTTCTATCCAATAAAACATGCCCAGCGACATCTTTTATCCAGTTTGAGAGAGCCCCTCTTCGAGTAAAATTAAAACTATACAATTCAGAGTGTTATTTATTTTTCCACTTTAGGGCATTCATTATTAAGAGTGTATATTTTACCTAGAGTGTGGATTTGGACTATTCTTCGTCTTCCTTCCGCCCACATTTTATATTGAGTACAACTTGTTAAGCTCGAGCAAGTGAGGGCGCTTTTCTGGCACAAGAAGCCAGTTCGACAGCATGACACAATAATGGTGGACTATGAATTTCAAACAAAATTGAAATTAATGTCCCGAGCGACAGTAACACTACTTCAAAGGTTACAATTTATAATTTCTTAATACAATTCGAAGCTTTTTGACATGCCCCACAGGGAGAGCAGACACCCGGTTACCTTGGAGACGGTAAATTGTCTTGGGTAATCTCAACCAGATCGCCATGAGGAACAGGTGTACAAAGTTTGATGAGAGATGGTAAGATGATCTCACAAATTAAAAAACCAGATGAAGAAGTTATTTTTAGATTTGCGAGATGTGTTCCTTGATTAATTTGAAACAAGTACAGAGTCGGTTTCTTGTAGATGTTTGGCAACTCCCAAGTCGTTCACAGAAACAGTTCTATTTCAACAAATATATTTCCATAGCTTCGCAGCTTCAAATGAAAAAGAAGAAAAACAAACATTTTCGTCAACAAAAGATCAGTCACATTTCATTTCGATTAAAATTCATTAAAAAAAACACACACATCGGGTCGATACCAAGTAGGAATTACAGGAACTTTTTAAAGATATGATTTCAGAAGTCCGAGGAGTCACCAAACCTTTCCCATGGATCGCTCTCCCATCCCCTGAGATTGGGGCCTTGGCCTCACCATACACTTATAATTATTACCCTGCCCCGGGATATTTTCTGCCATTGTTACAAGATCTGAAGATCATAGAAAACCAATTTCAATCACAGAGGTAATCACTAAATACTGTACATCTTCCAGATTTCGTTCATAAAGTATAAACAAAACATTATAGAGCCTAAACGGGGGCCGTGATGTGCATCAAAATCAAATTGATCATGGGAATTGATATTTACCAGAATTACCAAAACACCGTGACTTTGTCTTGATCCAAAGAGAGTGAGTCACTCCAGAAGTAGCAGTTGAGAAAAACATAACAAAACAAATCATACCTTAGCTTGATTCATCGACAGTGACTTTACAAAAAGCAACTGTTTGCTCAGCATGATCTACCAGTGCTGTAACCTCTTAAAACCAATAGTGTAAGCACTGGGGCATACCCGGAAAAGCGGTATAGTCAAACATGGCTGTACCCTATCTTGATTCAACGAGTGTATTATACCCAAAGCAACAATTTCCCCGAACGACACCGATGTTGTGTCTCATACAGTTTCAAGTGTATAAGCATGCCACCAACAGTTTTGCCATACGCATCGGCTTATCCTGATGAACAAACAAGTGAATTATACCAGGGGCAGCAAGTTTGCCAACATTGCAAACACCGTTCTCGATATTTATCAAAAGTGAGATCAAACGCAAGAAGACGAGCTTTGGCAACATTATCGCTGCTGCATCTATCGCTGATTGTGAATCAAAGAGAAAAGACATGTCTGTCACTGCCAATACGATGGCCCTAGAACACATTGGATAACTATTCTAAAGAATCAAGTGACATGAGCAACAAGGAACAAGCAATTATTTCCCCATCCCCACCTCACCAGCCACCTTTTTTTCCTTTTAGAAAGAGAGACAAAAAGAAAGAAAGAGAGAGGAAAGGGGGGGGGTGAGACAACAAAAAAGGCACAGTCGTACCTCACTTCGAGTCAGATTGCCCGAGGGATGAAGTACATATAGACCAAAGATCCACTTTGAACATTCAGCTCACATTCACGTTTCACTTAAGAGAGAATATTCCGTAAGGCGCCACTGGACCTTCAGTGCACATTAACTCGCTTTCATTCAAGTAACATTTTCTACAACACGCCATCCCATTAAAGTAACGGTGTCACACATTGAAACATGCTGTTGTTGTCTCCGTCGTGATCCCTATACGCAGAAACACAGCGATGTGCGCTATCATCGTGAGTATTATCAGACTACCATTTCCTCCTACACCAGCCTCGGTGCGGTTCGAATCGAAGAGAAAGCAAATTGCACAATCAGAATAAACGTCTGCGGATTGTTTACCAACCAAGATCATTCAAGAGGAACACATTAAATGGCGTGGTAACCTGTTGCTGCCATGCGACTTCAGACCAAAACGAAGCCCACTCCCAATCCCAATACATTATTAAATACCACCATTCCTTTATGACCCCCACCTTAAGTGCTTCCTTCTCTGGGGGTCAACATTTGAATAAAATTGATGACTTCTTGAGTTACCGGTACATTAATCTGCCACAAAACCTCTAGCAAACTTAAAGGTACAACCTGCATATGCAAATACAGCAACATGAAATAGTTTAAATGATAAGTACGTTGAGACAAATAACTTGTTTTTCATTAGTTCTAAAGACACTTAGTGACAGACCTCAATGCACCCAACGTTTTAGTAAAATTACCATAAATGTCTAGAACGGTTCTCAAAGGTTAAAATTGATGATGTTTCTGCAGACAACTGAGACATAGAACTCCCAATCTGTCCATGTTCGACCTCACCTTTAAAGTCTTAAGACATTACTGAATATAAATGTCATTATTATCTTGTTTTACCACGTTACAATGATATGTGAATAACAGTGTAAACTCAGTACTGGCCGAGTTTTATGCGGATTCGAACACCACGCCTCCAGCATTCTAGAGCAGATGTCTTAACCTCTAGACCACCCAGCGTGCCTGCTGGCGAGAGGCCGGTTCGAGTCCTGTGGATATCTTTTGGTGGACATTTGTGTGTTGACGAGACAGGTATTTAAATACTAAAAAAAAAAAAAAAAAAAAATGAATGTTTAAGGTTGCTCTGTGGCACATAAGCTTAATGAGGGGACATGAATTTTCTTAAATTTAACAACATTACCCAACTTAAACTCAAATAGAGTGCGGAATTATCTGTATTCCTCAACATAACTATACCTTATATTGATTCAGAGAAAGTAAACGTACCAGTAGATCACTCTACATTTACTTGATCTAAAAAGAGCATAGCTTTACAACTATCATTGTTGTGTATGTTGGACATCTGGCCAATTGCCCCCCCCCCCCCAAAAAAAAAAAAAACCCAAACCAACCTAACCCAACCCACCACCATTAGCAAGCTTTCCCACTTCCAACCTTGATGACGTCACAGGTAAAAAAAAAAAAGTCGCATCACTCGACACTACCACTAAGTCCAACCTGCTCAACAACAAAACCCCGATGGATTACACAGTTTGAATGTAACAACAACGTGAAACTCTGTATGCTCCTCCTTCCAATTATAAGAAACCTCACGCCTGCCGCGGTTCATTTACATGCACGGAGTGTGCGTGTTGTTTATACTGCCATTAAACAATGAAAATGTGACATTCTTCGATATCGCTGTCATTTGGACAAATATAAACCTGGCTAGTTTCAGTTACCATCAATAAATAATAGCAATTCAAAAGTCCTTTGCTTTGCAGAACTCATCCCCGTTTTATATTTAGAAGCAGTTTTTTAGATGAAATCTTGCAGTCGCCAATTCTTTTCAAACGGTGAACAATGGCATTACATTTGGAAGTCATATCTCCCGCCTGCCCCAATCTGTTAGGATTTGAAGGGAAGGGGACGAAGACAAGTAATAATCTAGTGGGTATTTTATTAAGGTGACGTGTGTGCGGGGTAAGGCACTTTCTTTCACCGGCTCATTGGAAACCGGAGAATGCATCGATCGAGAGTTTGTATCCCCCGTGTGTGTTTGAATTCGGCGACAACGGGGTCACATCTAAAAGCGGAGCTTTTGTCTTGGCGGGTGTGAAGAGGGGAAACGACGGCCGAGGACATAATGATGAAGTTTGTTCTACCTGTGTCCACTTCGATGTCATGTCAAACTGCAGCTGATGTCAACACGGATTGTGCTGTTCAGTTTACGTTCTGAAGGGACGTGTTCTCTAGCTGGAGTTGGGGGCGTTGAGGGGACCTTATTAAAACATCTCTCATGATCTCGGGGGGAAACGAGAGGAATATGATGGCGTGTCACAGTGTTTAGTTTAAGATGTAATGTGCGTCAATCTTTTGCAAGAGTACATTTATTACAACAATACGACGACAAATGGTATTGCAGTCGACGTTCATGATTTCGAAAAAAAAGAACGTAAAAGACGTTCATTCGTACATTTGTTTCTGTGACAAGACAAACCGATAGGAGACTTTTCACACCGGCTGGCCTAAAAGGAACATTAGCACAACCAAAAAGAAAAAGAAAAACTATATATAAAGGCTATCTATATATATGAAAACTGTGAATAAATAAAACAAAACTTTACATCAGACATACCATTAAAACAAATCAGTTTGGAGGTATTCCGAGTGCCCTTTGAAGCGATACCTGGTCGACTTTTAGTATCAGTGCGTTCTGCTCCGCCGATCGACATCCATTTGCTAGAAGCTTGAAGTCGATTGGCTTCATTTGCCGAGGTTACTTGGCGTTTTTTTTTTTCCTTAACCCCTTTTACTTCTGTTTTACCCATATACATGCTGTATTGCTCTGGGTGTCCATGAATACCTGATAGCAAATGGTAAAATCGCAACTCCATCAGGATGGCGAACCAAACGTGGAAGGTTCAAGGGCCGAATTGATAGAAGCACGTCGATATTTGATATATGACTACAGACTAATCCGAGTAGCTCGTTCATGGGCGTGTACACCCCCGCAGTTATGGCTGCCGCACGCGCGCGTTGACGCCCACGCACTGTGAATAATCCATGTTCCTATTTTTAGTATCTATTTGAAGTTCCCTTTTAATATTTTCTCCCCACCCTTACCCCCCCCCCCAAAAAAAAATGAAAAGAGAGGAAAAATAGAAGCGGTGATGTAACAATTCGACGTTTCGATCAGTATATATGCTCGTCTTCAGGAGAAATTTTAAAACTGTTAGAAGTGTTTTGTCTTGCACAGACGGTAGCTTAAAGTTACAAGCGGTTGGTATGAACTGCTGCCGTGATAAGAAGCTACACAAGAGTCATTGAAACATTTATTTAACGGAGGCTGAAATATACACTTCACTCTAAAAATTAACTTGGTCAAAACAGCGTTAATTAGTAATTTTAGACCACATTTTGACTAAAATTAGTCAAAAATGGTCTAAAATTACTAATTAAAGCTGTTTTGACTAACTTTAGTTTTAAAGTGTTGTATTGCACTTGTATATATATTGTTATCTTCTTCATTGTACACGAGGCAGTCATGACAAAGATTGAAAGGGTAGCTAGACAACTCTAAAACCAGAGTTAAACCCTCCCAACTCCTAACCCAACGGAGACACTTCAGCTAACCTAAAAGGTCACCGAGTATAAGGCGATAAACATTGTCTTGAACGTTTGGCGAATTTAGCTAGATGATGAATTTCCACCCGACGGTACACATCAAAAGGAATTAGGGTGGTGCCATCTTCGACGACACGTTTTAAGGTTAATGGTGATGTGAAATGATAGAACACGAACTGTTCGTTAGGGCCATACTGACAGTCTATTAGTCTTCTGTCAAGGTGTATTTACGACATTCTGAAAGAAGTAGCTGAAGGCGGTCCGGGGTGGCGGCGGGTAAAAAAATTCATGCTGGTCTGTTGTTCCAGCATTATTATTATCTCTCTCCGTGTGATGCATCAGTCTGAATGCCAGACTATACCGGGACCAGGCTATAAAGCGAGGATAAAGCTAATCTCATCTGTGGAAATGATTGCCCTCTGGCGGTAACAATGCACCATGTTTCCCTTGGCAGTAAGTGGCGCCATTTTGCGTAATTTTGTGTACAAAGCCCTATAGCAAGTCAGTTGCCAAGGGTACTCTAAAATCCCACAAAAGCCTCCACCTGGTAACCAGTTACAATCTAGATGCAAATGGGAACCAATATCCAACATTTACCAGCACCAATATGCAAATGCCCTGGCGACTAACTGTCGCTTTGGTGGGAAGTTCCCTGAAGCGTGGTAAGGCATAAGATTGTGCCACGCGGACTGGGTTACGCGCAAAACGTGGCACAAGTGGTGAAACTTGGTATAGCGTCATTAAATCGCGTGTGACCAAAAGGTCCTATAGGAGCTACGGGTAATTACACCCCCGCCCTCAAGAAAAAGAAGAGAGAAAAAAAAACACATTCAAGACAAATTCGTCAGCTCTATGGAAAAGAAACGGATTAAAGAGCACGTAATGTATCTCCACTAACGTAATTAACGTGATCAATAAGCGTAAGTCCCCGGTCAGTCAAGTCATGATTCTTTTTCAAGAGGCTGTAAGCCGTGACATTTAACTCTTCGGCGGTTTAAAAATCAAATTAAATTTTCAGAAGATATATTTGAAGATCTGGTGTTGGGTCATGCTCCTAAAAGCAGTTTTTTGTGTCTCAATTAGAACCATATCTGGTGGCAATCAATACACCAGCACTAGTCCTATTAGATTTGATCAAACGGAAGAGGGTATGCCCTCTTTGAAGAATAATATCTATACGGCTTTGAAAGTGTACAACCTCACTTTATCAAGTGAAGTATTACTTTACATTCAGATCGGGTATTTCGGAAACCTATCTAACAAATATTGCTTGGATAACCCAGTTATAGTTGAGCCTAAAGTCAGTACATCGAGACGGCACTGCAAACAATGTTAAACTCTACTTATAGCAGCCAATTATAGGTAAATAATAGCAATCACCGACATTTCGGAAATTGATATCTTACAAAATACTCGCTGGGTGAATACAGCGAAGCAAACAATCAGCACATCTCAGAAAGAATTGGCATTGGTGTTTTGGGGAACTATGTTGTAAATTTATCAACAAAACATTTTTACATTATTTTGTTGTATTAAGTACGGTAAATTATCAGTAGAGATAATTAACATTTTTATGGTATCGGTATGGTATTGTGTTGGCAACCAAACTGTTCATGCCTAGCTCGACGGTAAAGCATTTAACATATTGACCTTAAATACCGTACTGAAGCCAGTGTTGCCTAATGTTCTTATTGATTCCAAACCGAGGCTGGAAGGTAATTGGACCATAGTTTGTGTTTATAACAGTTGGGTGGGCAGATAAGGGAAATATTTGTGGGAATTTGTGCCTTTGGTGATAAAAGGATAGATTTTGGCACATGGTACGTCATGAAAAAGATAGTGCCTATAGTGCTTGCCACTGTTTATTATTGTATCTTTATTTCTTCAAAGAATCTTTGATTGCCTTATTATAGTTAAATTTATTTCTCATGACATACTCTGTGCGCCGAATGCTTGTATCGTCAAAGGCACAATCCTGTCATCCGGCGTACTTTAATATATATATACCAAAAACCCAGTTCAATAAAATTTTTAATAATGTTGAATTGTTAACAGAGATTATGTTTTGGACCTGCTCCAGTGTCACGTACAACAAGAATGGTGACTTAGTGCTACAGAATGGTGACCGTTGGAGCAGATTAAGTATGGTAATTAAGAAAGGAAGCAGAGCAATGAACTTATTGCTAATAGAAACATTGCCAAATAGTTCTTGTGGCCAGTCTACCTCTCGATCTAGCCTAAAAAGTACGGTCATTATTGGTCAAGAAATTGGAGGTATAAGAAGCGCAACACTGAGAAGTCCGAGATTATACAGATCCTGTTTTGAGACTATTAGGGTATGACGTCGGTTTGCAACACTGAAGGTAGTTGAATGCCACATGTTTCAAATAACGTATGACAGCGCAGATCTTGGCATCAAAGCATACCCTTTACATAAGGATTGAATAAATAACTTCCTTTTTTTCCCCTTTTTTTCTTCGAATTGATGCAATCTCGGAACAAGTCATAATTTATTTATTTCCCCCTACGATATAATCCTACTGATCTACCCGCGGTGCCGTCACAATTCTCACCAAAGCCCCATGGGAGGGAAAGTTGGACAACTTGAGCCGTGGACATTGTGCATCGTATACTTTACGGAGATACCATCCACTCGCGGACCCAGCGGTGTATGTTTTATCGGTTTCACGGTTTCAACTCACGCAGCATGCGTTGATTGTAAAGCCAAAGCATCAGTTACCCGTGGAAATACGGGGATTGTGATATTATGCCTAATGTCTCTAAGCAAACAGTATACCAATCTGTACCTTCAGATGGACTTTTGTTAAGGTTTTCCTTAAACAATGTTAACAGGAAAATCCAATTGAAAAATATTTCCCGGATGTGAATTATTGAAACAAATTTGGCAAATCAGTAGCAGCAACTTCGTATGCTTTATCATGATTCAAAACATGGCTGCCACTCTACTCAACCTTGATCACTAACTTGATACAAAAAGGCATTCATACAAAACAGCTGCGCATGAATGCCGTCACTATCAATTTTGCACAATTTTTACCGCAGTGTTTTAGCCGTTCGTTATCAATAAAGTTTTACATCACTTGAGTGAAAGAGAGTGGGCAAACAACAAGCGTTTCCTGTCATTTTTTTTACTTCAAAATACACGTGTAACTAAATTTAAATTGCCCCACCCTCACTCACATAAAACACTAACAACAGAAGACATTCGAGCGCTACGGTCGAATCGTGCCTCGGTGCAGACGAGCTAAATTTGCGACGAGGCTGTTGAAAGCCTCCATCAAATTCCAGCTACATGCAGATCAATTCATAACGAGCAAGCCTCGTGACTTTGACTGTTGGTGTATGAACGCGGCTGTCGTGTACAAAAACAGATCGCCCCCAAACAGACCGGCAGGGACGCACAAAACTACGAGATGTATTGCAAAGGCCTTCGGAGTCTTGGGCAAAAAAAAACCCGTCGTCTGCAGCTTGGATAATCAAGGTGAGGGATTGGACGGAAGTGACGGACGGAAGTGACGGATCAGCGTTTCAGTATTCCGCTAAAAAGAAATCACAGCGGGAGGAAATTATCTCCCAGTCTGGTATACCCTTGGGCAGACCACACTGATTAACAGCAAGTAATCGACACCATATCCCTGTTCCAGATTGAAAATTTTGGAGCGTTAAGTTTTCTTCTTTTTTTTCACACGAGTAAACTTGGCATTTGTTCCCCTTTCTTCTCCTCATCATCGTCGATAATGTTCCCGAGCTTAAACAAGTCGCAGATGGAGAACATCTTTAAAGTGCGTAGCCGCGACGGTTGTTTCAGATTAATTGCAGGCTTTGAGCACAGCCATCAGGGATAACCAGGCACACTTCTCGTATCGCGTCTCATCTTCTAGTAAGATCAAGAACAGACGTGAAAAGTGGCATATCTTCTCTACTTCAGATGGAGTTACAATTAACGGATATGACTTGACTGTGTAGATGATGTTACTTGATAACACAGTGCTTACAGTTTATACAAAAGAGCCTGAACTGATAACAGTCACAAAGTGTCAAACCTCAGTTCGATAATAAACGTTATTTCACACTTTATGGAGTTTCCAGTGTACGAGTTTTAGGTCATAAAAGCTGCATATATCAAAGCAGGCTCAGCTTTTGATTTGTACAAGTTGATTGATTAATTATTTTCTTTATATATATATATATTACAAAGCAAGTTGTAACATTTCTCACACCACCACTGACAGTTTCTTGCCTGCCAGAAAATGTCATGGAATGCTTCAGGTCACGAATGGTTTGTTGTGCAATGGTGTTCGGCCGTTTGTTAATTGCTTGTCTGTGTGTTTATCTTTTGGGTAATTTATTGTCCCCCCCTATTTTCATAATGCAGTCTAGTTGTCAATTTCAAAGTCAAATCAATGAAACTAAAAGCCTTTTCCAAAGAAAAATAAAAGAAGAAAAAATGAATCCATATTTCGGATTGATTTGGAACTCAGTTGGGGTGAAGTTAATGCAAGTATTTTTCTTTACCCCGGAGTGGACGAACCTTGAGACGGCTGCTGGGCATGCCTTTGGATGGATGCATTTCCAAGGGGACCGAAGGACGACAATTAGTATTAATGCCATCCGAAACCAATTACGATAACAACCGCAAAACAATTAAAACTTTTTTACATTCCCATATCCTTGTATACAAATCATACAAAAGAAAATTACCTTGCTTTAAAAGGTAGCCTAGACCAACCCCTCCGGACTGTCGGTCGCATGGATAAAACGTGAACACAGAAAGAAGGGAACGGGAGAGTTATTGATGTGAAAAGACCGATCGAAAGAGACGCCCAAATTTTGTCATACAAGGGCAAAGAATATTACATTATAGTACAAGTGAAAATGTGGAGTGTTGACCACGTTGGGGGAGTGAGGGGGAAACCTGATCAATTTGGAAACGAGGACTTTAAAGGGAGTGAGTTCATCTTCTGTGTTTGTGGGATGAGTTCAAGTGTTCGATAAACACGCCGGAAATCCAAGCGATGATCCCGCGAAAGTGAAATCGACAAAAGACGGTTGATATTTTTTGTCAGAGGTTGTGTTTGCACGGTCATTGTACTTACCGGTACTTATTTCGATTGCTACAATTGGAATAAACAATGATGATTTATGTGGTCTTGATAACATGTTATTTCTTCGAATTTGACATTATTCCAGATAGAGCCACTATCTGGAGGACTGCACAGACCTATTGGGAACGAGCCTTCAGATTGCAACTACAATCAGAGTATTTTTCAATTACCACCCCTCTTGGGCTTCGTCTTGCATTCGCATTAACTTCATTTTCCAATTTACTAATGAGGCCGATTAAGGTGAAGGTTGAATGTAGTCAATGCATTGAGGGCTTCATTGTAAAAGCGTGGGCTTAGGGCAAACAATCCAAGTAAGTGCGAGCTTTCAATGGACATCTTATATTTTTAAGAAACTCGGTTAAATCTACATTAATCAACTGAAATGACTAAATGGTTTTGAATAATCTAAGTTACTTGAGAAAGAGAGAAGTGGGACCGTGACTGAAATAAAGCTTACAGAGTACTATAAGAAGGTGTGATCGTGTCAAACCGTCAATCCTACGCTTTCTTTCGGTCACTACCACGAAGAAGTTTACTTCAAGTTAAAGAACAGAATGTCTAATTATCGAAAAAAAAAAATTCATGGGTTTCAACCTGAAAGCTCTCTGATTAAAAAGTGCACGCCAAGACCCAATCATCTGGAGAAATGTTTCTGTCTAAAATACACCGTCAAAGCCGAGAAGAACAGAATTTGAAGACCCCCAAATTGCTATAGGTTATACTTCGTTGTTGAATTCAAGTCCTTGGCCTCCATGTTTTATGAGGGCTTGCAATACGAAACATATAATACGTACAGCTGCAATTTGACCGGGAATGAACAAAGTGGGCGCCGTCAACCAGATTTAAAGCAAGTCCATGTCAACCTCTTCGTTATTTTTTTCGATTCCCCTCGGTTACTGTGAGCCCGTCGTGATAATACTAACACCTTTGGCATTTGGGAAAGTGTAGAAACCCCTCAGCCTCACAGAGTAAACTGATATCACGTGCCGAATTTGTCAACCCCCGATGTCGATATCTTATATTCACGGGAATAGTGGTTAGGAGGTTGGGTTATCGAGATGCCTTTGGTATTATACGAACAACAACCTATAGGAACATTTTCTGATCGTAATCAATATGGCTACATTTTGTTACCTCTGGGATTTTTTCTTCTTCTCTTGTTTCGCGGCGGGAGGGGGGGGGACGATGGATGGGGATACTGTTTCTGTAGTCAACATCCCACCGAGTCTCGTGTATTGGGGAGAAATGAACAGACACGGTCATTAGCAAGCTGCAGTTCAACATAACAGGTCGGTCTGAGACCGTCTTATAGCGTGCTGTCAGTGACCTGTTTGTTCACAAGGAGCATTTCAACATGCTGGTTGATCGATTTGTCCTCACAGCCCATGCTGATCTATTACGAGAACAGACACAAAGCGCCAGAGGTCTCCATCAGCAAAATGTTAATCAAGTTACGACTTCCACCTAGTGGATACATTTTGTTTTTCACCTCTGAATTTTTAGAATAAAAAAAAAACATTTCTTATAAAAACGAAATCTTTACTTTGGAGATTAATAAAATAAACCTGGAGAGGGAAAACTCCATTAGCTTTTTTGAGGTATGGCGGACACTATGTATAGGAGTGCATTTTTTGGTTGGGGGTAAATATGTCTGTCTACACCCAAACCAAGCAGTGCACTCCTATAGTGTCCGCCATACCTCAAAAAGGCTAATGCTTAAGGACTAACTCGTTTAACGATTGATCGTTCACATTAGGCCGGGCTGGTGCGGCCAATGCCAGGCCTAAACATGCGACTAACTCGGTCTTTTCGGCACCACTGTTGACCAACATTTGGGGACGTGGAGAGTTGGCGTATATCTTACATGTTTTTGTTTCATAATAAATTGATCCAGCCTGTTTTGTAATCCTTAATGTCATCAAAAATATATATCTGTTGAGATGTTAATATTTTGGGGGTTTTACCACACACCGTTAGTAAAACCAAAAATATTACACAAAAATATTGGATGAATCATGAGGTGAAATCTGCGCTCTTCCTTTTCACGAAGCGAAGCCGAATGAAATGGACAAGCTAGTGCGCGAACGAAATGTAGGCCTATTCAATATCATTGTGTTTTATATAACTCACACGTAGATCCTTCTCAATTGAATTATCATCAGCTTTTCTCCTGAAGACAATCATATCATACTGATTGAAACATCGACTGATAAAATACACAACCGGGTCTTTTCAGAACCACCGCAACTCACAGAGAGCCAATCACACGGTGTTTCAGCAAGCATAATTTAGCAAACTACACGGAGAAGGTACCCTATTCGAAGGAGCGAGGAATACCGAGACATGCCGAACAACACCCCGCGTTAATTTGGTCGTGTCCGCCGAATTTGTAGTGTACCCCCACAGAAAACGCCGTTCTAACTCACAACCATTCGCGAGAAAGTTATGTCTCCCATAAACACTGTCATCGTCTTTCGCATCACATGTGATTGCACGTCGCCCCGTGAAACAAAAATGACATTTCCCGCTCGATTGAGCCATGAAAGTAATGCCATACTTCTGAAGTATAAATTGAATTTGTCAAAAGAATTGAGGAGAGCAACGTCAGTTCAGCTTATACAGTTTCAGACATGAATTATTAACGCTTAAGAGTTCGCTACACGGTAAAATTAACTTTTAAAGCTATGAAGCTAGCCTAGTGAAATTAAGCAAGTCAGCTACAATGCGCCCCAGGCGGGAGGAGATAACAACATCCTGGACTGAGTACGAACGACTTATTTTTTGTTTTCCTTGCCAGCCATCTTTTCAGGCTATAGACCGTAAGTGCAGGTAGCATCGGCACCCGACAAAGAATCATCAGCAGACAACAACATTTAAGGACTCAGGGTGAACAAACAGTCTAGCAGGAGAGAAAATAGTCAGAGCTTTTTACAAAGAGCCGGTAAGTCGATATAGTCACAGACGACGGGAACACAGGTTGCTTTGCTTTAAATAACATACATCAAACTAACAGATTGACAGTCAAACACAGTCAGAACACGCAGCTAGCTTTAAATAACATGCATCAAACTAACAGATTGACAGTCACACACAGTCAGAACACGCAGCTAGCTTTAAATAACATGCATCAAACTAACAGATTGACAGTCACACACAGTCAGAGCACGCAGCTAGCTTTAAATAACATGCATCAAACTAACAGATTGACAGTCAAACACAGTCAGACACGCAGCTAGCTTTAAATAACATGCATCAAACTAACAGATTGACAGTCACACACAGTCAGACACACAGCTAGCTTGAAAACATACATCAAACTAACAGACTGACAGTCACACACAGTCAGGCACTGTAATCTGGCAAAAAGACTTGTCCTATACGACGAAGACAGCTCGGTGTGTTCTGCATTACCCGTCAGATAGACAGTCATATACAGTCAGACCTTAACATCTGTGGCAAAAAGACAGGCAGGTACCAAACAGAGCCCCATGTAATCTGTCAACAGTCAAAATGCAGCCCACACGCACTCAGACAGGCACTTCTGATGAAAACAATACGGATCCCCAGATTATAGGCGGACAGCTGGATTTACACGTACACGGGCGAAAGACGGTCAGGCGTCAGACATTAGCATCATCCAGCCAAAAGACATCTAACTGACACAGTAAATAATATCATCAGACTTTACGTACAACTATATAGCAGGTATAAAGACAAGTCCGTTCACATGATACCATATGGTTTATACAGACCGGGTGGGCAAATTCAGCTTGACTGACAAAGATAGATAGATGCTGAGTATGCTTTTATAAAACATGCGCATTCAAAACAAGAGTAAAAGAGAGTGGTTTTTAAGTAGAACTTGAAATGTCTTCGTTGTGCAAATACAGTCTGGAGAGATATTTTACAATATGCATCTGCACATCTCTCAAGAAAGCAAAACAAAACAATTGAGTTACAGAAACCAGCATCAGTTCAAAAGCTTTCTTTTTTCAGCAGACGATCTCAACACGGATGCGAGTATGCGACCGTGAATGGGTGACACTGACACTCATGTTATGAACAAAAACATAACATTTGCTTCAATCGGTATTGGATCCGTCGTTGTCCGGTGACGTCATGACGTACCGGTACTCCAGTGAGCCGTCATCAGGTATCGTCATCTCTTCAAAGATTTGTTGCGATGGGTATTTGTCTGTCCTTGTCACGTGACTTCTGGCAAACTGTGTATGGCCAAAAAAATACCGTGTACCGTCTTCTAATCGAAGCTTTGCTTGTCATGGGCCTCATTCTGTCCCTGTTCTACGACTCCTGGCATAATCAACGAAGCCAAGGTACGTCTATTTTCATACGAAGCCATCTTCTCCTAAAGAGTGTTGGCCTGAGATAGCTCTGACTGACTCCGTGATAGAATCAATAACCAAGTCAGTCTATGACTATCATCAAGACATCTTCTCCAAGAGGGGTTGGGTGCAGAAGACCTTCTGTGGCGCCCTATAAGCCAAGTTAAGTACATCACATTATCCTAAATCATCTTCTCCTAGAGGGGGATTGGCTGCAGAAGACTTTCTGTGGAGGAACCATTAAGCCATCGTCAGTTCTTCACTAACAGAGACAATCTTCTCCTAGTGGGGTTGGTTGCAGAAGACCTTCTGTGATGCTCTGATAGAACAATTAAGCCAGGGCCAGTAAATGACAAGCATAAACAGTCCAGTGTCCTCTCGGGAATATCAGTCCATTTTGTCATTTAGATGCCGTCTTGTCTTACAGTATCTACCTATATGGGCCTTTTGAGCATTGTCTTGTAAAACCCTAGTACATTCTATGTAGCCCAACGTCTGTCCAACATCATCATGTGCCGTCTTCATTAAAAGATTGGGTGTAATCCACCTCCGTCTGTCTTGGTCTTGTGGAACTCTGGAACAAAAATCCGTCCATCTTCAGGTTCAACCAGAACAACGGGTGCCATCATCAACCCATCCATCTGTGTAGTTATGTCATGTTAAATCAAACGGGCCTGACCCAGTGAGATCTCTGCTCAAACTCGGTCTACTACAAAGACCTTCTGAAAGACTTTGGGACCCCACAACAAAAAAGCAAGTTAACTCTCAAGTTTCGAATCATTGCAAGTCGATGAAATATAAAAATGATTCAACCACAAATCTAGGTGTTTTTGATTTGGATTGCTGGTTATAATTCAAGACCCGAAACTCTGGAGAAGCTGACCCCAATGTGGATCTACGCGTCATGGAACACGAATCCTAGTCAGCTCTAACACGGGGATTTTTATATAAGACGTTATCATGAGGAAAATCTCGTATGTTGGGTTTAGACAAGCCATCTAAAGTCATTCATAAATGCAGCATATAGACATGATATTATATTAATGTGATTTATTTATCATAAATTTAGAGAGAGGCCTTGATTAATTCAACATTTTGCTAAAAGTCAGGGCAGTAAATAGGAATCTCTCTCACTTCAGAAGGAAGGTCCCAGAACAATTACTTCAGTTCGGTGTAAATCAAGAGTCTGAATATAATATTGCATTTACCTATACACAAGGGAGTTCGCCGTCGTGTTTGATTTACTGGAATGATTACCCCACACAAGCCGCTGCTTTTCAGGACAATAAATATTGTCTGATTTACTGTTAGCAGCTTAAGGCAGATATATTACTTTCGACCAATGCCTGTAGTGTTGTAAAGTCTGTCCTTAAGGCAAACGTGAGTGACTACACCAGACACTGAATGAAAATCATGGATTCTAGCGCCTAAATTTAACCCGATGAACAGAGTTTATTAGTATAGTAGTGTACGGCACTTTGGTTAGTTTAAAAACACAAACATGATCGGGGCTTCAAATTTACACTGGCCCTCTGGCCAGTGATTGTTGCGTTGGGCCAGTCAACTCACGACTTGAAAAGGTCGGTGGGCTTGTTTTTTCAAATAAACAATATTACCTTATACTAGAGTGTATGAGTTGAAAAATGAACTAAATCTTCTCTTTGTGCTAAAAAAAATTATAACCGTTTTTGTTTGTTTATTTGTTTGTTTTCTGTGTATTTATTTTCTCACGTTGATTCTCGTCTTAACAAAAATCTGGTCCACTATTTTGTTTTGTTACATACTGCGGTTGTGTGGATCTTCCCCCCAAATTCAAGCCCTGAAAACGTGTACCTAATTTTACGCTTTTTTTGCGGTTTACGTTTCAGCAAAACTGTGTAATGTCACCAAGATAAGCCTTTTCTGAAAACAACAATGAATTTAATTGCAAACTCTGCCAATCTTAAGCTGTATTGCGTAAACAGTTCTTCGTGTACAAAATGGGGATAAGTTCGTCCGTAACGTTGCCGTGTGCACGTGCAAGAAAATTTTCAACGCTGTTATAAAAAGACGTTAAAGTTACAGGATTGGTAAAGCTGATAATGCAGTGTGCTTATACTTTGTTTGATTCAATATATACATGAAAAATCTGTGAAAATTTGGGCTCAATCTTTCGTCTGAGTAAGGAGAAAATAGAGATAAACCATTCCAACATGTAAACACTTTTCAACATGTAAGGACATCGTCCTTAATTTTGATTGATACAACCGAAATTGAAATCGGGGTCTTCAAATCTTATTTTCTCAAATTAATTTGACACTATTTCAGGCAGAAATATTTCTATGGAAGATTGGTACTGGTATATGTACTTCATAATCAGTAAGCTTTTATACTGATACTAATAAAACAAAATGGATGAATACCAATCCTGTATTGTACCTTTAAAGACAAAAACATTTTATTCAAAATCGCAAATGCATTACAAAGTATATTCTTTCAGTTGATACTTCTATAAATCGATTATGGTGATTAACACGCGTTAAAGCTCCCTCTCAGACTGACAGTTCACTTAAAATGTCAAACGCTGAGATATGGAGAGACTTTCCGAGTAGAGAGATTAAAAGGGAAAAAAAAAGAGTTATTTAAAATGACGAAGAGACGAGACAAATCCGTTATGAGTGACATTTAGATGCTCGTCATCTCTAATGGAGGCAACGTGAATGAAAAATGCATCGCTCAACTTGGTATTAAGTGCAAAGACTTGTCAAGATGGCAAACGTGATATGATTACGATTTGGATTGTATTTGCTGCGAGAATTCGGGGGTCTGGGCAAAGATGGCAAAAAATGATGCTTACCAGAAGAAAAAAAAACACGGAAGAGATTTGATAAAATTGGCGGCCAATTTCATACAGTTTTATGGGGGCTGACGCTGCTATAAACAACATACGCATCGATATAAAAACAGGGTAAAATACAACTTCACGTGGTTTGCTGAGCCGAGTGATGTAAACTCTTTTTACCTGGTCTCTAGAACAGATAAGCAGTGAAGTTTGTAAGAAACAGTTTACGTTAAAAAGCTTTTCAAAAGGGCCAAGACTTGTTGTAATGAATAAATCAATTAGTAAAATAACATAAATAAAATCACATCAAAGTTACATCGATGTAACTTGTAGCATGTTTGTACACGGCTAGGTAATGTTGATACCCGATAAAATCTATTGTTTGTCATTTAATTTAACTATTACTAAGCGTTAACAGGTGTTTGTTTTGTTTTTGTTGGCTTCTATTTTGTTTTTGTTTTTTATCGGTGTCTTTATATATCCTCCAAAAAGGAAAAAAAAATATAATTGTGAAACGTTTTTTGTTTTGTTTTTGTTTTTTGTTTTTTTTTTCCCATCAAATTGGCATCAAACTTGGAGAATGCATTTTTAAATGGTTGGAACGACATTGCCAAGATTACAAATAGTAATAATTCAATTATGGGGTGAACCAAGAAAAAATTACCGGAGCGGAGTTTCAACCAGTGATCCCCGAATTTAAACGTAACGGTGGAAACCTTCCGATCCCTTGAAATATTTTTGCAAGAAATGCTACAGTTTTTGAGAAATGTTAAGTCCCAAACCCGATGTTTGAAAAAGTGGAAACATAATTATGAGAGTTTTTTGCCCACTACTTTTTTTTTCGTGACTCGGATGACCAATTGGGCTCACACTTTCACGGGTTCATTCATTATCATTTTGGGGTCACATAAAGTACGAATACTGGTCACTGACAATTACCAGTGCTGTCCACGAGCTGTAATGATCGGAAGTGATGCAATTTTCACATTAGCAAGTCGTGCCTTTCATCAGAAAACATTTAAAATGCCCCTAACAAAATACTTATCAAGCAATCACTGGACTTGCTCCACAATACATAACCGATCTTTATACCACTCAAGTCGTCTTCTCGCAACCTACGCTTTTCTGATAAACTTCTCCATGTTCCCAAATGGAAACCCAACTCACGCAGTCACCGAGTGTGAATTTTCCAGTGCAGCACCTATGGAACAATCTCACTGGTGGACATCAACACTTCGTCAAATGGGAACATTTTTGAAGGAGAGACTGAAACAAATCTGAATTCAAGATTTACTAAGGAAGATGGTGTTGATTTACCAGGTTGGACGATGGGTCGACCACTGTATTGCAAACAGGAGGTTGTATTTTTGAAGAAGAAAAAAAGATGGTAATTGTGGAGGAATCTGGGGTGAGGAACCGAAGGAATCAGTATTCATGAGATAATTACTGCATGCCAACGATCATTTAAACGACTTTACAATACTAAAGTTTAATCTGAATTATGATCACGATGACGCATGAGGCATGATGGATCACGTGGATGAACATTTGGTCATGAATATGCAGTATTGGTTTGACGACCGAGAGTAGCCCCAAATGTCCTTCGTGCAGTACATCATCACATTCAACACGTTAATTTTCTCCTATGACTCTCTCTTCTGTTTGTATTATTCATTATTACCAAACTCTCAGCTTAGATACTGCGGATAAGCATCGCACGGTATACAATAAAGCAAGCGGTTTACCCTTGCAGCACAACACACCTGCGAGTTATAAACAGAAGGCACTGGTGCGCACTTGCGCTTTAATACGGACTAAGTAAAGCATGGTTTGCCACGGCGTCAAGTTGTCACATTATTATTCACGTGCCTATTCTGGGCATGAAGCATGTAATCATATCCAGCGATCACAATGCTGTTTTTATTTCAGAATACGATTTTAATCATAATTACACTTACTTCAACGAGCAAAATGGTTATCTGTGAGGAAACCTCAGACTTGAGGTTGAGCTACAATACACGGATGACGATGATGGGTCGAGGACGACGGAAAACAAACTTGAAGCGGGAATATGGAATGAAAGGCACAGGGGAAGGAACTACTTCGCGCTCGCATGCCTGAGAAGAATGCTTGAATTTTTGAGTTCCAAGTCTTGGAAACAGTTGAAGAGTTACAGCTGAAGGGTTATCTAAGGCTATTAAGACAATATTTATTATAAAAAAACAAGAAAGACGAACACATTTTCTTGAAACAATGTCAAGAGTACAGGCGTTCAGATGTTTGCTTTTTCAGGCTGCCATGAAGGAGTTGACTTTTTTACCATTGATAAATAGAGGCAGCTCGGTAGCTACACAGGGGAAATAAAGCCCGTGTAGAGTTGATAAGAAGACACGAGACAATGTTTACTTCGCAGGTTGTGGCAAAGATGTCCCCCTGGTGGTACATGGAACTCAGTACACACATCCTCAAAGACGCTGGGGAAATATCTTCCGTAGACTTGCACACATCTGTGTAGATAAAGTTACTTCACCAGGCGGCACTCCTGGGAACAGGCAGAGACGAGCGAAACTTCTCTTCCAATGCCCTGGAGAACTGAGGCTTTACAAGACGGCGCTTAATTTGAACCGAATCCCGAAACAAGATATTTATTTTGTGTAATGATTGGAGATGATGACAAAAAAAAGCAAATCTGATTACAATGCACAATACCAACACATAGACAGAAATGAACCGGCAAAAAATAGCGCGTCACAACAAGAATAATAAAAGGGGGCTAACGTTCAGATTTAAGGATGCCCTCCTGATGCAGAATTGAGCTCCTGGGCAGAGGTGTACCTACCAGGGAATGGGGGTACCTACTAGGAGGGTGTGGTGGGTGTGACATCTTCTTTTTTGTTCGCAGTCGGCATTTGGAGCACAAGTTAACAAATCAAACACTAATCAAGTAGAAAATTTCTCTCCTCTTCTTGGTTTGACTTTATTGAATAGGGGATTAGCGGTATTCGGCAAGTCGGTGAACGTGCTGCCATGCCCCCACCCCACCCCCACCCCGCTGGCTGTCTAACATCCTCTGATAGAAAATGACCTTGATGTGCCTTTGCTTACCATCCATGCCTTTTTTTAATTCACTCTGGAATTCTGGATCGTTTATTCGTATTAGTCAGTTGTTAGCAAATGCCGGCTTGACCTGAATGTTTTTAATAGTCATTCTGGACTTTTGGGTGATGAGGACAATATGACATAAAATGCCTCCCCTGGGATACGGCAGTGATTTTGACCTGATTTCCGGATCGATTTGACCCAAACTTTGGATCATTCTGACTCTGAAATAGTTAACTATGTCCTTAAACTTTTAAGGTAAGAACAATGATGAAAATGCAACTAAAAGAAATATCACCTTTTCAAGTTGCTACAAAAACAAACACACAAACAAACAAACAAACATACAAACAACATACAAAAACAAACACACTCCTCAAAACGTATCAGCTTAGAACGCTCCCCTGATATGAAACATAGCCTCGTTCAATATGTCAAATCAACTGAGTTACCTAAACAACAAAGCTGTTTTCACCATCATAAACTTATCTACATTTTCTTTAGTGAAAAGGTGAAAGTTGAAAGCAACTAGTATCAAGAAGCCTTGTCCTTAGGGGACCATTATGAAGTGAAATGATGATCCCCTGAAACGTCTTCAGATTAATCGTTGATGGACAGATTTTGGTGTTTATTATTTCCTTGATGCACATCGTGTCCTCTTCTCTATAGCTAGAGTAGACGACACAAGCGGTGATAATCCGAGTTAAGTGGGGGGCAAACATAGGGGAGCAAACACACCATGATTGTTTTCCTCTCTTGTCACGATCAATTTTATTTGCGAAATCTAGAGTCCCCCGTCTCCCCCACCACGCCAACATTCAGGAAGATGTTAAGAGAAAGAAGAAGGTCTACGGGGACTTTGGAATATTATCTCTGGACAAATGCAGGGTTTGTTTACCGGGCAACAACGTGTAATAGCCGTTCCCAATCTCACTCCACTCCCCAAGGTGTTTGAACACATCCCCCAGTCTCCTGCTCTACAGCTGCATTGCTTGATGACATGCTAGTTTATGCATGTAGTTTAACTGTGGGCCAGCTGAAAACCCTGCTGGCTCACACGGGAATATATTTACGTTGTCCGGGCTCTGACTCTCAGGGCCACCATAAAGAGATCCCACCTGTGCATCTGTCATGTTTCCATCTTTGTTTTTATTCCACTCATATCCAATACAACCGCACCGAGTGTTTCAGGCCAACATATCTGACCAATGTAAATCAGTAATTCTCCTACAGGATAGCGATCTTGTCTTCATTTTGAATTAATGTAACCAAACGAGGCTTATATTACGGTTGAATGATGGAACCTCCACAGACCACCATCTGTGTGTAATTCCACGTGAAATCCATTACCTATAGTCATTTTAGTCATTCTAGGTTCAGCAAAAAGGCATGAGATTTATTGATCAAAGTTGTTCTTGTTTCTTGATATTATATTACTTATTTTTTTCTTCTTATATTTTGTTGCTGCTCTGCTAAATTGGTTGAGCTAAAGGGAAACAAAAATGAAGGCGCCATTCTAACATTATGTGGGGTCAACCATCATGGAAACAAGTTTTTGCAGTCACGAAGTCAATGGCTTATTACCCACGCACACCTTGGCTGCAATCATGCCCAGGTGAACTCGTTTGGAGAGCAATGACATCGCTGGATTTTGCCGCTCATATAATTTATATCAACTCGGCTTATGGGTCTACCAGCTGAAAGAGTGAGATTTCAAAATAAGCCCCGTGATGATTCCTCCACGAGGTAATAACGGAAACGGCCAATATGGGGACGAATGAGAGCTGAAGGCAAAGGTTATTATTACGGGGGTTGAATTCTGAGTGATTCCTGAGCCCTGGCACAACAAACCTCAAGAATCCAAATAAATGAGTTCGGACATGTTGAGTTGTTATCGCTTTATTTTTCTCTCTTCTTCTTCTTCACCACTTCTGGCGCAAGGGACGAATGATCAATATTGACTTGTGAAGTGTCGCTGACTCGCCCGTCTTCTGGCTCTTGATATTCTCCCCGTATTAAATTTGCTTTCCCTTTCGTACCCCCGGTTACGCCGGCGGTTACCCTAGTCATACGGGGGGTGACATCACTCCAGATACCCCCCCCCCTCCCCATTACAGACTAACAAGCCGCCTAGGAAAATATTAATTATATTGTCCAAACAAAGATATCGCGGGCACCGCCGGATCCGCATTCGAAAAAAAAAATGGAGGATAAAACACTTTCACTTAGAAAAAATTCATCGAAAATGAACTTTCCGCCTCTAGATATTAGCTGAACAAATAATGCGTCTTAGTTAGTTATCTAATTACAAGTCATCACATCAACCATCACACTATGAACGAAAGGTGAAATATAGTGGACTTAATTTAAGCTTTGATGTGGGACTGCACCGAGAGGCTTATTTTGATTGCAAACTCTTAGAAGCTGTGAGCGCCCCAGTGTAGGGCAAGCTCAAAACCCCCTCAGACTCTAAGAAGATGAGTTGTCTCATGATTGCTTGCCTGTAGGTCAAACTATACCCTCTCCGTATATTTCTCTATTGGGATATAATAGAAAGAAAACTGACATTTCTACAAGACTCATAAGTATACTTTTGATAGTTCACTGCGCTTAGATTTCTGTGAGGTCTCCAACCTATCCAGGTACGCATTTTTTGGCTATATATGGGGCGCCCTCTTTTGATATTCTGCTTTAATTTAAAAAAATCCATAAAAAAGGATTACTTTTCAAATTGTTTTGCTATTATCAAGCCTTTTGTTGCGTTTGATTTTCAGTTGTTTGTCGTTTACATTGTGTAGAGGTGCAACACTGGTCTTTTACAGTCAATCGGGGAGGACAAACGATCCACACACTGATCATATGTTTTGGGGACAAACGCGATCCGGAGTGCCACACAGCAATGGCGGGCCGGTTGGTTTCATGAGTGATTAAACAGAATGTTATAATTGTTCAGCTGTTGTTTTTTGGTTTCCCTTTCTGAAAAGAGGTGCCCAAACCAGTTTTTGTTGTTTGTCGGTTTTTTCCCTTTTTGTTCTTCTTTGCCTTCCTTCTTTCATTTTCTAATTTTCGTTAGTGGTTATATTTATAGCGGCGAATTGCTTGTTTTAAGGTCTTTTACTCAACAATCCATCAATGTGGGACCCCAGCTAGGCAAAGTCAACATCGATTTGAGCGGTGTATTACTTCAACTGAACTATTTCGAATTGGCAAGAGCTGGTTCAACAAATGTCCATCACCACCTGTTTCCGCACCCGTCAATCCCCTTACCCTCTCCTCATCACAACCCCACCCCACCCCACCCCCTCCCCACAGTAAACGTTGCTGCCCTTATTCCATACGAAGTGCATAGAAACATCTCAAAATATTCAAAGTACAAATGTAATGTTATACTTTTCACGATATGTTGCGAGATTGTTTAACGCTCAATGCCATCGCGAGTGGAAAACTTGCTGGGGATGAGTTTCAGGAGATTGCTATCAGTTTCAGTGACAAAAAGGTATCATCCTTTGGCCGTGCACCCGAATTTATCAACAAAAAAAACTACTCGTTTCAAACTTCGCCGAACCGCGATTCCGGTGAAGGATAAAAGAACCGTCCTCAAATTTACAGCGGTATTGAGGTGTCGCTTTAGAAGGCACAATCTGTTTGCCCTTTCTGCTTCCTATGGGGTGAAATTAAATATGGCTAAAACAGTGGTTTCTATGGCATTTCATATGAATGTTTTAGCTTTTACTGCGCCGCGGAGGAAGACATTTCATGTCCAGTGTATATTTATATGTAAAAACGGGGCATTCACTGATCTTTCGCTATACGCTGTGAAACCAGAGAGCGGCAAGCAATCATTTTAAAGGTGTATTTTCGTCGTTTCGTCTTTGTCATAGTGACGAGTCGGAAAGTAACACGTTTCGAATAAATCGATTTTTAAGTTGGCCAAGATTTCACTTGTATCTTGTGAAAACCGTTCATCATCAATATGAGGTGATCCCGTGTTCAGTTAGACAAAACAGTTTATGGTTTTCGAGGGCGCTTTATGCACAATGTCAACCATGGTTTTACTAGAGGTGTTTCGGTGAGACGACAAGTCAGTGAGACTATATCTCGATGAGTTGACTTATATAACTTTATAAGTCGACTTGACATGACAAATTCTCTCTGTACATATAAAAAAAAATATGACAGAGGTCTACGACCCTTGTTCAATCTGAAATACAAATATCCACTGGAGAAAAAAATCCCATATATCTATGCTTTGTCTTGTTATGGTAAGTTACAGATACAGTGCAACTCCCTTGATATGTTTATTGAGAATAGCAATAACATCAACGCTCTCGTGTAACTTGGCAGTTTGCGTCTTTCCCAAGAGTCCGAGTTTGTATTGTTTGCTCAAACACATATTGAGTTATTTAGGATGAGTTCTGGTGAAAGACAGCACTACCCCTAACATGGCGTCAGAGCTGTGTAATCACATGGTATCTCTAGAGATTTACCTCCGAGAATTTCTGAACCTGCTTTGTTGTAGAAATTACGAATTGCTGGAAAAAACTAATATTTACTAGAACAGATAGAAGTACAAAAACCCACTGGCTGACGTTGGTGAGGGAATATCCCATAATCCTCACTGTTTATTATGTTCTGACTTATCCTACGGGGAAATATTTCTGCTGGAAATATTATCAAATTCGAGAGAGAGAGATAAACCTTTTCACAATTCCCATTTCAAAAGACACTGTTGTTCTGTTTGATAGTATGCTGTACTCAAAATAAGCTAAGCTTGGTATATGAATGTGTACAACATCCCTAAAAAAGATAGAACGTCTATATCATTTTCTGACTAAAACGTGACAACCTTATTCTTTTACGTTTTTACAGGTTGGTCGGGTGTCGTGTCTTTGAAAACTAGAGGATGGAAATGACTCTACTCTTCCCCCCCAAAAAAAAAAAAACAAAAAACAAAAACAAAAACAAAAACAACAACAACAATGATGTATTATTCCTTCAAATTTATTATCTTACTTAAATTTCGTTGGCAATTAATGGGCTTGACTTATTTGATCAAAGTGAAATACGGTTAATTGATTGATCGGTCGGTCGGTTGATCGATCGATTAATGAATTGATTGATTGATTGATTTGGTTAATTACTGTTTATAATACAAGCATACAATATAAATTGCTGGTCTGATGATCGTGCTTAAATAGAGACATTCACATACACAAACAAATATTGATGTACCGTCATTGATGTACCCTTTAAGAATCATTACTAAATAATTATTTGAGACCTCCGGGAAAGAAACAAAGACAAACAGTACAGAACATAATAGTCAACAGGGACGGGGTGGGCCTCAAAGTCTCCGTTTATCCCCAGCCAACCTTGCCTGCGTGTCACGTACAGTTCTTTGCCAAATACTCTATAACTCAGCGTTAGTTTGTTTAGTTTCCTCCGTTCATCCAAAATGCAAACACTCTGTTTGAACAACCAATTTAAAGTCAGCCCGACCTACTTTCCACAATCTGATGAGGGAAAATGGGGACAGGCTGAAACAATTACATCTAACAGCCGTTTTCGTGATCTAATTACGAGGGGGAAATTATCAATACAGAGAGAACAACCTCCGCATCTGCTGAAACATGGTTTTCGTGCACCCAATGGTTGATTTTATACACAAAAGTGACCCAAGACCTTTCCTAGGATTTGCGTGGAATTTTCAGTCACGCCATACTGCGTACGTCTGGATGATAATGTTTCCCCGGTGTCTTGCTCTATTTTGGGTCTGACTGTCCCCAAATCATTCCAGTCATGTTTGGAGGTCATTGGGGGGTAATGCGCTTGCGCATTAGTCGTTTCTCCCGCAGGATTTTCCAACCTAAATAGCAACTGTTGGTGAGTAAAGCATTCCTTGTGCGTTAATGAATATCACAGGAGTGTAAAGTGGGCGTGGTTCGTGGCGGAAGTTCACATCTCTCTTGCAACACAATGGAATCATCCTTTGTTATTGAGTTACGTAGGGTAAAGTTGAAATCAGTTTTGTGCTGCCCTACCCTTTAATGGGAGGGGGTGACACACTTTGGAGTATTGGTATTTTGGCAGGTGGTACCATGTTTCTGCTGCGCATTGTTTTTGTTATGCGCTTTATGAAATTGGCGCTTTATGGAATTTGGCACATACAGCTCAATTTCACACACAAACATGATCCTCTACTTGAAGGAAAATAAAGCGTCATGTTAAATATTTTTTTTACTTTTGGAGGATGACAAATCACACTGAGTCACTCCAGAGGATATACATTCCACAGACGCAACGGTCGACGTAGCGCTGTCATCCACCGTGAGACTGCGCAGGAGCTGAATAACGGAGATACCAACTGAAAGTCCTTGATGCGCTGACCTACATTCTCAGCCAGGAATGCTCCACATCGGAGATGGATGTAGCGCTTTATCATTCCCAACAGTGATTCCCACAGCGGGCTTGCTGAGGTGGAGAACTGTTTTAAAGTTCACAATGTTTAACTAGCAGAGCGCCCCGCCGTTATCATACGCAACTCAAGATACGAGCACAGCACTACAGTTAACCCCGTAAAAAAAAACATTTAACGAATTTAAATGTAAAGAAATTGGATTTGGTCTTTCAGTTGTTTTTCTCATGAAGACGACCAGAGTATACTGATTGAAACGTCGAGTTGTTAAACGTCCGGTTCTTTTCATAACCACCACAAATTATTGGAGATAATTACTTGGTGTTACTGCAAACATTTATAGAATGTTTTCCAATAATTATAAAGACAACTCTACCAACCATCACAGTGAAACTAGAGTATGAAATCACATTTAATTAGAAATATAGCCACGGAGCAGGTGGGTGGGCCCCAATGCAAGCAAGTCACTAGAATTTCATAATCACAATAACCACTCACGGAAGTTTTGCAAAGTTTTTCTTTCTTATCTGAGAGGTGTTTTATAAAGTTTATTTCTCGATTCAAGAATGCATGCCCAGTAGTACGTGTGTTTGATGTCCCTCACCTGGAGTACACAACATGAGGTGGCAGCTTCGATAATTTTCAAGAGCTGTGCCTTTTCTTGATTCAGAGCAAGTAAAAATACAACAAAAACGGTTTAATTCACATTAAAAAAAACAAACAAACAAGGATAGGGATAGCGGAGGTGCCAGGTTTTTGTGAAATTACCCATAGCTGTAGGTAAAGGATTCAATATAATGACTCAAATTGAGCGTATTAAAGCAGACCAGAACCAGAATGGTTTATAAATACTACCTTATCTTGATTCAAAGACAGTAATCAAATACCGGAAGACGCACGTTTGGAAACCCCTTTTTCAGTTAAAAGGGGGTGTTAAGAGAGATGAAAATCGTCAACATTTTCCGGTGGAAATTCAAGAAGATTAAATACAAGGAAATCTTACAAGTTACAGCGAAGTTATCATGATGTAGTCCTATCTTTAAAATGCGTTCCACCAGCTGGTTGCCAGCCGCAAATAACGATCGAATTTGTTCTCGTTGGGGGAAAAAATGAGTCAGCAAGGGAGCGAAACCTGCTAATAGCTTCATTTGATTCAAGTCAGAACTTTTTTCCAAACTACGTCTGAAACTCCTGAGCAGTTTTATACACAGTCCTACGTTGGCTTTAGAACAGGTGGGTCTTAATACTTATATTAAGGCTTGATCAGTTGGGGCATTGACCCCTTGCACGCACGTCACACGCGCCGACTGTGCCACGCTCACCATTTTGGTGGTCAATAGGTTTACATGTAAACGCCGTGTCTCCTAAAATGCGCACTTCACTCAGTGACATTGACCACCAAAATGGCGCAACCAAGATTGTTGTGATGATGACGTCAGGTGAATTGGGTCAATAGCAGGATTTCGGCAGAGACACGAGACATTTGCTCAGTTTTGTTAAGCATTCAAACTAACGCATTATTACTATAGTCATCTTACATTGTCTATAAGTGGCTGACTTGACAGCCACGTGATCCCAAACAGATCAATAAAGACCTGTTTACTATACGGGGGGGGGGGGGGGGGGCTAGGATTGCGGTGTGGATTGGGGGTGTATATCCAACATTACCCGTTCGTTATTAGCGGGAATGGGAGGACCCACGTGAACCTGACTGGGTCACGGGGTCAGAGTCGGATGCGGTTTCTTTTTTAAGACTTGTTCAATCCAACCATACTAATACGACCCGGTTCAGTGCCCGTCTTACCAAAATCTGACCGTTAGTTCTGACCTCCTTTAAGAACACGAGGGGTTCCAAAGTAGGGCATTGAATGAACTGAAATAAAGGATTTCATTTCATCTCCAGCTGGTGCATTGTGTGAGAATTGTGTGAGCCGTGGACTGGGGGTTTTCTGGGCTCTTAGTGGTGACGGTTTGAACGTGATAGTTGAATACTGTATATACAAAAAAATGACAAAGCCATCAATCACCGAGTGGTCTTCTCAACATTTTCCTTTGTGCTCGCCTCAAATTAGAATTGAGTTTCTATACCCTCACGTCTAAAGAATCTCCATCATATTCTACTGATTTGGAAGAAATTTGATATTGTACACGATGAAGGTATACACAAAGGGAATTATCTTATTCAGTGACATTATAAAGAGACATATTTTCTGGGGAAATTATTCAGTCAAGTATCTTTTCATTGTCCATCTCATGTTAGCGAGCGCACTGTGGTTTCTTGGTACATTTATCTACGGGGTAAATTGCCAGTCTACAGCCCTGGGCACGCTGGTGCGTGCACACAAACGCCGTATCACACGCAGAAGGAGACTCAGTTAAAGTTTGGTCAAAAGGGTTTTAGTGTAAAGCGACTTCCGTCTGATGGAAATCGTGGGTTTTAATAACCACTTCGTTTCAGCAGCTCCAGCTGCGACCAGATAGATGAGTGCATTTTTTTTAACGATACCTGATTTTACGCAACCGAGGATTCGGTGGGGTACGCCCCCATGCAAATTACAGTCAATGCATTATTGTAATGCATTCACAAATAATAAAACACAACAAGCCAGGTAAATTGAAGGGGAAATTAGTACAGGAGACCCTGACATAGGTTAACTTCAGAGCGTAATCGGGAACTTCCACTATTTTCTCTTTTTTATGAAGTTATGTTTTTTTCTTGACGGTACTAGAGCAATTACCGGTTTGTTTCATTTCACGTGTTAAAAAAATGAATGTCAATTTATAGCTTTTTTTAACGTAATTGATTATTCATCATTGGTTTTTGGAAGAGCGAATTTATTTCATTCCTGTAAGTTTCAACAGTCACACCTTAATAAACTAATTTCATCATAAATAGTATTCCTTCGAGAAAACACCGACAAAATGACTTTTTGTTCAAACAAAATAATTTCAAAACATATTTTTTATAATTGTGTCATGCTTTAATGGTAGATATATAGTTGCCAATAAACGCCGATGGGTGTTTCACTTCTCCATCGTCAACTCCATCGATTTGTGTAAAATATGTCTCTATTAACCCATGCATCGTAATTTTCTCTACATCCAACATTCTGTTGTAAAAAAAAAAACGCGTATTCCTGCGAGATCGAGCGTTACTTTGAACTGAATTTAAGTCTCGATTCTTCGTGTGTCCTTTTCTGAAAACAGTGTATGATGGTTGGATGGTGCGAGCCCGAGGACTTGAAGTTATTTTCCCGTCCCCAGGCAAAATGGCACGCCTCAAAGTGTACTCAACGAGGCGGTGCTTCCACCAAAATTGAGTTCTCATCACCATAATGTGGAAAGTTATGTTAACATTGACATTACACACGTCAACGGTTCGCTGTGTTGATGATATTTAAATAGCTGTCTCATCATGTTCCCCGTGATGTTTTTATGCTTTATCTGAGCGATCGTAAACTTGTGTATACATGAAAATATAGTTACGCATGAATCATTCATGTGACCGTATCGAATACTCCAGCGAGCCAGCAGGAGTAACTGAATCGTTCCGATGATGATCATTACACGGTCAGCTGCTCCGTGACAGAGAGGTGTACAGCACGATCTATATACGTATTGCAACAACCATTTCATGAATAAGAATGTATAATTATGTCAGTTCTCGTTAAAATTTCGTAGCAGTGAAACTCAAATCATGTACTTTTAACCCACACCAACCCCCCCCCCCCGAAAAAAATCCTGATTGAGCAAAACTAAGTCCGCCATATTGCCTACACCAGCCTCCCTACCCCACACTCCCCATCAGGAAATGCCTGAACCCAACACACTGGGTGTCAATTACTTCCAAACACCACCGTAGACATTTTTTAAAACACGACGAACGGTAACGCCAATTAAAGATGCATAAGATTTGAAGGGTTTTGCATAGTTTTATAGCATTTATTGTCCAAACGGCTACTTTTAAAACTTGACTGATTTTCAAAGACATTTTCGTGACTGTGTAATCTTTCTTGTTTCTGCACAGACTACAATAATTCGATGGTTTTACTTTCTTTTCTTAAAATAAAGATAGTGTCATTGTGACTCTGTAAAAGCAAAATGGGATGGGAATTTGCGGCCATTTTTAGATAATCCGCTATCGGTTCGTATAAAAATGGAGGAAATATACTCAACTTGTTCCCCAATAATTGTGACGTAAAATCATTGTCCGTCAAACCATCCTTTTTTATTTATTTTATTGATTTCGTTATTTTATTATTATTATTATTATTATAAATATTTATACATACAGTATATAATTTGGGGGGTTTTTTTGTGTGTTTTTTTTGTTTTTTTTTTTCTTTTCTTTCGTTATTCTTTAATCAATATTAATGGTCACCATCTTATAGTACAAACTTGTTCTTTAAATAACCCGTGCCAGCAATACTTAACAGTTAGTCATGTCTACAGATGATGGGTTGTTTTCTTAATTAATGAACACTCTAAAATACAGAATTTTGAGTTAAATCACAGCTGTTACGGTTTAACAGTAGAACATTTTGACGCGTGTACAATAGAGACAGATCTGTCTGGTCGTATCATTAGCTGCTATCTTATGCCAATCGTCCACACACATTTTTTTTTACTCACAATTACGGCAAATATTTGCAAGCGAGTTAAATTACATGCTTTTGGAATCTGAATAGCTTCCCTCCCCGTGCAGCATTGACTCAACATATAGGTTGTGTTCTCCGAGGGACCTTCAGGATATCAGCATGGCGCATTTTATCTACACGGGGATGTTTCCTATTTGCAGATCAGAGTTTAGACTGCTTTAGAAAGATTACTTGTCCGCACTTGTTATGCGAGGTGGAACAGTAATTATATGTTCTTTTTAGGTTAACATGGTGGTGATGCTTTGATTTTGTCATTGTTTGCTTTGGGGTCTTGCTTTTTGTTTGTTTCGGTGGTGCTGTTGCTGTTTTCCTGTTGGGGTGGACAGATTGAGGGTTTTGCTTGTTTTCTTTCACCACCCAATGCCGTGGACTGCCCCCAACCCCTTAGTGTTAGTTTATCTCATCTTCCCTTACCATCTTGTGTTTGTATATATTTTATTTACCGGGATGTGAGCTCAATTCCCTTCAACCAGTGAACATGTCTGTGATAGATATGCCATTGGGTACCCGGTACTCAGCCAGCTCGTCATAGTTGAATATTTAAACGACTTCTCTTTGGAGAAAAAAAAATAGCATGAAACTAATGTTGTTTACGGGTCTTCCGGTTACACAATAATGGTATCAGGACACGCGACACACAACCCGAAAAGGAATTCCGTAATAGACCTACACTAAAACAAAAGTTAGATTTGACACAGATCTGTAGCCCCACGGGGCTGATCATTATGCCATGGTCGACGGGACTATACAGTAACTTGGAGTAAAATGATTCCCTCACTGATCAGTTTTCTGGGTCATAAATGCGTATAATTTACAGTTACTCTTAGTTCACTTCTAGCTACTACGGCAATCTCTTAATTTCTATGTGATTGTATGTATATTTCTTATTTTATGTGAAATCACCATTTGCATGAAATGCTGCGTTTGCTGTCAGTCTTTGAGAGTTGTTATATATAAGCTAAGCCCATGTCCCTCTCCGCGCCGATCTCACATTAACGGCCAGTTATACGTGGCTGTCACCATAAAAAAATGAATATAAATAGCGCTTGTTTCAAGGGTGTAAAACATCTCTTCATGGGAAACTTTGATTCATTGAGGCCTAAACAGAATGTCAATGCCGAAGACCATCCGTGACATTGGCTGATTAGCACGTAACCGGTAGTGCTCTAGCCTTCATTAAGGTTGCATGTTTAAAATGCGTTCTTAATGTATGGACGCGCACGGCCATTCTTTTTTATCAATTTTCAAATCATCGTGTGCCCGGCAAAAGGGCGTTGGGCCTTACGCCCTTTTGCCGGGAACAGTAGTTTGTCACAGTAACAAAAGGACGTAAGCAACAAAATGGCTCCTGATATGAAAAATATATCGTTTTTGTAAGTTTTTTGCTAAAATTACCCTGAAGACGTGTTTCCCCATGCAGAATTTAACCTTTCTGGAATGACTTTTGCATGGCAACATGTTTACCAAACTTTCCCGCTCATAATTCTTGAAACACAAATGTTAACATAAATTGCTTACGTCCTTTTGTCGGGAACTTTCCCTTACGTCCTTTTGCCGGGCACACGACGAAATGATGTCTGGACATTTCTTTATTTTTGATATTTATTTTCACAATAGACCTTATGCATTAACGTCATCACGCCTCCATCTTAGAGGTGAAATGCTCGTGTATTTACGCGTGGCGCAGTGGATGGTCCAATGAGCAACCTTCTTTTGACCTCTAGCTGAGGGCGCCCTACTCAAATGACGTCATGTGGATACGGTCATTTCTCCTCTTCTGAAATACTGAAGATTTCAGTTTATTTTGTGCATTGTTTTTAGATCTTTTGATTACTTGATACTACTTTCTTCGGTCGTAATTTCCCAACAGATATGTCAGCCGTAAAAATAAAAAACAGCTCCTCACCGGTTTGGTTGCAACACTTCATCCGCGCTGCGTCATTTTTGGTAGCAATGCCACCGAGGACTCTTGCCCCCATTAATAACGCAGAAAGGCACTGCCCAAGGGAAATCACAAAGTTTCTATAACTGTGGGTAGCATACTGAAAAGCTAAAAACAGCTTCACCTTTCCATTCATATAAACTGTCTGCTCAATGAGACTCCCATTCTCCCCGAGTGTCTGACAATCTAAGGTCTAATAATATCTCATCCGGCAGGATACGACCCCTCGTATCCCCTCCTTCTGTTCGGTATTGTGTGATGGCACGTCTGGTTGTATCGACCAGGGAGTTTGTGTTTTGCCTTCCCATCCCCAATGGGTAACCCGAAGATATGACATTTCCAACGGCAAATAATAGTCCAAGAACGGCATCTTCTGCGTCATCTCATAATGACAATTTTAAAAACTGAGCTTCAAGTTACACATATCTGCTAAGCATACAAATTAATGCTAAGCAGAAGGTGGTTACCAGCCTAAGTACCACATTGCTTGTGACTGGCAAGCCGCTAATTTATACTAAGAGATATTTTCTATTACGCAGCTTAAGAAACAGGGCCCGTTTGTTTAGACACGTGTGCCCTAAATACATTGGGGCCCGGGCATGAAGCCCCCGGGGCCTTCAACCGGTGAACAAACGTCCCTTCTCCCGTACCCTTTGTCAGATGGCTCTTGTTCCCGACCTGCAGGTGACAGTCTGCCCCCACAAGCTCGCGGGAAATCATAGCAATATTGGGAATTCCTTTAAAGAATACCTGGAAATGGTTGCTCGCCATCGAAGATGAGAGTCTGTGATACTTCAGAACGTGCTTCGTGGAGGGAAAATGCTCAACACGTTGAATGGGTCAAGCGGAAATTCGACCTTTTGATGTAATTTGACTCATTATTTGCGCCTCATAAAATGACTTGCTCTCAACAGGTCTCAACTTATCGATAAACCTACAATTGATAAACTTGCATTTGAAGGATATCGAATGAAAAAGTATTAATGCAAACATGGTTAGAAATCTCTGCCCCCCCCCCCCCCCCCCAAAAAAAAGAACAAACTAGATGTCGCAGGGACGTTTAAAATGAGCTTTGACCAAAAACGATAGATTGTTTTTTCTCACCCTGCTCGTTTCCTCCCCGTCCCCTGAGGCATTTTATAATGGATAATTACTTTGTTGAAATGAGGATCAAAGGCATAAAAGGAGAGCCATGATTCCGAAAGAGACACCACTAAGAGCGTTGGACAGTCTCTATTCTCCGCAGTGCCTTTACATCACATTTCGTTTTTCACTCGCCCTTTCCGCGTTTAGCGACCGGCCGGATATTATGCCCCACTTTATCCATGATTAAAAAAAGGTCGGTCGGTCACAGAATTAATCAAGCGGTCGGTTCACATTCAATTAACTTACAAATACTTTGTCTACAGAGTTAGGCCAGCTGAGTTTCAAAGTCTCCGAGTGTGAGCTTTGACCTGTAAGAAGTTTGGTTATTCTGTTGTTTGCGAACACAGTTCCCCTATCATGTATTGATAATAGTTCACTTTATGTTCCCGGCAAAAGGGCGAAAGGCCTTACGCCCTTTTGCCGGGCACACGACGAAGTACATTCATGATATCTATAGATTTGATACACAGTGAGTCCAATCAGCCGTTATAAGAACAATCTCAAAGATGATTGCGTCGTCGACTTCATCCACCTTGAAAGCAAGACGCTAAGATATCTGGTGAGAAAGAAGTCCTAAAATGACTGCGTCGAATCTCTGTCTACTTTAAGGCTAGCCTATTGGCCCCCCTGTACTGACGCCACACGCGGCGACTGTCTGCAAACGATAGGCCATTTTGGGAGAAAAAGTTCCACGTGAAGATAGTGAGCATGTAAAATATGCGCATACGTCGCCCAAAATGCACACTCTTCTCAGTATAACAGCATAGGGAAACTGACTCTCAAAAATGGCGCAACCAAGAATGATTGTGGTCATGGTGTCAGGTGAATTGGGTCAATATTCTTAATTTAATTTGTTTAAATTTTATTTTCTACTTTTCGTTTAACCACAGGACCATAATGTAAAACAACCTGTTGATGTTTTTTTTTCGTTTTGAAACAGCATCACCCGTCAATATTCGTTCAGAGACAAAACATAAAAAAAAATATTAATAATGATGTCACTTGTTTCACTCCAAATTCCAATGCGAGATGCTTAATGCAAACAACAATCACCTAAAAAAAAAAACACAACAACAACAACAACTTTTCAAAGAAATATTATGTGGCTACATCAAATTGCTCATCAAAGTCCACCTCACTTGTCAATGGCTGTGACTTGCCACAAACAAATCCAGAGGCTAATTGAACAAGTCATTTCGTTCTCTATATGATCGGTTTCAGTCTTAAACCATTACGGACCCTATCGTGAACCATCGTCCTCTCCTAAATTACCGAGCTCACTCTCCCCTCAATGTCCGAGCTCCCAATTTCTAATTGCGATCAAACTTGTCCGGGACTTGCGGGACAAATTGGATTGCGGTGTTACAACTTTCTCCTCGTTAAAAGCCGCCATAAATCATTCGGCCCGGTGAAGTTTAAATTGGCGAGATGGACCTCGTTATGGTTAATTTAGGCCACAGACCACGTGAGGGGACAACACACAAGTGTTGGATCCCGTTGAAGACATAATATCATCGAAGGAAATTGGTTGATTACGGATTCTCTTGTGACTTGTTTTTTTTTCAGGGGGAGGTTTTGCTAATGTAACTGGTTTAAAGGAAGATAGTCTGTGTTTTGTTTGCTCTGAATTGTTCAGAAATGTCCTTTGTCTGTTTTGATATTTTACGTTACTGATCTATGAATTTATACTTTAGTGGGAAAGGAGCACAAGTTGATTACGGATTCTCTTGTGACTTCATGGCTCACCTTCAGAGTTCTTGTTTTTTTTTCAGGGGGAGGTTTTGCTAATGTAACTGGTTTAAAGGAAACCTTTTAAGAGAAAATAATCCTTACTTTTCATCTGTTTTTGTTTTATTTTTTATTGTGTATTGACTCGCTTTATATTTGGGGCAATGGCACAATGTACATTGTGCATTTTCCTCTAGAGTTACAAAGTGCCTCGGAAGAAGCGACAGTCAACTTAAAGATGAACAAAGTACATAGAACAATCAAATATTATGGTATAGATGAGTCTTAAGCAGTTACTTGAAATGCAGCGCCGTAACTAGGGTTAAATTTTAGGGGGGGAACAAGGGGATGCACTATTTTTCCTAGGGGGGCACTTTTGGCCAATTAAAAATGTAGTTTCCGTTTGTGTTTTTCATAAACGAGCCTCTTTTCAGTGTTTTCTGACGTGTTGACGTAAAACAAAATACATTATGTGTGTAAATAAATAAAAATAGTTTTAAAAAACATCAAAATTACTACGTAAATGCTCATAAGATGTTATTTTATTCGGGTAATTTTTAATCTCAAAAGTCCAGATTTCAAATGGGGGGCACACGGACTTCAGCTGGGGGGTACGTGCCCCCCCCCCCCCTTAGTTACACCACTGTTGAAATGTCCAAGTTTTCTTTGCAAGGCGAATATTTTTTTTATTAATTAAGTTATTTATTTATTTATTGTTTTGTCTGTTTTTTATTTTAGTTTATTTTTTTCTACTAATTTTTTTTGTATTTTTTATTTGTTTGTTTATTATTTATTTATTTATTTATTACTCTTATTATTATATATACTTTTTTGAGGGGTGTCACAAAAAAATTATTTACTGGAGATAACATGTCCCTCCCTTTGTCTTTTATTTTTTTCTTGTAATAAGTGTGTTTTATTTTGGGGAAAAGGGCACGTCTACATTTGTTCAATTTGTGTGCAATTACGTAAACCGTCTGGTTACTGAAAACGAGGGCTATCCAAAAGGGCAATACGTGTTTACTGAGGATGAGACGATCTAATGGGTGATGCCACTGGCGATATTGGACCTCATCTTCAAGGAGGTGTTCGCCCTAGGCTGAAAACAGTTCTTATCCAAGTCACTGTATACCAAAAAAAAAGGCCGCGCATTGACATTGATTGATATTTTCACATATTACTACACTTAAAAAGAATATGGTTCATGTTCATGAATCTAGCTGGGAAAAAAAGAACTGACAAATCAGCTGAAAAGGCAAATACAATCCATTGCAAAGCCCCTGCTATTGATTTGAATCTGACGTACACTTTATCCGGAGTTTGTTTGGAATTTATGAGCATTCTACAGTTTGCCTCGATCGTCGTCGGAGAAAAACAAATAGAGAAACCTGATTCAAACGTGGAAGGCTGACTACAAATCGAGACTATTTATAGTAAACTTGATTGGGTTTCATCCTTGGGTCGACGAGGATGGACACATGTTTTTCCTTTCGTAGATAAATAATGTTTACAAAAAAAACAGTTTAAAAAATGGCCTTGGGTGACTGCGCGGGGATGATTATAAAACTGCGTAAACCACGTCCAGTAATTCTTCTTACATTGGTAGTGTTTGTTTTCATCATCAAGACTTAAAAGACGTATACTTGATGCGTTGTAAATGCAAGAATTTGTTGGTTTTTAATCTGATGCCTATAGACGTGAATTGTGTTTTTTTCTTTCCTTTATTTACTCAGGGTGGGCAAAATCTGTAAAAACATTGTCGAGAGATTGCTGCGTTTTTTCTTCCAGTGTTTATTTCAGAACTTCCGAAGTCCGTTATATATAAGCTTTCATAACTTGCTAAGTCTCTTTTTGGTTTGTTGTGACAATGTGCAAAACTGGAAAAAAACATGTTCATCTGCCACACTTTTTGTTTTTATTACAGCTACTGTCTGTACCAGGTGGAATGAATTCCTTGAGTTGATCCATCAAAAATGATTGTTTGCAGCTAACCACGAACGAAGTAAAGGAAACTGTACACTCAATGCAAGGTTCCTGAAGTACGGAGATCGGACGTGTTGAGATTATGAGATGAACATCTCGGAATGACGCCAACCTATATAAAGACATGTCGTTTTCCCAATACAAGTATATCGGGGGTGTCGACGTTATGTCAACAAGATGTCGACATTCGAGATCAATTATTCAGAATGACGACATCCATCCTTTAGTAGGATGTCGACATAGAAAGGAATATTATTTTTGTCTTGTCTGTTACTACTTTCAAGACAACGTCATCCTGCGATAAATATCCTTGTAAAGTTGAAATCCTACTCTCTACATCTCGTCATCCCGGGATAATTATTTCGGCATCTCAACAGGTTGGACGGCACTTCCCGAACCCCGTATTACGGGGGGGGGGGGGGCGGTACCTCCGTGTGATTTCGGGTACTGATCAAAGAAGTTATAACAGAATGAGACTACACCAGTTCTCACAATGAAAAAACAACAACAGTAAAAACAACAACAACAACAACAAAGCAGACAGCTGTTGATCTCTAATACTCTAACACTTCCGGGTGCCAGGGGGTAAAACCCATTTCTGGGTCAGTTTGACCCGGAATCCGTGTCAAAATGACCCAGAAATGGGTCCGAGTTGAAAACCCATATTTTTGTTATCCCTTATCCAGATCAGCCTGACGCCGAAATGGGTCAGGACCCCCCCCCCCCGACCCAGAATCAGGGTCAATTCTGACTCGGGGTGTTCAGAGTGTAGCATACCGTCCTCAGCTCTTCTAGGTGAGCATTCAAGACAGGATTTTGTACACAATAAACATAGTTGTCAATTATCGAGAACAAAATGATTAGACTTAGCCCGAGTACACCAATAGTCCAGAAAAAACAGCTCTGTCTGAAATCAAAGTTTAAACCCCCAAATCACTATGACTTATTTAGATTGCCCCAATCGAAATTATCACGTTGGACTATATTCCTGACAAAACACGAACCGTTTTCGTTGTTGCACTAAAACGGGACGACCCATAGGCCTATGCTGGTTAGATGATTGTGTTTATTGAAAACTAAAGGGTAGACATGACTTAACATCTAAAAAAAAAAACAATGATGTGGTATACTGTCAACTTCAATAGACATTTATCATGCTGCAACCATCTTGGTCATGTTCCCTGTATCCAATAACAGTAATATATACTAATATTCATTGTACAAAAAGGAACCAGACTGTTTGCCCTTCCAGCCTCGTTTTGGTTACATTGGTTTGAATGGGAGATAATCAAGATGGCCCACACCATGATAAAGGTCTAACGGCCTATGTCAAAATCGAATCACGGTTAAAGTTTACCCAGAAACTTCTTAACAGTTTTTCAAAGGTCAAGTTTCTGACCTCATCTGATTTTAATAAACATCAAGCCCGGAGCAATACATGCGCTTCAACCGTCTATTTTTAACATTAAACGCTGGCCGGCCTCGATCTTGTAATTTTTGCTCCGAGCTACAATGATGAGGACTTAGGACCAGCAGTCAATTAACTTGCGGGACAGACGTATACAACCCCCTTTGGCAAATTATTCCGAAAGATAACAAACTGGAAAATATTTTCAATTTAAATACGATTGGGAGTGTGGGGCTCGGTGGGGGAAAATGAATGATAAACAAAGTGTGTTGTGATTTGTGGGTGGGTCAATGTGGCGCAAACTGGTCATGAGTTACTCATTAGTGAACAAGATATTTTTGTTATACCTAGCTTGCGGATGAGTGGATTTGGCCGCCTTAACTTAAATCTATTTTAGCACGTGTAAATATTAAACTATAATAAATCGTATGGATAAGGAGTCCTTTTATTTTAACTCGATTAAGATTATATAAAAAAAAAACAATAATCCGGTCTCGGCTGCCACGTGACGTTATTAAATAAACAAACTGAAAGTATGGAAAAGTTAATATATAGAAATATCAAGGTGTTCCCGGAAAAAGGTCGTGAGGCTGCACGACCTTTTTCCGGGTATACAAAGACATGTTTTTGCCGTTCCTGTGCGGAATTTAACTTTCCTGAATGACTTACAAATAGCAGGGGGGAAAAACGACCAAACTTTCACACTCAGTTTTCTTGAAACACAACTTTGGACAGTAATTGCTTACGACCTTCAAGCGGTCACACTTTTGTTACGTCCTTCTTCCAGGCACACGACGATATTATAATATAGAAATAAAAAATAAAAAAAAACTATTGTATATAGGCGAGAACACCCAGTGTTGTTTGTCTTTGTTCTTATACACTGCACAATTGGACAGAAATTCTCCTCAAAATTTATCCCAGCTCCCCACGAACGTCCTGATGGGTGATTTGCCAAAATGCTATACTCTGCTTTACACGAAAGCGTATATGTATATGCAACACAGATTTTTAGAAATGTTAAGAACGTCTCAAGCGTTTGTTTACTCATCGATTGTGTCCAAGTCGCAGTGTTAAGAGTACTCCAATATTTTTGTTAGTGATCCTGGAAAAACACTTTACGCTCCTTAACGTCAATCAACTGTCTCGAAGAAGAGTTTACTTATGATCTTAGAGGTCTCTGAGGCAAAAAGACAATGTGTAACTTGTATGTAATTTGTATTGTTTTTAAAATGTTAAGTGCCAAGGAGCTGTTCATGGTTTGACGCTATTAGTCTTAGATAAATGATCATTATTTTAAAGAGCAAATAATTAACTTTTGAGCACTGTGTTGTCTCCATACATGGTATTTATAAGCTTATTATAAATTTGTGTGTGTGTGTGTGTGTGTGTTTTTTTGGGGTTGTTTTTTTTTTTTACCAATACACCGATGTGTGTTGAGCACACTCAGTATTTTTCTGAGTCCTGTGAAAAAGGAATCCACAGGCATATATTCGGGTGGGATTTGAACCCACAACCTTTGCCATTCTAGAGCAGATGTCTTACCACTAAACCGCCGAGCTTGTCGATAGTTTAAGTGTATCCTATTATTTAGCAGCGGGTATCTCAACCATTTTAATAGATGTCCTTTATGTCAAATGTATAAAATCCATGATATTAAAATATATTTAAGATGCTCGTGAAAGACCCAGCTCAACATTGGTAAACTGACTGTAAATGCTTCCATTCTTTCCACAAATCAAGATATTTGTAATAAAACCAACCTGTGAAAATGTCAGCTCATTTCGTTGTTTCATTTGCGAGAAAACGGTCAAATGTGTTCAGTGTTTTTCTACGCATTCCTATAGGCAGAGTTTTCGTCGCGCTGAGACGAAAACTAATTTTGGATATTGTTTCATTTATCATTTAAAAACTATAACACTTCAGGCAGAAATATTTCAGGTATATGTAAATCTGTTAACTTTTATGTTTTTCTTCATATACGGATTCCCAAATTGTTGAGAGAAACTCACCTTTATGGTGAATTAATACTTGTTTAGTCAACTAAGTCATGCATTTGTACGTGCTTTTGGGTGTTAATTATTCTACCCGTGGGCTGTTCGCTATATTTTATGGCATCGTGATGTCATGCATTGTATAGCCCAAGCTAAGGTTATTTGCATCATTGGGTTTATCACTGCAGTCCATCATTCTCATTTCACTTCTAAAGTTAATTTTACACTCTTTGTAAACAGAATCTCAAAAGATTCAATAACAATTTCATTTTGTTTTGATCGAATCATGTTTACGCAGTATCGGTCGGGTTATAAAGGCCACGAGGCAATCACAAAATATTAAGTTCGAGTCCCGAAGGGTTAATCGGGCGCTATGCCCCTCGGGGACTTCAGCGTGACCAGGGGTGTGAAGCTCCCCGTAACCTAGCACGTCTGGGCCCCTAATGGTTTCGCCCGCTGCCGCTCCGAACTTCTCTCCACCTCGTTAAGAATTCAATTGCGTGCAATGCTATTTCGTCACCGCCGCCACCTGGATTCATTTCAAAATGGGATTATTCTATTATAACAGCCTTGGAGGGTTTTAGCTAATAACTATGTTGTTGTTGGTCGCTGGGAGAAGATTTGCAATCTGGTGCTCAGTTTTTGGGCCGTGTCCTCGGGCAAGCTCTGGGGGGAAGATACATTAAAATTACTCCTACAAAGATAGGATGAACGGTATTTTTTTCAGCGTGATGAAACAATAAACACATTTCGATGAAAACTTCACATATGGTGCAATCTCTAGAAAAAGCTAGCTCCGTTTGAAACCGCTGTTCCACGTCGAACGATTATCGCGAGTTAACGTAACCCATATGACTTACATACCGGTAACAAACATTATGCGGTCACTGTGATGGATATATTTAACATTTTAAAGGTATTACGCATGTTTGGTAGTCAAACCCCCCCCCCCCCCTCAAAAAAATGAATGATAGATATAATGATAATAAATAAATAAATAAATAAATAAATAAATAAATAAATACATAAATAAATAAATTATCTCATGACAAACATTTCTGTTCGAAACATTAGGGTGTGCGAGAAAGAACAGCCGCCCGACACCCAATTTCTATAGTTCGTGTTGTTTTAATGCATAAGCAAGACAGGAACATTTACCATAGTCCCGTCAAAACATAAGTCATTATTTGATGTTATAGACTCGGGTTGGTTGGATAGCGTGCTCTTATTCAAAACTAGTGAATTAACTGTAGCGTACCTTTAATATGTATACAGTAACATAAAACAGCAAATTATCTCACTTTAAAACGATTCACTGTGTAGGTAAATATAATCTCAAAAACACACATTATTAAAAGCTTTGCAGCGTACTTCATTAGCTAATCCCCACAAACTCCCCCTCACCACATTATGCGTATGTTTTTTATATTTTAATTTTTTTTTTCAATTACATAAAATCATTGTGCAAATGAAAATGGGCGCCTGTCGGCTTACAATTGACTTCGATGCCCGTCACGGTTGGCGTTGCGTCTGGAAGGCTAATTCCTTCAACATGTCATATAAAAAAAAATATATATTATCGCGATGAGTTAGTGACAATTTACTTGGCTTGAATCACGTAGCGCGGAAGAGTTTATCGATAAACTTCACTACGGCGTCCTGAAATCAATGATTCTTTCAGATGGTTTATTTAAATAATTACAAAAAATATCCAACATATTCGTTTATCAAGCACACTGTCAGCCCTGGTACTCGTCAAAGACACTGGTATCCACACTTCATGTCACCAAAACATACATGAAATAAAGAAACTTGCGGATGTTTAACTCATTAATTCGTCTTCGGTCGGAGTCACGACAGAATAGTTGAACTGTCCATCACTCTTTTCAAACATCGAATTTCGGACTTGATCGCGAAATCACAGCTTACTGTTTGACTTATTCTGAAAAATCGGGTTATAAACCACAAGGAAAATTACCTGTGTAACTTCTAATTCAATTATGGGTGGGCGAACAAAGAATGACTATGATGGGATTTGAACCTATAACCAGCTTTTATACAGCGCCTCACACAACGTCTCGAGGCGCTCGACAAGGAAAATTAATAACATACAAAATACAGAAACTACAAGTTACAAAATGTGTTGGCGCTCTACCTACTGAGCTATCTACCCATAATGTTGGCGGTCTCCCTGGATTTATCATTTCTCAAAAACTACAGCACCTCGGGCAAAGGAAACTTTCATGAGAAGTTTTCCACCATAACCATCTTCATACCATAATTATGAGTAAATATGCGAACGTTTACAGTTCCAATCTGACCAACGCTGTACACACCATTTAATGGGCTGTGGAATGTAAACAGGAATGTTGTAAAACATTCAAAAACGTTTATGCTCTTGACCTTAAAATAGACTGCATTTTTCAGGACGGGCATTGACACTAATGTTTACTGATAGACATATCCCTATACATTGTACTTCTTAATTCCTTATATTATATTCACTGTTTTTTGAGAGCAGACTAGATATACATCAATGTTTTGGAAGAGTAAATTATTCATCAGCCTGTAGTTTTTTCAATGAACTCATTTCGGTGGTTTAAGTGCAAAATGGTTCGTCTCTCATATTTTCCTCTCGTAAAAGTACTTAGTTTGGACTAAGGTTTGTCTTTTCTTCGTAATAGACCGATCCATTAAGCCCCGCCCCCTAAACAAATTGACCAATCCCAGTATTGGCTACATCACCACTGTACACGTAGGCAGTACAATATGCGTCTCTTTAATGCCACCTTGCACGACAAAAACGCGCGCGCTATAAGTGCGCGCACGCATGTTTACATTGTCAAATAGGATTTTATCATGTCGGACTTTCGGTGGCGTACCAAAGCCTGAGATTGGTCTACACGTATAGGGCGGGGCTTAATGGATCGGTCCATAAAATTGAGGTGGGAAAGCAAATTGCTGCTTCGACTTTCATTGCACAATGAAAGTTCCTCACGGGTTTCTGTTTAACATAAAATACACTGATGATAAAGAATTAATGTTTATGGAGCTTACACCAGCACGGGCAATATCGGGCTTTATTGTGTAATTTATTAAAATTGAAGCTCTCGGACTTTGAAAGCTCGCCCACGTCGGCTCGTTAATAAAGACTAATGAGCCGTGATAGAAGAACAGACGTTTTATTCAGAATTGTTTTGCTCCCTAATGATGCGTTTGTACACGTCCATATATACCATTACGGTGGTATCAACAATGCAGCGCGCTTACAAAAAAAATTTTAATAAAATAAAAATGAGCAATCAGTATAAATCATTTTTTATGCCCGACTTGTTTGAGCCCCCAAAAGTACAGAAACCTAAACGTGCTAGTTATAGCTAACGACTCTGCGAAACACACGAATCACTAAATGGGCGCAATAGTTTATCAAACGAAACGACGGAAATTACTGGGTTAACAAGGGTTGAAATGATTATTACAACATCTGTGAAATAAGGCTTGATTTGACAAATTAATATAACATCTATATTAAAAAAAACGTCTGTGAAATACGGCATTATTTGAGAAATTAACAGTCTGACCCATTGTAGTAGAGAAAGATTCATCGTGATTGTGTTTTTGGGTTTTTTTTTTTGTTTGTTTGTTTGTTGTTGTTTTTTTTGCAAAAACACACACGACCGATATGGTGGTGGCACCATAAGGACTACCTTGGCCATGAGCCCAAACTAGTGGCAACGGCTCCGGCTACGGCTGGATAGCCAAGTTATCATGCGTTCCTTAGCAACACTCGTTGTCCTCGCCGCCAATTCGGACACAGCCCTAGTTCGATTTCTCCCCAGTGTACTCAAAAGAAAGTTGTTGCGTGGTACAGTCCCCAAATTCCCTTTGGACAATTGTCGTGGAATTCATAGAATCAAAATTTTAATCACCGTTGTGTTTTCCCTGGATACAAGAACAAAAATTAGAGCTACAGGAAAGTAAAGGGCCGTATAAAAAGCAAGAAGGGTTAGAAATATAGAACGTATGGGGAGATTTAGGCCCGGGATATTATACAAAATTGCTTCCGCAATTTCAGTCCGGTCACATACAGTGTTTTGTTTTTAGTTCGGTGATGCATACTAGTGTGCCACAGAGAGTCCAAATCCTGGGGAAAAAAATATTCGGACCATCAAAAGTTAGTTTCAGTGTTTAAGCGCTACATACGAAGTGTGGACCTGATAAAAAAAGATGTCCACACTGCGCAGGAACTTGAAACGCAGTGTGGACTTAAACACGTCAACACGGTGTTTTCACGAAGTAGATATTCTCGTTTTACTCGAAAATGAAGCATTTTCTGTACAGCATTGACTAGCTCAAAACCGAGTATTATATTAAAGCAACCGGTGTCCTAAAATCAGTTCTCAAAAGACTCTCTTGTAGAAGTGGCTTAGAAAATGTCTTGTTCTTAACTGCACGATGACAAAGGAATGTTCCCACAGTGTAATGTCACAAAAGCCGGTGTGGGTAACGATGATAATATTCAAGGTCCATGCTGTTGGCGCCATTTTCAAACTTCCGCCTTCATTGTGTCTACTGCACTGTTGGCTTCATTAAGGAATGCTTTCAGTGGCCAACACTTGTCGGTTTAGTGTTAGTCTCTGCATATTTTGTTACGCTTGGCCCACCATAGGCTGTGTAAGTCCCGCGTGTAGGATACAGAGAGACGTTGGGGTCCCAGTGCGCAATTTTGTCAACTTCACACATTAATGCAATGTAACTTTATGCGAAAGCTTCAAAATTCTCCATATTAAAACCCAATTCCAACCTGACGTCACCGACATCGCCATCGTCAGTCTTGGTGCCGGCACTTAGCGGGTCATTTTCCCCATGTGTTAACTGTTGAATGCGCATTTTAGGCGATATGCGCGCGCGTTTACACGCTCACTGTATTTGTACATGCAATTTGACTCCCAAAATGGCAGATTATCGGCAGAGAGTAGCCGGCCGCGTGTGACGTCAATTTTTCTCTTGTTTACATAGCTTGACTAGAAATGATCATTTTCCTATAGGTAACATATTTTTTGTGATTTTCAAACAGTTGTCAGTACCGCCCATAAACTCATTCTAGTTCGTTTTGTTTTTAAAAGCCATATATTTGAATAGCCCCTTTTGTTTTTTATTATTGAATGTAAAGTTAAAGTCAGAACTTCTTTTTTTTCTCTTATAGTTTCTTTTGTTACAGGGAAATAGTATGGGCTTAGGGCTTACTTTTTTTTCCTGAGTCGCTACTGGTTTTGTTGATTGGGTGTTTATTTTTTAATATTTAGGTCAAAATACTTTGTATATGTTTTTCTCTAAACACGTGGGTCCGCACCCGGTTTGTGTACACCAATAGAGCCACCTCAATTTTAACTGGCAAATTGTGATTGCAGAATATACAAAAAGTTGATTACTTCATAACATCAATTGTTGTCTTATGATCAGCAGAAAAAGGAACAAACAAAGTTCAACTGCTTTTTGTTTAAAAAGTCTTTCGCAAGAACACAAAAACAAGGATGTTTTTCGACTACTTTACAGTCGGTCGTTGAGAGAGCAAACGTCAGCAACTACCGTAAGGGACTGTAAAACGTGGTCCCCACGGAACCACGCCGTGTTGACTTTAGCCGTCTGTCAAGTGCCTGGAAGACCATCACTGGTGACCAAGAGTAGCACTTGTATTTATACGGTGTCGTTCTTAGCGTCGTGTTATAGGGCACATTTCGCGGCGCGCCTGCATCCCACAAGTCTTCATGCAAGCTGTGTTTCTGTCTCCTCCCACAACCCACGGCTTGCTCCCTCCCTGAGCTTTAATGTATTCTGACTGTCGCCTGGCTCGTGGGCAATTATGTGTACAAGGAGTGGGAAAGGGGGGGGTAGAGCAGAATTCCCAAGTTAAAATCTAAAAGCAACAAGACCGACTTCACTCAAACCTTTTAAAGCCTTATTTGAAATTAAAATTCGGTTATTTAAACATTGATCTTTAGATTGAGACGATAAGTGTAAAAGAAACAAGCGTAAGTGTGAAGGAAATACACTTTTGATTTTCTCTATTCTTACGAGAGGGAACCGGGGGTTTGGCCTGTGGGGTTTTTCTTTGAATTGCCGGCAGTGCCCGACTTAAACATTCTGACACTACTTTTCTTGACCGCTGCCTCTATTGATCAGTCGCCGTTCTACATAAAGTATTCCAATGTCGTTGACAGGAATGAACTTAGCCTAGTGGTGTTGTTTCACTCATGATCATACCAAAGTAAAAATGGTGAGGGGAAGAGCGTAGTTGGGCTATAGAGGGCGGTCCAACTAAAATGTAACCGCACAAACACCCAGAGCGGGGAGTTCTTTACTATCATACAATAAATATGGGAGCGTTTGATTACCTTGCCAGGTCGACCCGGTTTTGCTCATCCGGGTGAGCCCCCAACAAGAGCTAACCGAATGCCAACTTCCCCTAGCATTTATATCCTTGCATATCTTGGGACCGCTGACTGGAACTACTTTCATTGTTAGCGTTACGTCCGAAAATCTTCGTGATTCACGAAAAGATCGTAAAATAATTGTTCTCATGGTGAAACACTGAAACTGCAACCGTATGCTTTAAATTATTTCACAAGCCCAGCTTAAGACAAAAGTACAAGTCTACGAATACAAAATTTACAAAACTGTCACAAAGTCGCTGTTTTAGGGTGAACATTGTGTGTCAACCTTCTCGAAAGTGGTGGCCATTGAGAATTTTTTGGGTCGTGACGTCATGCACCGGGGTCAGCCCCCCCCCCCCAAGTAACCTGCTCAAAAAGGTTACTTGGGGCTGACCTGGGTGAGCCACGACAGTGACGTCAACGATAGTCGATCGCACTGGGGTCAGATCTGGGTCGACCCGGGGAAGCTAATCGAACACACCCAATGTTAGCACTAATGATGGGTTCTCGGCGCCATCTCGGCACTCTAAAAGTAACAGAGTCAACGCCATGTTGCTACTCTCACACAAAAAAGACGCATTGCGATACCGAGGACAAATAGGCGCCATTTTGCTACTCGTATCATTGCATTATAAACCGTCCTTTATTACAACAGAACTATACTCTCGCTAAAATGTATAAAATGCCATGTCAACCATAACTCTGTATGTTTTTTAAATGTGGACCATCCATAAAGATTTTCCCTCTGTCAAATACTAGCACTACGAACCAGGATAATTTTCACCTCATGAGGAGTAAAGTAAGGAGAGACCTTGTTACTAATTGTCCTGAAGAGAAAACATAATACTGTTCCGACTGGTAATGAAATGAAGAATGTAATTACATTTTTCATATTACATTACAAGTCATAACAGTGCTCCACTCAAGCGGATTCTGGATGACTGTGTTAAAACTGAAACCCAAGTGTATAAGCTCAGCCTGGAATACCGTAATATGCACATGTAGCTGTGACACTCTGTACAGTATTTACTTTGTATAACCTATATATTCAGCCACTGTGAAATACTTGTTTAGTCACAGAATGCATCCAATCTCATTTTAACAAACACCTGATGGATTTGTCTCGCACAGCAACCTGAGATCATGCTATGACGGTGCTCCATCAATAATGGACTAACAGGCACTCCATAAATAGATGCATTTGGCAGCTCTAACAGCCATTACGAACCCCTCTGGACCAAAGTCATTAATGTTTAACAACCGGAGAGATTTATGGCTGACTGAGAAAGCCGTCGCACAAGATCTCGCACGGTTAACACAAAGGGGCTACTTGAGTGGACCTGTCCAAGACAATGTCCCGTCTTCTGCAGACTTAGTATTGCCCATACGTCTCGACAACCAAATGACAGCATAATCTGAACGTCTTACTCTATCAGGGCCGGCACGTATGTTACAATTTCTTCGGACGCACAAGCCTACATAACCCCAACCCGACCCCAAAAAAGTTTTTTTTTTTTTTTTTTTTGATTTTATACAAATAACAAAAGCAATCTTCATTGGTAGTATAACTGCGCCTTGAGTGCGCTTCTAGGCTTTTATATCTCATAAACAGGAACATGAGCGCTTACCCTGACCAAAGCCAAACATAGGTTCTTCAGTTTAAACAGGCCTAGCCTACGGAAAACAAACTCAGGCTGGTGAACAAAAAAAACAAAGGAAACATCCGGCTCTTCGAAACCTTACATACTATCAACTTCATAAACATGCAGACACCATCTAAAACCCTTTACACCACTCACGTTGATTTTCCTGGTTTTCTTACTAAGTGACCGAGAACAAATTGAGACTCGAGTCCCATGCTCTGTGGTTCTCAAGAGAGACCTTACTACAATAACAATAAAAAGCTCTTGAACTTTGATGGGATGTTTCTCTAACAAGTAAAATGCAGCTTGGCAAAATAGCCGGGTTTCAAGGGAGTCTGGCCTAGAGGTCTCGGTCGTTTTGATGCTGTAGAGAAGCCAGCAAAGATAACCGTAAGCGCTTATGAGATAGTCGGTAATAATAGTTTGATTTACGCATGCTCATTAGCAAAGTCTTCTAGTGCGGTTAGCATCTTGACCATGATCATCGTGTGATGACAGGCACTTGACATGCACAATATGAGATCAGATATTTTGCCCTCCACAACTCCAACCCTCATTTTAGTTACATTATACTGGATGCACTGCACGACATGTATATTCAACCAAAGTGATGGGGGTATACAGCCCCCCCCCCCCCCAGCACCACAAACAGGTATAACCACAAACCATGACAGTATGCGGTCATTGTAATGGCGGATGCAAGATAGCCCCTTCACTGTTCTGTCTTCCCCCACTGCCGTCGTCGTCTGCATCCCCTTCACGATACCCGGCTTCAAACAAACAAGTGATAACATTCGAGCTACAAACCTTGGACCAGTTTCCAGATCAACGCTCGACCGAGTCATTCTCTTTTCTACCGTAGCACTGATTGATTTTACCCGACCATCGAACGGACCCGGCAAACTGCAAATGTTAAAAACATTTGTTGCGTGCGGGGGAGGGGCCATTTTCTCTGCATGACCGAAGTTGAAAATAGCAGCATATGTATGTACATTTCATTCAAGGGTATTGCAAGTTGTGGGGTCATGCGTCGGGCCGGGACTAGAGTCTGGTGCCGGATCAATAGAAACTTCGTAAAGATCATTACGCGATCTATTTCAACACATACCCCAACCTTTTTGGAATGAACAGAGCTCACTGAAAACATTTTACATGTCTACTTTATTAAAACTGTGTTTACATAGTATTTAACAGTGACGTTCAAAACTAAGTGCCGAAATGTGCAACCGATACATGCAGTGTATACATGTGCTATACTAAATATACTATCCTCATTCCATGCAACAAAAACACATATCAACGCTGGATCAAAAAATAAGTCTTAAAAATCCTGTACTGAAAAATGACCGCTTAACAGATGAAAGTTGTTTTTGTGTTTAAGAGGGGAATGAGGCAGGGAGTCGCAAAGTACCAGCCTCCACACCCCTAACACAGACACACACACGCTTGTGGAGGACTTCGCTTTTGTTCTCCCATTGTTTGGACTCTAGTTTTTTATTGGCGAGTTGAGTCTGTCAAACCACACGGATTACTATTGTTTTGAGTACTCGGTGTCAATGGGCAGACGCACCAGGAGCGTTCAATGGGGAGCTATAGCCCCACCCCTCCCCCACCCCCACCCCCCCCCCAAAAAAAAGGCAAGGAATAAAACAAAAACAAGTGTCCATGTTCAATGAGTTAAATCCAATGTACATTTTATACACCCATTGGTTCAAAACAGAAGTTGATGTCATATACATGCATCATACAAAGTTGTATTGCAAAACTTGAGACTGAACAGTCTACTTTGATTTTCTTCTCATTAGACTTAGTGCTGCTCTCACTTGAGGTGATGAGAGTGCTTGGAGGTGTTGCAATGCTTGCTGGGTTTGCGTCCCACGTTGACTGGGCCTACAGGGCTTGCCGTGTTTGTTTCGACCACTCCTTTTTAAGTTGAGCTCACCTGCAATCAAATCACAACACATTGATAAGAGCTTTGGTTTTGCTGGCAAAGTTGCTTGAACAACTTTTTCTATCATTTTGTATTTCTATTTAAGCCTACCATGTGCTCCTACCTAAACTAACATGTATATATTTGTAACCTTCTCTACAAAGTGGTGCATAACATGAGAATGAAAAATTTCCAAATTCAGTGGGAAGATATTTACAATACAAAAGCACTACAATAGTATATACATGTACTTGTAACCCTCTCTACAAAGTGGTGCATAAAATGAGAATGACAAACTTCCAAATTTAGTGGGAAGATATTTACAACACAAAAGCACTGCAATAGTATATACTTGTAACCCTCTCTACAAAGTGGCGCATAAAATGAGAATGACAAATTTCCAAATTCAGTGGGAAGATATTTACAACACAAAAGCACTGCAATAATAACAATAATAACAATAATAATATCAAGTTGGGATGCTAATCATCCTTACTCGCAGCTGAGAAGCTGAATGGGGAAGGACATGGCTTTAACTCTACTCACATGTGGCCCCAGCCGGGAACCGAACCAGGGCCACAGTGGTTCAACAAGCCACCCATGCCACCCAAATGAATGAATGGATAAAGCATTAAATAAAGCACTGAATAAACCATTCAAATTGCATTAGACCCCGCACTGCTAAATACAACTGTTTGAAACACGATTCTTTGTTCGGTTGTATTGTTTGTCTCTTTTTGGTTTGTCAATGGTTACATTAACCCTCCTACTTTCTAAAACATTCCACCTATGCGCCTGGTAGAGGCATTCTCCACATATATTTCAGGCTGCATAGTGCATCTATCAGTCAAAACCGTATGATATTGAGTAGTCAGACAGTAGGAGGGTTAACACATTAATCATGTTTGTTTGTTTGTTTTCCCACTATATATGTAGTTTTATTTAAACATGGAAGCCACACCAGTAACAAGAACTGTCCATAAGGACCCTGTGTGAAGAATACAAAACACCAAGCAAAATTCAAATAGAAATACACCATTGGATGGAAACAATAATACAAGTTTATAATACACATCGTCAGTACAACATGAGTCAAAGAATATCAAGTCAAATGAACAGGTTACCAACAAGATTGTAAATTATAATAGGAGTGGTATCATAAAACATCAACAGGAAACACATCAACAAAGGAACCTGTGCAGATGTCTGAAGTCAAAAGGTAAAAGAAAAACTAAGAAGGGGTTAAATTTTTCCATAATTCAAATAGAAAACTGGAGCACAAGTCTTGGCTTATCAGAATGGTGAGGTGGTAGCTTCACAGTTCTCAACTTTCATTCAATGTACTATTCAGTATGGACCTAAAGAGAATTTAAGGTAGAATACAGGATTGGCATTCATCAACACATTTGTGTTGGTATCAATCTGAAAGCTTACTGATTGTAAAGTTCATGGCAGTACCAATCTTCCATAGAAATCATTCTGTCTAAAATACTTTCAAAGTCAAGAAAATAAATTTGAAGACCCAGATTTTAATTTTGACAATGTGTTTACATGCTGAAAAGTGTGCGAGGTTTTCACTATTTTCTCTTGACTCAGACGACAGATTGAGCCCAAATTTTCACAATTTTTTTTCAGGTATATATTGACTCACTAAGTAAGAGAACTGAACTATCAGCTTTACCGATCCTGCATTTTACCTTTAACCAAATAATGATAGTGTTTTGCAATCCTACTCTGGGAACCAATAAGAAATGAAAACAGTACAAAACATACTTCCAACCAAATCTCGCCAAATGAATGCTGGAGGTTCACTTGGGTTCTCAATGGGTGGGAGCTCCCCGTACTTCTTGTAGATAAGCCGACAGTTGGTTCACAGAAAGATCCCCTCCCTTGAGCCGTGGTGCCAGAATGCCAGTCTTTTGAGGCTTTAAACATTTCATGAGATATTCAAATAATAATTAAAAGTCAAAGAAAGCCACAAATATACAAGCTGACATGAGCAATCAGAATGGCATGAGTATATATATATATAATGCAATCATTCAAACACAACAAATGCAAATGTAAACAATAAATATACAGGATTTGTTGAGCAAATTGTATGTGAAAATATACACACAAATATTCAAAAGTATACACAGATATTATACAAATGCACAAATATAAACAACTTGCAAAATGTGCACATAAATATTGAATAACTCAATTATTCACAAGAAAACAAGCAAATTAAAAAATGCAGATATTCCAATACACAAATAAATATTCATGAGGCATATTCAATTTCAGATTGACAAGTAGCAGTACCAATATGTAAAAACCTAATTGTTCACAAAAATAACATCTCAGATCTATAAACTTCTGAAAAAAACCTCTGGATTAATAGTTGTTTGAGGCTAGTCTTTACCTCAAGGCTAACTAGTTGTAATAAGAAATGAAAACAATCTAAAACATACTTCTAACCAAGTCTTGTTCTCTTCGTGTCCTTAGTTTATGCCGGATGACATCACATGATTCTCCCACTCGGACAGGCTTGAACATCATGAATGCTGGAGGTTCTCTTGGGTACTCAATGGGTGGGAGCTCCCCATACTTCTTGAAGCTAAGCCGACAGTTGGTTCACAGAAAGATCCTCTCCCTTGAGCCGTGGTGCCAGAATACCAGACTTTTGAGGCTATAAACATTTCATGAGATATTCAAAAAAAATTAGAAGTCAAAGAAAGTCACAAATATTCAAGTTGACATGAGCAATCAGAATGGCATGAGTAAATATATAATATGTAATCATTCAAACACGACAAATGCAAAAGTAAACAATAAATATTCAGGATTTGTTGAGCAAATTTCATGTAAAAACATACACACAATTAACACAGATATTGTACAAAAGCACAAATATAAACAACAAAATGTGCACAGAAATATTGAATACCATAATTATTCAGAAGTAAAACAAGCAAATTAAAAATGCAGATTTCCAGTACAGACACAGAAAATATGTTAATATTCATGAAGCATACACAAATTCAGAATGATACGCAGCAGTGCAAATATGTAAACACCCAAATGTTCACAATAATAACATCTCAGATCTATAAACTTATTTTAAAAAAATACTCAGGTTTATTAGATGTTTGAGGCTAGTCTTAACCTCAAAGCTTATTAGTTGTTTGAGGCTAGTCTTTAACCTCAAGGCTTATTAGTCGTTTAAGGCTAGTCTTTACCTCAAGGCTTATTAGTTGTTTGAGGCTAGTCTTTGCCTCAAGGTTAATGTCATGACACTGAGAAGCACATGATGTGTCGAGTGTGTTGATCTTAACTGGGAAGTAATAAACACAATAATATACCAATAATGGCTGCTTTGAGTGTTAGGGTTACAACTTCGACTCCCAAGATGACCCTGGAGCTTTCTATTTTTCTTGAGGCTAAGCCGAGAGAAAATACATGTAGATAGCTCCGGGATCACCAAGGGAGTCGTAGTTTTAACCTTAGCACTCGAAGCAGTCAAATACTGTGCCTAGATGTTTAGGTACCTAGAAACTGCTGTCTCTATGGGTATAGTACATTGGTTGCTATGGGATAGTAATTTGGTTACTATGGGACAGTATATTTGTTGGTATAACACAACGCGATTGCGCAGCTTTCTGGTGAAAATAAGACATACCATGTAATGCATTCTAAACCAATCAAAAGGCAGAATCTTTGTAAAAGGTGTTATAATCAGCATTATGCAACAAATAACCTCATAGGGTAGGCAATAGACCTTATGCATTTAACGTCACTATAAACATTTAGTACAGGAACGGGCTGAGGTCAAAAAAGCTACAACGCACGTTTGATGCTGCATTTGACCTCAAAGATGGCGGCGGATGCATAAAGTCTATTCACAGAGAAAAAAAGAAAGAATAAAATACATACAAGCGTTGGGATGGGCAAAGACCATGATACAAATACACACAGTCCTACAAATTCAGCATGGCTCGCTGGCTTTGAGACGATACAGCTTATATGGACTTACTTCTGGTAAAACAGTGTCTGTAAGCATAGCTGCTGAAATCTCTCTCACTGTCGTCACTGTCCAGGTCACTCTCACAAGCTGAGCTTAGGTCCACTGTCATACAAATATTCAGACAAATCTTAAAGAGGTACTGATCATGTCAGTCAAATGTGACGCCCCATGACGAATTCAGGCTCTTCCTGCCAAAACTCAAAACTAAAAATATTGACTTCCAAATAGCAATTAGTTCGGACCTATATTGTAAGGGCCTATTATTGGTAAGGACAAAAAACATTGCTACATTGGTGCAGCTTTTCAGTATTTTCTCCTGACTTGGACGACAGACTAAGCCCAAATTTTTACGGGTTTGTTTTTTCAGGTATAAATTGACTCACTATGTAAGAACACTGCACTATCAGCTTTACCGATCATGCATTTTACCTTTAAACAAATACTAATAGTGTTTTGCAATCCTAATCTGGGAACCGATAAGAAATGTAAACAATCTAAAACATACTTCTAACCAAGTCTTGTTCTCTTCGTGTCCTTAGTTTATGCCGGATGACATCGTAGGATTCTCCCTCTTGGAAAGGCTTGAACATGAATGCTGGAGGTTCTCTTGGGTACTCAATGGTTGGGAGCTCCCCATACTTCTTGTAGCTAAGCTGACAGTTGGTTCACAGAAGGATCCTCTCCCTTGAGCCGTGGTGCCAGAATGCCAGTCTTTTCATGAGATATTCAAATAATAATTAAAAGTCAAAGAAAGTCACAAATATTCAAGTTGACATGAGCAATCAGAACGGCATGAGTAGATATATAATATGCAATCATTCAAACACAACAAATGCAAATGTAAACAATAAATACACAGAACTTGTTGAGCTAATTTCATAACAAAACAAACACATAAATATTCAAAAATATACACAGATATTGTACAAATGCACAAATGTAAACAACTTACAAAATGTGCACATAAATATTGAACAACACAACCATTCAGAAGAAAACAAGCAAATTAAAAATGCAGATATTCCAATACACAAATAAATATTCATGAGGCATATTCAAATTCAGATTGACATGTAGCAGTACAAATATGTAAAGACCTAATCATTCACAAAAATAACATCTCAGATCTACAAACTTCTGAAAAAAACTCTGGATTATACGTTGACTGAGGCTAGTCTTTACCTCAGGGCTTACTATTTGTATTAAGAAATGAAAACAATCTAAAACATACTTCTAACCAAGTCTTGTTCTCTTCGTGTCCTTAGTTTATGCCAGACGACAACACATGATTCTCCCTCTCGGACAGGCTTGAACATCATGAATGCTGGAGGTTCTCTTGGGTACTCAATGGGTGGGAGCTCCCCATACTTCTTGTAGCTAAGCTGACAGTTGGTTCACAGAAGGATCCTCTCTCTTGAGCCGTGGTGCCAGAATGCCAGTCTTTTGAAGCTATAAACATTCCATGAGATATTCAAAACAAAAAAAAAGTCAAAGAAAGTTACAAATATTCAACTTGACATGAAAAATCAGAATGGCATGAGTAAATATATAAAATGCAATCATTCAAACCTGACAAATGCAAATGTAAACAATAAATACACAGGATTTGTTGAGCAAATTTCATGTAAAAAACTACACACAATTAAAACAAATATTCAAAAATATCACACAGATATTGTACAAATGCACAAATGTTAACAACTTATAAAATGGGCACATTTTTTTGTATACAAGTAATTTGGCTATCTGGCCACCAGAAGTACATGTATGAATAAATCAATCATCAATCAATATTGAAAAACACAATTATTCTTGTAAAACAAGCAAATCAAAAATGCAGATATTCCAATACACACGTAGAAAATAGTTAGATAAATAAATATTCGAGAAACATACAAATTCAGATTGACATGTAGCAGTGCAAATATGTAAACACCAAAATGTTCACAAGAATAACATCTCAGATCTATAAACTTGAAAAAAAAAACTCTGGATTAATAGTTGTTTGAGGTTAGTCTTTACCTCAGGGCTAACTAGTTGTAATAAGAAATGAAAACAATCTAAAACATACTTCTAACCAAGTCTTGTTGTCTTTGTGTCCTTAGTTTATGCCGGATGACATCGTAGGAGTCTCCCTCTCGGACAGGCTTGAGCATGAATGCTGGAGGTTCTCATGGGTACTCAATGGGTGGGAGCTCCCGATACTTCTTGTAGCTAAGCTGACAGTTGGTTCACAGAAAGACTCTCTCCCTTGAGCCGTGGTGCCAGACTGCCAGTCTTTTGAAGCTATAAACATTTCATGAGATATTCAAATAAAAATTTAAAGTCAAAGAAAGTCACAAATATACAAGCTGACATGAGCAATCAGAATAGTATGAGTAAATATATAATATTCAACCATTCAAACACATCAAATTCAATTGTAAACAATAAATACACAGGATTTGTTGAGCAAATTTCATGTGAAAAACTATGTACAATTAACACAAATATTCAAAAATATACAAAGATATCGTACAAATGCACAAATATAAACATTGTATAAAATGTACTGTACACATAAATATTGAATAACACAATTTTTCAGAAATAAAACAAGCAAATTAAAAATGCAGATATTCCAAAACACAAATAAAATATTTATGAGGCATACACAAATTCAGATTGACATGTAGCAGTGCAATTATGTAAACACCAAAATGTTCACAACAAGAGCATCTCTGTTCTATAAACTTCTTAAAACCTGTAAAATAAAAAAAACTCTGGCTTATTGGCTGTTTGAGGCTAGTCTTTTCCTCAAGGCTTATTAGTTGTTTGAGGCTAGTCTTTACCTCAAGGCTTATTAGTTGTTTGAGGCTAGTCTTTGCCTCAAGGTTAATGTCATGACACTTAGAAGCACATGATGTGATGAGTGTGTTGATCTTAACCTGTTAACTGGGAAGTGAAAAACACAATATTATACACAATTAATATATGCTGACCATGCTGTCCAAAACTTCAGTGCACGAACCAGCAACGACCCATGCTATAGACAGCATTAGCACATGCACCAAAGACAACATAGCTTAAACTTTGGGGGCATTTCTTTTTTACTGAGCATGCGTAGATTCATAAGTCTGAGTTATCAAGCTGTTTACTGGCCTGTTCTTATGTCATCCCGTAACGCACTATTATAGGTTTGGCTGTTCAATGGTTCTTGCCCATATTCATGATATTGTAGCAAGCAAAGTAGCGAGACAATGAAGACTACCATCCAATCAATAATGTGTTTACATGCTAAACAATGGTGCACGGTTTTCCACTATTTTCTTCTGACTTTTCACAGGTTCTTTTTTTCATGTGTATATTGAATCACACAAAGTAAGAACACTGCACTGTCAACTCTACCAATCCTGTATAGTGCCTTTAAATCAGAACTTTCACCGGCCAGATTATTTGTGATGGCCTAGGCCTAGTTCAAGCACTTCACGGAAATAGTGAAATGGAACCAGTCTTGATATCTGGGCATGTCAGAACACTAAGTTAAATTTGTCGAGTTGAAGTAACAGTGTTGCTCAACAAAAAATCCAATTTGGAATTCTCTTTGTGAAAAACCGTGCAACACCGAGGAGAAGGAAACAAAAAAGGAAGAAGAAAACAACTCACAGAATTCATTTGATGGTGGTCGAGTTGCTCGAGCACGTTTTGATTCGACGGAGGACGCTCTCTGTCGACGATGTCATCTGTAGATCCTCTGCGCTGAAGCCTCGGGAATCTTCTTCCAGTAAAACTCAGCAAGCTCACCCTGCATGAATGACCACAGAAGTTATGTCCAGAGGTTTAATTGCAACTTTTCAATACTCTAGCTTGCAACAAATCCATTGTCCCAGGTACAATCAATCTACATACAACTCCGTACTACAAATTTTTATAAAATGTAATGTACATGTACCCATTTCCTGGACCCTCTTGCCCCTTCATCTGACCCCACCCCACCCCACCCCATCCTACTTGAAAAAAGAGGTGAGAAGAAGCAGAAGGAAACAGAAACAACCGCTCCTTTAGTCTCAACAGACCCACCCTCATTTGAAACCAGACCTCCAGGCTCTTGTCTTTATTCATCACAGGTCCAATACGTTCCAAACAGTAAACGGAGGTGCCAAATAAATTATAGATGAAATGGAATGAGTATGCACGACCCTCGGGCCAAGTTTGCTCCGTTTGATTAAGCATATCAGTCAATTCAAATCAATCAAAAACTGTGATTGGACTTTGCTATATTTTTTAGGTCTTTCAGGGGTAAGCCTTTCCACTGACAAAAAAAAAACACCACTGAAGCCTCAGCACAAAAGCCATTCTTTTTTTAAACTGTGATTTTGTCCATGTTCACCCTTGATAGCCAAGCTGGTTGGGGAGAGAAAGATTTAGTCGACAGCACTCATACATGTACACCTTCTTCCTTTCCATATAGGTGACTTTAGTCGACTGCACTCATACCCCCTCTTCTTTAACATAGGCGACTTTAGTCGACTGCACTCATACCCCCTCTTCCTTACCATAGATGACTTTAGTCAACTGCACTCATACCCCCTCTTCCTTACCCTTTCTTCCTAATCAGAGGCAACTTTAAGTTTCCAAATCCTGAAATTATTTTCCTTCAAAAGAACTAAGATTAAAATTAAATTTGTCAATGGCTGTACAAGTACCTGCTTCTCCTGTCAAATGCCTCTGGAGAGAGTTCCTGTTTGACTTGCATGGAGACAACTCATGTCAAATGAGTGAAGATGGTAGAAGAAGTGCTTGGCAACCTGTCTGACGGGGGGTCTGGGCTGCCTTGGAGCAAACAGGGCGTTCCTTATCTTGTTGATGAAGCCTGGCACCTGATCTGGGACACAAGATTTAGGTGGTACCCTGGTGTCAAGGGCCAGTCATCACTGCTCTCAGACTGTGCTGGATGGAGGCTGTCAGTCAAGTCATAACTGTAGCTGTGTGTTAAAAAGAAAACATCATTCCTCAAATTGAAATTCTTACTTGTGAAACCATTCAGGTTTTTTTATAACATAATAAAGTTTTCATTGTACATGACAGGTAATGAATGCCAAAAATAACAGTGAATTTGTTACTGGTAGCTTACTCTTGATAAGGCCGATATTGGTACGATTGGCGAATAGTCAGTAAATTTCTATGTGATAGTTGACGTACTGAAACTCACATTGTGTAACGGAGCTGATGTTACCGGTTAGAACATGTTGTCTAGGTGAGCATACATGGCAAGAAATGCTGCACGCATACTCAAAAGATAGGACTGCAACTTCCACGATTTCAACAGATTACGAACTAAAAGTGTCAGACGGTCTTGAAAATTTACATATAGTTACAGTTTCCTAATAATTTTTATGTTATCCGATCAGAAAGCGGTTGCACCAGGATATTACAATATTCAAACACACAATAATAACTTGGGTAACCATACGAATGTCACCCTTTCCACGGGGTGCTTCCCTACCACACAATGCCACACTGCTCGGGTCCAATATGACTTGGGACGGAGATGACTTGGGACGGAGATGACTTGGGACCGATATGACTTGGGGACCAAGGTGACTTGGTACCGAGATGACTTGAGACCGAGATGACTTGGGAAGGAGATGACTTAGGAGCGAGATGACCTGGGACCGAAATGACTTAAGACCGAGATGACTTGGGACCGAGATGACTTAAGACTGAGACGACTTGGGATTGAGATGACTTAAGACCAAAACGACTTGGGACCGAGATGACTATGGACCGGGTTGACTTGGGACCAATGACTTGGGACCGAGATGACTTGGGACCGAGATGACTTGGGACCGAGATGACTTGGGACCGAGATGACTTGGGACCGAGATGACTTGGGACCTAGATGACTTGGGACCGAGATGACTTTGGGCCGAGATGACTTGGGACCAAGATGACTTGGGACCTAGATGACTTGGGACCGAGATGACTTTGGGCCGAGATGACTTGGGACCAAGATGACTTGGGACTGAGATGACTTGGGACCGAGATGACTTGGGGCTGAGATGACTTGGGACTGAGATGACTTGGGACCGAGATGACTTAGGACCGAGATGACTTGGGACCAATGACTTGAGACCGAGATGACTTGGGACCGAGATGACTTGGGACCGAGATGACTTGGGACCGAGATGACTTTGGGACCGAGATGACTTTGAGCCGAGATGACTTGGGACCAAGATGACTTGGGACTGAGATGACTTGGGACCGAGATGACTTGGGGCTGAGATGACTTGGGACTGAGATGACTTGGGACCGAGATGACTTAGGACCGAGATGACTTGGGACTGAAATGACTATGGACCGGGTTGACTTGGGACCAATGACTTGGGACCGAGATGACATGGGACTGAGATGACTTGGGACCGAGATGACTTGGGACTGAGATGACTTGGGACCGAAATGACTCGGGACCGAGATGACTTGGGACCGAGATGACTTGGGATGGAGATGACTCTGGACCGGGTTAACTTGGGACCAATATGACTTGGGACCGAGATGACTTGGGACCGAGATGACTTGGGACCGAGATGACTTGGGACCAAGATGACTTGGGACCGAGATGACTTGGGACCGAGATGACTTTGGGCCGAGATGACTTGGGACCGAGATGACTTGGGACTGAGATGACTTGGGACCGAGATGACTTGGGGCTGAGATGACTTGGGACTGAGATGACTTGGGACCGAGATGACTTGGGACTGAGATGACTTGGGACCGAGATGACTTAGGACCGAGATGACTTGGGACCGAAATGACTATGGACCGGGTTGACTTGGGACCAATGACTTGGGACCGAGATGACTTGGGACTGAGATGACTTGGGACCGAGATGACTTGGGATTGAGATGACTTGGGACCGAGATGACTTGGGACCGAGATGACTTGGGACCGAGATGACTTTGGACCGAGATGACTTGGGACTGAGATGACTTGGGACGCAGATGACTTGGGACCGAGATGACTTGGGACTGAGATGACTTAGGACCGAGATGACTTGGGACTGAGATGACTTGGGACCGAGATGACTTGGGACTGAGATGACTTGGGACTGAGATGACTTAGGACCGAGATGACTTGGGACCGAGATGACTATGGACCGGGTTGACTTGGGACCGAGATGACTTGGGACCGAGATGACTTCGGGCCGAGATGACTTGGGACCGGAATGACTTGGGACCGAGATGACTTGGGACCGAGATGACTTGGAACCGAGATGACTTGGAACCGAGATGACTTGGGACCAAGATGACTTGGGACCGAGATGACTTGGGACCGAGATGACTTGGAACCGAGATGACTTGAAAGCAATGTACAACATGCATGAGTGCATTGGCAACCGATGCTTGACCCATGCTTGACTATACAAAAAATTGTATCACGTCTTTTTGTTAAAGGAAACGTTATCCACTCCCTTACTACTACTATGTGTTCACTCAAGCAAGGAAAAGTTTTCGCATCCGACTGCCACGTTTTGGACGTATTTTTACAATTTTTTTGTGAGTATGAATGATGTCATGACACCATCATGACATCATTTCAATTACCAGCTTTGGAGTGTCAACAACCCCCCACAATGGCTACACAGAGGGAGTGTGTGTATCAACCAGGAATGTGCAGCCAGCACTACACAGCTTGTATCCTGCATTGACTGCACAAACCAAAGTGCAAATCAGGGCATCAGCGAACACGCATTCCTCGAAGCGTTTATACGACTCTTTACACATAAGGCACGTGTAAGGAAACAGTCATTGAGGATAGTGCAGTGTCACATGACTAGTAATAGTAAAACGCTGATTCTAACGGCTGCATTTTTAGTGGGCCTAAAAAACCACAGATTAGGAGGACAGAAAATGATCGTGAGTACCATTAAATGCTGTTTATTTCATCTTTAATATCTTGAGAAGCCAGTAGGGGATTTTCCAGCAATTTTGTTGAGTCTTTGTCATAATTTGGGCAATTTTTCGGAACAGGGTATCACACACTGGTATTCAATCCACTTCATCACAGCGGATACACCTACATCTTCCTGGGGCGCAAGTAAGACCGATGAAGTCAAAATCTCAACAAAAGGAGCACAGCGCCTAAAATACTGGGTCTACAGTACACACATGCCACCTTACAGGTACGCACTCATCTTTTTGGAAATCAATTGTAAGTGCCGGAAAGGGGTTTCACTTACTAACCGATCCGATCACACTTAGAGCCGACAACCGACGACCCCTGACAACAACTGCCGACAACACTATTAAAATGAACTGAAAAACTACCGTTGAAGATAAACAAACCCCGTAATATGTGTAAAGGAGTCATAAACATCCAAATAACCTTCAATCCGTTGAAAAAAATTGTGTTTTTAACTTAAATATTTTAAAATAAATACTCTTAATCACGAAGTAGTACAACCTACATGAACATGTTGTACTGTCCACCTTGTTGTATTTGGACTGTACCTGTTGTGGCGTGTCGTGGCCGAGTGGTTAGTGCGTCGGACTCAAGCTCCGGTGGTTGAGTCATCGGTGTGTGGGTTCGAGTCCCAGTCATGACGCTTGTGTCCTTGAGCAAGGCACTTAACCATAATTGCTCCGTAAAAGTTGGGGAGGTAGAGCCTTCTGCTCTACCAGCCAGGCTTCTGATAGATGATACCTAAGCCTACATCCTTACGGACTGTAAAGGGGGTTACCCTGCTCCAGGAGTAGGTGGCAACAGCCCCTGGATAAAACAGTTGATTTGTAGCCCATACCTCGAGTGGCTTACTGGCCTTGTGTGTCTGGCGACTTCCATAAAAAAAATTTAAAAAAAATTAAAAACCTGGACGATACCATTAACCTGTAGGGGTAGCAAAAGTGGCAAGTAATCTGTACAACATTACCATGGCAGGCGGCTAATACTTATTTAAATTATCATTTTTTTCATAATATCACAGCATGCTAAGAGAGAAAGAGAGACCCCGACATTTAATACAAATAAAACAATAAATAATAGGAAACCATAAATTACCATGAACAAATCTTTAAGAAAAAAAAATCAAACAGCGGGAGAAATTGTGTGAACTTATGCCATAACACGGACTGGCCACATGCCATGGTTGGTAGTGTTGTACAGATTACTTGCCACTTTTGCTACCCCTACAAAAAGGTTAATGGAATCCTCCCGGTTCAGGCCAAAGACAACATGGCGGACAGTACTAGTTTTTACTACTTTGTGATAAAGAATTGTTATTTTATAGGCCTTGAAGTAAATAAAAAAAAATAATTCAACAGGTTGAAGGTTATTTGGATGTTTATGACTCCTTTACACATATTAAGGGGTTTATTTATCTCCAACGGTGGTTTTTCAGTGCATTTCAAATGTGTTGTTGGCAGTTGTCGTCAGGGGTCGTCAGTTGTGGGCTGACCCAACCGATCCTACTCTTATAACTTAAGTAAAAAAAAAATTAAATATAGGAACCATAAAACTAAAAAGAGACGCCTGCCCTAAACAAGCTATACCGAAGTAGTCCTTATGCGACTTTTCAAAGGAACAGAGGTCTGCATGTCCTCGCATGACAGAAACGTCATCATGCTCAGCAAGAATTTCGTACATCGAGTTAATAAAATAAAATAAATAAATACATAAATAAACCATTTGCTTCAGTTCAGTGTTAATTAATTTAATTAATGTTAACAATCTATATCAACAAAAAACAAAACAAAACCAAAAAATGTGGTTTTCTTTTTGAAAAATGGGAGAGATTATTATCAACAGTTATATGATTACTTTTGTCATGTTTGTGAGAATTGTGGGGGTAATGTGAAGATGAAAACAGTCAGTTATTATCACAAAAAAAATATTAATAATATTAATAATATTATTTATCACTTACCCACACCAATTGTGTTCACACTGGACAAGGCTTGTTGAATGGTTCAGCGGCAAAGTACTGACTACTGACTGGTGAATCCTGAACTTCACAATGTGCAGGACATAAGTCTGCTAGTTTTGTAATGTTCACAAAGTTACAAAGACGAGGACGAAAGACTATAGTTTTAAAAGGACAATAAAGTTCTGTACAAAGTTCACTTGTTCGAGTACATGATGAAGTGAAGTCAAGTGGTGAAACGAGAATGAAAACACTCGAAGTTCCACCACTCGATTTTAAAGTAGCAAAAACACTAACTGTTCTTGCTGATATCTCTCCAACAGTGACACAAAATAAGGGCAGAATGTTCACTGTTGAGCAGTTATGGTCGGGAACAAAAACTCTGCTGAATACTCGGTGAGGCAATGAAGAAACAGTAAAATAGTTGAAGGTCAAGGAATAGAAAATCCGGTCATGCGGCATAACCTAAAACAAATACCATGTTCTGTACAATAATAATGTAATAGCTAATTAGTACAGTGCAACTGGTACTGATGCTGTTGTTACCAGCCGTTGACCTCTGACGCTCCGTGTTGTATAGCGCGCCAAATGAGACATAAATAAAAGTAAAATGTTCGTGTCACTACACTTTCAAATGTGATCGATACATTGCGTGATATAAAACCGCTTATCCTTCATTTAAAAAGATGAGGTTTCAAACTTTAGTTATTAAACAAAGACACAGCACGCTGGTTTTTATCCTCCTTGACTGGACTGTCAAAGACTGGCCAATATTTTTATTATTATTATTCTACTCTCTTAATGTAAAAGAGCTGATCATTTCACTCGCTTGCAAGCGTGGTGTCAGTTTGGCTCTTTTGAGAGTGAAACTCACTCTTCACCTCCCTTTTTTGAGTGAAAGTGGAGTGAATTTCACTCTGAATCTAGTGAAAATACTTGTTTTTCACTCTAAAAAGAGTTGTCCGCCATACCACTCTTGCAAGGAGCCATATGGCGGACAAAAAGAGTGGTTTTTCACTCTTTTACATTTAGAGAGTTTTTTTTATAACAGCAAAACCTAAAATCAAAATAATTTCTATGTATTGTGTAGTCATATTCTGAGATTTCAATAGTACCCCTTTTCCCTGGTAAAGACGTGCCGACTTCAAATTACTTGGATACTTGGAATGTCTACGTAATTCTTTTCTTTCGGGCAAACCGAAGAATTTTTTTATTATTGCACAATTCCAGAGAGTTCTGAAAATGGTTGGGCCAGAGATAGGATAACTCTGTAACTACACACAAAGTAACGTATTCTGTTTAATCTACATGTAATATCAACTATGACCTAGAAAAACTTAAGGACCTGTTATCTGAATATTTACTTCGAGATGATATGTGGCTCGTGACTGGAGATGTTCAGTGGGAATCGGTGGGCGACTCTACAGATGTTTCTGTTTTTAACTGTTACCAATATCAAACGAACAATGGTCAGTAGACAATCTGAATTGATCTGATACTCCTCTTGAGTTCGTAGTCTAATTCTAGTCAAGATGTAACATCAGTCCGTGTGACTGGTACAGACCGCAGGCTGGTTTTTGAATGCATAGCGCTGGGGGTAGCAAAGGTACACGCAGCCTAGGGACTCAACTATTTAGGCCGTGTCTGCCGCAAATGGCAGTTTTGGAATTCCATACTCTATTGTTTGTAAAGTCCCAAGCCCAGGAAACTTGCTGAACCGGTCCCGTGTACGTATTGCTTTATCAAATGTTTTGTTGTTTACCGCGCCCCCAGCCTATACGGTTCTGTCAAAACGCTATGACATACAACACAACATTTGATAAAGCATTACGTACCCAGGTCTTTTAGATAGTCTTGCATTTTGTTCAAATCCCTACAGCCCACCCCACCGTCCTCTTAGTTGGCTGTGTGGTTTCATCCCCAGCCTTTCGCCTCCTGAGGATCGTGCGTGGGACCCGAGTATCACCGATGCAATGAGTGCTTTCTTTAGACCTTACCTGCTTTCGTGGGTTTTCCCTGTTTGGATTTTTTTTGTCTCTCATCTCTCAAAATGAAAATTCTTTCATCGCATCGTCTACACAGGTGTCTAAAGTTCCACGGGTTACTACGGCGGCCCCAAAGGGACATCAATCACTAAAATACGTCAATATTCTTCACTCTAAAAAAAGAAAGTGTCAAATCAACACTTAAAAGAATCGGTCAGTGGCAACACTATTAGAAAATGTTATATTCAACTAATACATGATCAAACTAGCATTTCAGAAGCTGAGATTTCACTTTTGATAGTGTAAATTCAAGTCTTTAATTGAGTTACACTTAACACTTTCAAAGTGTTGTCACTGACTGAACTCTTTAAGCGTTGATTTAACACTTTGGTTTTTAGAGTGTTGGGGAGAGTTACAGAAATGACATTCGCCGTCAAATCTCGCTGCTGGGGGAAAGTCTAAGAAACGTCATTATTTGAGTCTTTGACGTATCCTCGGTGCCAGACGGATGTAGTTTTGGGGGTTCCCTTTTGTTTCAAAATAACCCGGCTGGAAGCTGAGTGTATCGAGCTTTCGTATTTTTCATCAGTGTGTTTGTTGGCGCGTCTAGAGGGCACACAGCACACCCACTCAGCTCAAGTCAAATGTTCGTCGACTATCAGTAGTTTCCCCCAATTCAAAGCACACTATTCATCATTTTTGGACCATTGTTTACAAAAAAGAGTGACTTTGTACATTCCAGTGCCTTTCTGGCAGGTAAGGTACTGGGGTCATATGGGAAATTTTACATTTTGTGTCATAATTTCCACATAACTTCAAGAGTTATACAAAATAACAGCTGAATTGTGCCCCCTTTCCTCATAACAAAAGTTGATAAACATCAGACAGTTTAAATCTCAAGAAAATATCAGATTTAATGAGTTCTTCCATTGGGCTGTGTTCAAATCGTGCCTGCAGAAAGTCCAGGCTCTGCGGCTCTTTTGTAAACATGTGATGTGACTGGTAACACGGTCTGAACCAACTCTAATTGAAATGAAACACATAACAAGAACATCAGAAAACAGAAACAATAAACTAATAAAAATAAACAAACAAAGAAACACACATTGAATAATTGAATCATTTGTTTTATTATTGCTCCTCGATTCATTTATCACTAATTTATTAATTTTGATACCTATACCTATATTCTAACCATCATAGCCAAACTCCCAACGTAAACTATCCGGAGTTGCACTGAAGTTAGAAAGTCTTTAATTCAACTTTTTAACACGTGGTGGAAACAAATAAAATAATACAAATTTGAGAAAATTCATAACATTTATTGTGTTGTTTACGTGGTTACCTTCTTTATTGCTTTATAACAAATTTATGTCAAGTTCATATTTGGCAATGTCCCCATTTCCGAAATAAAGCCTATCATTATAAAGGGCTGCGGGGCGGGAGAGGGAGGGGCGTTGTTAGTTTTTTTTTTTCAAGAACAAATTCTGTGCCCTTTCAGGATCGGGCTTTTGGGGGACATACGGGGACCGGGGAGGAGCGGCCTCCGTACATACTTTCCCAACGTTCTCTACCGAATTTTATGAATGTTGCAACAAGTGTTCATTTTACCAAGTTTTACATGATAACGTTTTTATTTTTTTATTTTTTTCCTGTAAAGGGCTTTTTTGTTGTCTTTTTGCCCATTGTTGGTCAAAAATCGTATTTCCCCAGAATTTCCGTATTTTTGGGCCAAAAGCTACCAAACTTTGCAAACTTGTTTGTTTTGACACAATCAAAGATGTTGCATTATACTTTGTTACTGGGTGCTCAGTTGAGCCCACCGGTCGGTATGGCTAAACGTCTAATTAAGTTGATTTGTAATCCTTCATTGAGATAACATTGACCACATCTAGACGCAGTTGACTTCCCCAGACGTGCTTACGCTAATCCAACCGCAATAGCTGGAAACCATGGTGTTTACATCGGGATATTTGGAATTTCCACACCCTGATCCCCAGCTGTATATGCCCTCAAGAAGTGGTGCGTTCCCATCGTGCCTCGATGTAGAGTTGTGACTTCCGTAGTTGCTGACAAGTGGACCTCCATCGTCACCCTGCGTAAACATTGTCACTGTCAGAGAAACCTTATTTTTTTACTGTCATGCAATGGGAGACTTAGGAACACCAGGTGGCAGCAGACTTACCCAGATAAAATTGTCATTGTTTAGGTTGCCATGAACATGGCCACAATTCAGAGAACAATTGATTTACCTGGCAAGTCTGCTGCCACCTAGCGTCCTCAAAAGTCTTCCTAATGGTGTTGATATTAACAACAATTTAAATCAAATTTGGATATCATTTAGTGTTCGATTTATGTGACTGTTAAATTTACACAAACATCTCCGGAGAATTGTTACTGGCATAAACCTTATACAATTTTGCTTGGTAATAGACCGATTGCACGATTATTAATACATTAGTTAATTCGATCGAGGTTTTTTTTGCTCGAAATCAGTGAAACATATTCCAGAGTTTGTACCAAAGACCTTCAAGTGGCTGAATAAAGCCAGTAAGGACAGTTCCAGCAAGTCTTGAAAATTGTAAAAGTACCATATAAATGTGCACGATGTGTACAGCGCACGACAGAACGTTAGGCCAGACGACCGCAATCACCACACACTTTTCAACACAAAAATTCAGAAATCTGAAAGCTGAAATCCTCAAAAAAAATTGCTTTCCAAAACTGTGTGAATCCTTTGCCTATTTGAAATTCTGCAAGGCTAGGTATTAATGCTCACTTTTCCAACGTTGTTTATCTTTTTTTTTACAGTGATTTAGGCCAACATTACAAACAAAATAACAGACGGGTGGTTACATAATAGTCGTCCGACGCCGGTAGTGCATGGCTTAAAAAACCTCTTTTCAGAAGAATTCTGTTAAATTATGAAACAGAGATGTGATTTAAATTAATGCCTCACCATACTACTTTAAATACAGGGGCTGATTAACTAATTCATCGCTTAACGAAAGTATAATCGACTGTTTTCGAACTCACTCTGTGTCACGGCATATCTCTTTACACGTATTTTTTCATCAGCTGTATGACGTCATCCCCGATAGTAGGTCACGTGACCGCATGTAAACATTGTCGCGCAATCGGTCTATTAAACATGATGTTCTTTGTCTTGAATGGAAGGTACTAAGTTTTGTTACAACCCACCTGACAACCACCACCGCCATCAGCACCAGCTACAGTGCAAAACGCGTCATCCACTAGGTGACCGTAGGCTTCAATACACTCAGTATCATTGATCGCCGTAAGCTCCACTTCCATCAATACCTTAGAACTGATCAGCCCAAATCCTAAAACATTCAAATGCATACAACGTAAATATAACATTACAAGATAGATGACAGTCAAATTTTAGTGATTGAAACTGTTGCCTTAGCTCAATTTACTTATCAGATAGTAATAGTGGTCCAAGTAGAAGGGAAGACTAAAACATTGTGTATTTAGCTTTTGAAACAGTTTGTTCCTGCCCTCGAAAAAAAATTGTTCCTTCCCTTCGACAAAATTCGAGAAAACATAATAAAGGTTCGAGTGCACGCAATTTTTCTTTTCGATGTAACAAAAACATTACTTCGAGGGAACGAAGTTTTAATTTGAGGGCGAAATAATATTTTGAGGGAACGATGAATATTTTCATTTTTTTTAAACCAGTCTCTTATTTCTTTGCCTGTCCCTTTATGGGCTCGTAACATTTCAATCTTAGTAAAAAAAAAATTTATTCAGATCAAACTTTCATGCAACACGATGTATCGATCGAAGCACACCATAAATCATTCCATACATGCACGAACTCTTAACATCAACGACACTGTCCGAATGTTGACGACAACGAGTTCGGAGCATTTCGGACATTTTCAGAAAAGGTGGAATTCCTCCTTTTTTGTCACGTAACATGGGTTGATACCTGACCCTAAAATCGACAGAGAATAGTCGGAGATTTTTTGGTCTGGGAACCAGACTACCAGTGTGTCTGCTGCCGCAGTCTCCCACTCTCTAAATGCAAAAGAGTGAAAAACCACTTGTTTTGTCCACCATATCACTCTTGCAAAGAGCCAATGGCGGACAACTCATTTTAGAGTGAAAAGTACGGGTATTTTCAGCTTGAATGTAGTAAAGTTCGCTCCAATTTCACAAAAAAGGGTGATGCACGGTGAGTTTCACTCTCAAAAGAGCCAAAATGAAACCATTTGGGCAAAAGAGTGAATTGTTCACTCTTTCACATTTACAGAGCATAATTTGAAATAAATCTTACTGCTTTTAGTTCCCCATCCAGCCAGAAGAAGAGCTTCCCCGGTGACGGGTGGTGCCGAAGAAATGCTTATTACCGACACGTCGTTACTCAGGACAGCGGGGGTTTCCAGATTCACTACGGCTATATTGTTTGCGTAGGACCAGCTGTCAAACTGGGGGTGAACGTAGTAGTCGCTTCCTTCGATAAACTGCGTTGAGGATTCATCATGATCATCGTACTTGTGGTGATATCCCAACCCAATATGCATTCCCTTCTGTCTGTTTAAGAAAATACACAACATGTAATTTTCCTGATTATTTTGTCTTCTTCTTATCATTGAAAAGTGGAGGTTTGTATTCAACAGCAATTTGCTGTTGTTAATGTTCGGGGTTTGTGAGGGCATGTCATTTTAATGTCAGTTCAAAAACAAAAATATGTTTATTGCCTGTAGCGGGATTGCTTTAAAGAGGGTATATGCACTGCCGTTTTCCCACAGTAAACTTACGGCCGTTTTGACCTCGTTGAGGGCGCTGTTGTACGTATCTCTATGGGACTCATGACGTCAGATGCATTAGGTCCGTTATATCAGTTTGCTGGTTATTGTTTTAACTTTTGTTTTGCTTTGAAGTGTTTTTTCAGAACTGTTTTATTCTGTTTATTTTATCCTCTAATCTTTTACTTGCCATTTTCTGCTACTCTTATCTAAATTTTTTGTTTTCCACCCGGTGTTAAGTTTGTTCATCATACAAGTCGCCTTTAAACTTGACTACGTGGGCAGTGCCCTTTAAGAACTTACACACAGTGAGCACTCGTGACTACCCAATTTTCATCAACGAGTGCACCTGAACAATACTGGTCTGCAAAGGAAGTCCAGGAGCTATCATAGATTGCCACTTGCCATGGTCGACTGTGTGGTACAGCTTCGTGTCCGTTCGCCACCCTGGAGGATCCAAAAGCTCCGGGTATACCGGAAGCTGGAAGAAGCAAATGTTCGTTAAAAAAATGCAAAGAGTTATTTTGAAAAAAAAACTTTTTTTTTTTTTTTTGGGTGGGGGGAATTAGTGAGCTTTCAGATTGACACTAATAATAATTTTCCATTAATTTGGAAGCCGAATCGTGCCACAGCCAAGTGTGTATAATTATCAGCGGAAACATAATGCGTTACTACGAAATAGCAATCCGTTGTTAGGAATTAGTTCGTTACTACCAATAAGTAATTCGTTATTACCAATAAGTAATTCGTTATTACCAATAAGTAATTCGGTATTACCAATAAGTAATTCGGTATTACCAATAAGTAATTCGTTATTACGAATCTATAATTCGTGTTTATGAATAACTAATTCGTTGTAACGAATTAATCATTCGTTATTACGAATAAATCATTCGTTATTACGAATAAATTGATAGAGGAAACCGTGATAGCGACATGGATGTAAAATGAAACTTACCTAATGCCAAAAGAACACACAAAACCAGACAGTACATAATTGATGTATGCGATATTTGGAATCGCTCTCCCAAAAGTGATCAAATAAAAACTTCAGCTTATTTATAATAATTCAATTTCGGGCGATAGGGTACATGCCCACCTGTTCGCTTAAGCCAGTTTTGTTTCACTGGGCAAACATTGCTCTTTCACAGAGATAAAGTAACTTATCATTTGACAACCTTACGAGCCCATATCGCACAAACTACATGTATTTGGAGAAAATTTAAGTCAACTCCAGATATACCAGCATAAACGGTATAGATAAAAAAAAAGTGCACAACAAACATCGTCCATGCTTTCAAATAATAATAAAACAAAAAAAATAAATATGTTGACATTGGGAACGTATACTGGTTTTACATTATTTTGTAGAAAGTTTGTGAACAAATTATGCAAACACAGGTATTAGTTTTAATAAAAAAACGTCCCAATGCAAATTTTTTTCAAAAATGTTTTATATTAAAGGCTTAATTAATATTTCATCTAGACAAGCAACTGAGTATCTTATCTTAACAAATGTTTGCATTATTATCGACACATGCCTATCAAGACAATAGTTCAAAAGACAGGTACGTTTTCGGTGGGAATCTGTGCCCAAATCAACATCTGTTTTTAAATTATATCTTTTGTATAAAAGAAGAAAAAAATGAAGAAAAAAATTAAATACCAAATTGCGATGTCTCCTGTGGGCAAAGTGATACCCCCATTTTAATATTCTGATATCAGGTTAGTGCATTATCAATGTGACTAATTATAATTTACATATAGTACAGAGATACCGCCTTTCCTAATAGAGATTATATCTATGTCTAATATCTCTATTCCTAAACGGAGTCTTATGCAATACTGCCTAACTAACCAAAGTCCACAGAGGGAGTAACACGCATGAAGGAAGACGCTGAGTCCAAATTTAGGAGCCGTTCGGACCGAGTATCGAAGGGTCCCTTCAGCCTCACCACGTCTAAGTCTTGCTCAACTTATCGCAACCATGTCTTGTTGAAGTGTCTTCTCTATGAAGACAACAAAACAAGGATCTGTTGATTAGTTTGTGATATTGTGGTTCTGTTTTGTGATACTGTGATTATGTTAGCCCGCACACTTTATTCAGAGACTCAAACGTTTGTCAAATTTAAAGTACATTCCGTTTTCTACATCAATTGGCCAAGAACATTGAATAATGGAGCACAAAGGGGGTGGTGGTGGGGGGAACAGCACGCCTAAATTGAATGGTAATAATACGACCATACAAACTCAGACACTGTTTACCAAGCGCCCTGCATTGCTTCACGTCAGCAGTTGCATGAATAAACTGATAAACTGAACACCATATTAGTACAAAATGTAAATTTGACTTTTACTCAAGTTTTTTATTTTTTTTCCCCTAGTTGAAAAAGGGAACAGTTGAACCTAGAAAAAAAAGGTATCCTTATCTGGCAATAAACATTGCCCTGTGTTTTATACGTGTCTCTTGAAACATCAAGTATGTATACACGCATATGGCATCCTGAAATCAGTCCGGGTCATAGCTTGCTTTGTGACAGTTTTGATTCTACGCCTCGTGATCGGTCCTTCTTCAGCAGTCTGAAAATCGGCGTTCTGCGGGGTAAGGATGTTGCGGTCTGTGATCCTAGCATTTAGCGTTGTGTGTGGAGGTCTTGTTCAATCACAGAGTAAGTGCGTATGGCTATGATCAAACAGTTTAACATAAATAGAAATGTTATAAAGAATGACATCCACCATTATTTATTTGATCGTTTTCCGTTTATACAATATATTTCATGTCATTTTCCCCCTCGTATTTATTCGGTGTAAAAAAAGGGGGGAAAAGAAAAACAGTGTTTCCCGTTGTGTGATCGCTGCTACAGCCGTTACCCAGAATTGGCAAAATCTTGGACACAATCCCTGACCAATCGGCGCCAAGGCCTACAGGCTCCTGAACTGTCCCCACAAAGAACAATAGACCGTTATCACACTGCAGCCATCTTTGTCAGATTTCCTGTATACCCAATGACACTGATAGGTGTAATTCTCAATGTATAAAAAGGGACCAGACTATTTTCCCTTCCAGCCTCAGTTTGGTTACGTTGATTTGAATGGAAGATATTTGGTCTGTAAATATTGTCAAAGTCAAAGTCCCCCTCCAAAGCAATTTAGCTAGAAATACAGAATTATGTTTATGACGTCACTATGAGCATTTAGGGCAGGCAAGGGATGAGGTCTAAACAGCTACAACGCACATGATGTTACGTTTGACCTCAAAGATGGCGGCGAATGCATACGTTCTATAAAGACACACGATGCAAGTGAAAGGCTTGCAATGTTTTCAGTTTGCAAGGTTTTCAGCGAAGCTCCATTATATATTATCAATAACACATAAGTCGGTCGTAAGAACTCTTACCCTTAGGCCCAACCATAAGCTTATTATTGTTGCGTTGAACTTTGACATGGAACACAGCAATCATGTAATCCATGTAGTGCATAATCCCACACACGGACACAAACGCACGAACTCGCAATCAGTCTGGTTTCAGAAGCTCGTTTGCAATGCATTGCACAGTACATGTACACGGACTCGTAATTGATTTGTTCAGTGCATCGGGATAAAAATGTATTGAAAACTTTCCCGTTAATATAGGAAATTAGTGGAATCTCGACCACTAGTATTTGAGCTCGAGTCCGAGTGCGACTTTTAGTCGAGTATCGAATACTGGTACGTGTCTAAGAGTACGAGGTCTCTGTACAAAGTCGAGTATCAAGCAGTATCGACTAAATCACGTAATAAATACTCTCTTCATGTAAAAGAGTGAAAACATCACTCTCTTGCCCGAGTGGTGGTGTAATTTTCACTCTTTTTAGAGTGCAATTATCTCCAGTTTGCTCTTTTAGAGTGAAATTTGAGTAAACTTCACTCTGAATCGAGTGAAAAAGAAAATGTTTCCACTCTAAAAAGACTCGTTCACCATATGGCTCTTTTGAAAGAGCCATATGGCGAACAAGTCTTTTTAGAGTGGAAATATTTTCTTTTTCACTCGAATCAGAGTGAAGTTTACTCAAATTTCACTCTAAACGAGCAAACTAGAATGAATTGCACTCTAAAAAGAGTGAAAATTACACCACCACTCGGGCAAGAGAGTGATGTTTTCACTCTTTTACATTAAGAGAGTACATAAATAACAAAATTCCCGCAATTTCCTGCTAATAAAAATGATAAATACATCAATGGTCATGTAACCTAAATTTAATCAATACTGGAAACAAAGATGTCACATATCTATTTACAAAAAAAAATCATAAACCAACACTGCACGGACATGACCCCAGTTTGATCTTTTCTCCCGGTCCAAACAAGAAGTTAAATTGAAAAAAAGCTTTCCAATAGCTATACTGAGCTCTCCGGAGCCAAAGTGTTTGAGAATTTGAACATGGTTGTAGTGGATGAAATGGTCTTTGAAATCTAGACAAATTAAAACTATGATTGATGACGTCGTTACTGTGATTGGGACAGATCACTGCGGAAACGTACCTTGGTGAAAATAAAAACTACTCCTCCAATCTCCAAAAGTAAACGTTGGAATTTCTTAAAATTTAGAGTATAAATAAATCATATCAATACTAAGCCAGTTTTATCGGAGTCACTTGACCAGAACATGAGGTAGGCCTATGACGAAAAGAACCTCAATTTTGATATAATTTTAGAGGCAGCTGCAAGATAATGTGCACCACAGTCTCTCGTTGGTATTGTTTGTATAGATCTTGCAATATTCGTAGGACATGATGAATTACAGTTTATGAGGTATTTACGCTACTTTATGAGTAACACAGACATTCCAGCACGAATTCCGAAATTACTAAAAAAACACGGCGAGACATTGAGTAGAGATCATACTGCGCTCCCAGTGTGTTTGTGTACTATTCGCTTAGACATTGGTTCAAGTAGGGTCACGTGCGTGCTGAGTCGTCAATATTGTAATATAATAATGTTTTTGTAACGCACGCCCGCTAGTGTCAATAGACCGATTGCGCGACCAATGTTTACATGTTATCACGTGACCTGTTGTGGGTACTACGTCATCTGAGCTGATGGCAAACTAAGTGCAAATACCAGCCGTGACCGACACAGTCACACCAAAAGTCGGCTTTTGGTAATAATAACACAGTTACCAAGCCATTTTATTAAAGTTGTATGTTGTGACATTGATATTAATCACATTACTGTTTCATAAACTACCAGTATTCTACTACAAAAGATTTTATTTTGAGTTATGCACTACCGGCGTCGGACGACTATGTAGTCACCCGCCTGTTATTTTTTTTGTAATGTAGGCCTAAATCACTGTAAAAAGGGTAAAGAACGTTGGAAAAGTGAGCATTTATACCTAGCATTGCGAAATTTTAAATAGGCAAAGGAATCACACAGTTTTGGAAAGCAATTTCTTTGGATGATTTAGCTTCAAAACTTTGAAATTCTTGTGTTGAAAAGTGTGTGATCGCGGTCGTCTGGCCCGAACGTTCCGTCGTTCACTAGTACACATCGCGCACATTTATACGCTGCCTGTACAATTTCCAAGACTTGCTGGAACTGTCCTTACTGGCTTTATTCAGCCACTCAAAGGTCTCTGGTACAAACTCTGGAATATTTTTCACAGATTTCGAGAAAGAAAAGCCTCAAACGAATAAACAAATGCAACAATTATCATGTACCGTACTGCACTTTCCCACGGAGGACGTCGTGTTTGTTTACATTTAATACCCACACTAGGTCACGTGACGCGTGTCGCGCAATCGGTCTTTTAGTTGTCAATCCAGCGAGTTGCTGAACGCTGAAGTAGTTTATTCAAAATTCAAATTCCATTATGCTTTATTACGAATAACACTGCATTTATACAAACTTTCTCACCGCCTTTAGTTGAAGTAAGAAACCGATCTACTGGAGATTATACTAAAACAAAGACACTACACAAACAACTAAAAATTATACCTTTTTTACTCTCCTTTATATAAGGTGCAAAATTCTGGAATGATCAGGCACAAGACATGCTGCAGAAGGCGCTGAACAGAGAGGCAACTTTAAACAGAAATGTTGCCAAGAATATTGTATACTTCGTCGGGGATGGAATGGGGATAACCACCGTAACGGCAGCCAGGATTCTAAAGGGGCAGCAGGCCGGGATGACCGGGGAGGAAACGGTTCTGGCCTGGGAGGACTTCCCCCACGTTGCTCTTTCAAAGGTTTGAATATAAACATTGGTTTTATATGGACTACGCTGTTCGCCAAACTATATGTATGGAACAATAAACAGAGAAGAAGGACGTTTTATGAACCTATGTTCCATTCTTAACATGTGTGTCGCTGTTTCTGTTGCGTACCGCCTTTAAACGAAGTCGCCGCTCTTTTTCTCTTTTCATTCGAGAATATTGAAATTGCCTTTTGTAAAAAAAAAAAAAAAAAAAAAAAAAAAAAAAGGAAAGATATTTCAATTTCACCTTGGTGTTGATCTTTTCCTATATAGGGTTCGCATTTGTCAGATTGAGTGACTGTGGCTTTGCTGAAGGGCTCCGAGTGAAAACAATTAAGATCGAGAACCAGAAACTGGTTTCCAATTCTGTTACGCTTTTCATTTCTGTTTGACAGACATACAACACAGACGCTCAAGTTGCTGACTCAGCTGGCACAGCCACGGCGTTCTTCTGCGGCGTGAAGACCAAAAAGGCCGTGATCGGTGTGGACGATAGAGTCACCAAAAGTAACTGCACGTCAGGTATCAACGCCAGCGTGGATTCCATCATGATTGATGCAGAGAAGGCTGGTAATTCAAGCAGATGTCATAAAATGGTGGCCCAAAAAGGGATGTCGCAAATCATTATATTCTCAAATTTTCTGCACATTTCCTGGGATCACCAGAACCATTCCATGCTGAAGTAGTGCGTTAGGTCAAAAATAAACTTCAATATATCCTTCTTCAGCTGCAACCTTTTACATCCACAGGCAAAGCTACGGGGTTTATTTCAACGGTGCGAGTCACCCACGCCACGCCTGCCTGTCTTTACGCCCACTCCCCCGATAGATACTGGGAAAGTGACGCTAACATACCGCCCGAAGAAGCCGCACTTGGCTGCACCGATATCGCCCACCAACTCATTACACTCGGAAACAATACAAAGGTAAGCTGTACCAGGTTATTTTGTCTTTGGTGGACTTGCAAACAACATACCAATGTTATTGGAAGTCATTGAAAACGAAAACTCACCATGTCCAAGCACTTCAATACAGAATTATAGGACAAGATATACCCTGTAAAATTTTCTGGTTTTCGGTACCACCAGGTGATTGAATCTACTTCGCTTTTTGAATTGTAAGATTGATGGAAGTCTTCTGCTGTTTGTTTATCATGGAGTATTAGAAATAAAATAGCCGTACAAGCCGGGGCAGGGGGCAGGGGCAGAGGCATTTTGCCCCCCCCCCCTCACCCCAACAGGAAAAAACAAATTCGGGCAATGTAAAGCAAAGGGCTGTGGGATATAAAAGTAGGGAGGATGCCAAGATTTCCATTAGATATGGGGATGTGTGTGTACGTGAACAGTGGCCCAGTTGGTGTGCTGAACCGAAGTGACCTGGAAAAGTGTGATACTGGTGGACAGCCCTACTTTTTTGAAAATGTAAAGCTTAGGGCTGTGGGATAAAACTGGGAGGATGCCAGGGACTAGAGAATGAGGACACCCTGAGGTTTTCCAATAGACACGGGGATGTGTGACCTTACCCACCAGTACTTGTGGGGTCCACAATATTGGCCTCAACGTTTCGACTAGCCTGCTCTAGCCATCACAGATGATCCCAATGGAATCTATATCGAGGCCTACATGACGGGAATTGGAGGTTTGAACAAACAATTCAGGAACTATTTAAAAATTTCCGAAGAACATAATAATTATATGCTACATATTTATATTTCGTGTTATTCTGGAAGTATACAATAATGTGAAATCTACAACCATGTGAAACCATGTGAAAAAGTGTTGGCTCTGCCAACGCCCCAACCCCCACCCTGCCAACGTTTCGACTAGCCCATTCTAGTTGTCTTCAAGAGATTAAGTTTTTTTTTGGCAAACTATTAAAGGTTTTGAGCTATTAATGTGATGATATCGTACTTCAACAGGTTATCCTAGGAGGAGGTCGGGCTGAGATGATTCCTAATGACGTAGCTGACGTGGAATACCCATCTAAGAATGGCTCCCGTCAAGATGGACGAAATCTTATTGGTGCGTGTTCGCTTTGATAACAAGTTTTTATATACATGTTCATGTGCAAGATTTATTTTAGTCTACTTAAATTTTAGTCTACTTAAATTAAGTCTACTGAAGTTTTTTATCTTGTAAATTGTCATGCAGTTTCACCTTTTGGCCACAATGTGATAATGTTAATCAAAATATACCAAATATACCATATACCTAACTGTAGAGAGGGTGGTTAAGAAAAGCCCAGAAGAAGAAGTGGGATAATCTCCAAAAAGACTGGGCAACCCAGGTAACCATATAGGGACTAAAAACCCATTCCTGTACAAGGCTCCGCCTGAGGTGGGATTCGAACCGGGGTCCAAAGAGGTGCAAAAGTCAGGGCATAATACCTCCTTAAACCTACCTGATTTCTTTGTACAGTCATAACAACTCAATAAGAACCGAAACATAGGAAACAGAACTGTTATAAAGAGTCATTTTTTTTGGCAACTGGCTTTTTGTTCAGCAAAATCTTAAGACAATAAACTGTTTGAACTTAAAACAATTCTAATCAGCCTCAATAACAACAACGTGGAGTGTAGCAGAGTCTGTCAACGCTTCCAAAATACTGCATGAATATTTCCAAAAGTTAGACAGGAATACAAAAGAAAAGCCAAAGGGACTTAAAATTGTAAAACGGTTTGACATTGATAATTTATGTTCATGAATATTTGTTTTTATTCTACAAAAAAATGCTTATGCCATCGAGAGACAAGTTTCTAACGCAGTAATAGCTATATGAAAAAAAAACTGTGTTGTAACAATGCAAGTTACTACGGCTTAAATAGCAAAAACATTCAACACTTTTCTTTTTTGTTAGTTCCCTTTCTTATATTGTTTGCTCTCCCACTTTTACCTGTTGCTTTTATTTGCAGATGAATGGTTAAAAACCAAAGACAGCGCGAGCAGTAGTTACGTCTGGAACCTTGACCAGTTCAATGCCGTGAATCCTGAAAACACGGAGTATCTTTTAGGTGAGCTGACTAGCCTCTACAGGAATGTACCAGTGTATTTATTTAAGTCTTCGTTTTTCTCTTAAGCTTGAAATTTGATACGATGCCTTACGTCCACATTTTCCAATCTAACGAATGAAATATTTATAGACAGTGGCGTAACTGAGGGGGGCACGGGAGGCACGTTCCCCCCTACTGATTCCCAAACCCCCCCCCCCCACCCACCGCCATTTGAAATCTGGACTTTTGAGATAAAAAATTACCAGAATAAAATGTTATGTTTTTATGAGCATTTACGTAATAATTTCGATGTTTTTTTAACTATTTTTATTTCTTTACACACATTATGTATTCTGTTTTACGTCAACACGTCAGAAAACACTGAAAATAGGCTTGATTTTGAAACATACAAACGGAAACTACATTTTTAATTGGCCAAAAATGCCCCCCCCCCCTAGGAAAATGTTGCACCCCCTTTTGCCCCCCCCCCCTAAAATCCCGCTGTTTATAGACATTTTTGTCTTTCTAATTCGTCACTCACAGCTGCAAAAAACACGGGCGGTTTCACTGCAAAGACAAAATAATACTAAATAATTTAGAAAAAAATAGTAATAAATAAATTCAACATCAACAACAGCCAAATAAACGTTGAATACGATAATGCCAACAAATTGTCCGCATCATCGATAAATTAAAAAATCTGAAAACCCAAAACTACAATTGTACATTCTTCTCATGATATGGTTTTAAATGTTTATTATGAAAGGGCATACTTTTTGTGCCAACCTAGTTATGTATTTTGTTATACTCAAGGCCGACCATGTGGTAGTAAGTGTTTTTAAAGAATACAAAGATATGGATTATTTCACCGACAATGATGTCATAATCTTGAATGCCTTATAGGTCTTTTCGGGCCCAGCCACATGCAGTTCGAGGTCGATCGGAAGGACGATACGGGAGGTGAACCATCGGTCGCTGAGATGGTAGAAAAGGCAATCAAGATCCTGGAGAAGGATGAGGATGGATTCTTCTTAATGGTAGAAGGTAACTTTATTTCATCAGATCACAACCAGAATCGCATACTAAGAGATAACGCCCCTTCGATACGTTACGCAGCTGTTATTTTGCAAGCTTTTGTCACTCAGTGCTTGTTTGTATATAGTCTAGGCTGCCGGGCTCTCTGATTCTCTCTATCTCTTAACGATTTCGTGGAGTCCAAAATTATATAATTGAGAACGGTGAAAACAAATTTTTATACATATATATATATATTTTTACGACTCCGAAGATAGATTGAGCTTTTACGTTATTCCCTGTATAAGTTGGGTGACACAAAGTGCAGATACTGGGCCCAAATTCACGGCTCTTCTTATTGGGGAATTCCGCGCTTACGGCCTCACCCATAGTGCTTTACAGCGCTTAAGCGCAGAATTCCGCGGTAGGCAAAGCCTTGGAATTGGGTACTGGTGGTCTTCGACAATTACCATTGTTAGCCGCATGCTTTAAAATACAAATAAAACTCCGATTTTATACCAAGAGGGTTTTGACTCAAAGTTGAATTCGCTGTTCATTTACAAGGAGGTCGTATTGACCAAGCTCTTCACGATGGCCATGCCGCCATTGCACTCCTAGATACCATCGCGTTTGAGGAGGGGCTCAGTAAAGCGTTGGAGCTGACCAGTGATGAAGACACGCTATACATCGTAACAGCTGATCATAGTCACGTGATGACGATGGGAGGGTACCCGAGCAGGGGAAACCCGATTCTGGGTAAATTAATAAGATCATTTTCGTAAAGCGCTGCTTTTCATGTTGGCTGTTTTGTGTCATTATCAAGGAAGGGAGCTCCCTGTACACAATGGAGTATAGACCACACACTATTATTCGTAACTTGAAAAAATATCAACGATCTCGAAACATTCTAAACATTTGGTGCTCATTGTGTGGCAGTGTGTAACCCCCTCCTATTGTGTCTTCATTGTGTTCTGGAAATCTCTGGAATTCTTTTGAGGATTTTAGGGGGGTGCTTCTGCACAAGAGGGGAAGAGTGTGTTAGAGAATGGGAACATTTGGGGGGCATCCCTCTGCCACATATCGGGCATTGTAGAATTCTAAAAGTGAAGGCAATGTCCAGTTCGTTATTTTTTACAAACTTTTAAAACAAAGTTCTAAAGTAATCCTAGAGAAGTCTTGAAAGGTCATGCACACAAGCCTACACTACCTCACATCAGGGTTATGTTATTTACGTCGGTTGACTTCTTATTTTGCGGCTGCCGTATGATTGTCCGTGGAACGCAGCAAAACTTCGGGGATTAATATTAAGCGAAATACAGTAGTTCAAGATATTTGTATGCGTCACAAACGTACGTTTCTATACGTTAACTTCACTAAGTTCATTATTATTCCAAATGCGATTCTCGTGACAGATGATTACGTTTCAGTAAGACAATCAGTCTTTGAACCACAAGCGACGGATGGAAGTCTATCGCCTGAATCCCAGAGGGAAAGCCATAAAAAAAACTGTACAAATTTAATAAGTAACCCTACGATTCATTGTAAAGCTCTTTCAAAATACACCTTTAATTTGACAGGTTTATATGACCTGGAAAACGCTGCTGATGGTATGCCGTACACCACTTTGTCTTACGCCAATGGTCCTGGCGGTATCGAGGAACAGAAAAGCTACGAGAGTACTGGAAGAAGACGCAACCTGACCGATGTAGACTTTGGTAAGATAATCTACAACTCCTCTGTCTTTTTCAGAAGTATTTTAGTATGTACTTGTATTCGAGGGGTGACCAGAAGGCATTGACCTGAAGTCAATGGTCCTGCATGATCGCGAATAGGGCTTGGGTTAAGACCCCGCGCATTGACGCCACACACACGCGCGCGTCCAAAATGGGTTTCAAAATGGCGCGGCCTAGATTTATCCAGGGCACAATTTCATAGCACTGCTTAACGGTAAGCAAATTTTCGTGCTAACTATAGCAGGAAAAATTGGCTTAAGCTTAAGCGTATTTCACAGGTTAGCACGAAAAATAGGCGGCCAGCTTGCGCGTTCACCAAGGATTTGCATTGTTACGTCATTCATTTTCCTACAGTAAGCACCGGAAGGTTAGCATGCCTTTTCCTGTGCTTACGGTTAGCAGCGCCATGAAATGGAAATCGCACAGTAAGCACAAAATCGGCCGTTAAGCAGCTCTATGAAATTGGGCCCTGGTAACGACGCCGGGTATGGGGGTCAGTGTTTTTATAGACTGGTTCCCGGTCCCTAAATCGTTTTCGATCTAACTGTACATAGTGGGTAATGAAAATTAGCATATACCTGGCAGATTTCTGCCAGGTATATGCTAATTAGAATTAGCGTATAGGTCTACGTAATCCAATAAAATGCAATGCGGCCTTTATACAAAACATGACGGACACAGAATCTCAGAATCTCCCATCGTGCAGACTAACGTTAGTTAAGATGTTCTTCTAAAGTTTGCTTAAATTTTGATGTTAAAGGTTGGTTCACTATGTCCGGGTGAAGGGTTACGATACACACGTGTGCTAGTGTTAAACAACAACAACATGCACACGTCACGAGCATAGCCAACGTCATCTCTAAAACTAGAGAATTATTACTGCGCCCGCGCAATCGAGGGCCAATCCAAAGCGTCATATCGCTAGTAACTACCGGTCCCTATTATACAGTCTGAAGAGAACGATGTAGGGACTGGGAACCAGTCTATGTGTTTTTAAAGAAAACTTTATTTGGTTTAGGTTGCCCGCACTGGCAGGTTAAATATAGCCTATATAACGTTAGTTGAGCTAAAGTTTGGGTTTTATCGGGATTTTGACTGACTGACTGACATTGTAGTTATATTGTGTATCTTCACCAGATGATCCCAATTTTTTCCATTCGGCTATCTTCCCACTTAAAGACGAGACCCATGGAGGCGAAGACGTCACGATTTACGCCCATGGACCCATGTCTCACCTCATACACGGCGTTCAGGAGCAAAGCTACATCCCGCACGTAGTGCGTTACGCTGCGTGCCTGGGAAATACGGAACACTGTGATAACTACGTCAACCCATGTCAAGATGTAACGGGTGGAGCCTCGGCGGCACTCCAGCGAGATCTCGCGGGAACTTGTCTTGCTCTCTTCAGCAGCTTAATAGCTGTACTACTCAATACCAAGCTGTAATTTGAGTGAAAGCAACTGAGAAGTTGACATTTTTCTGGCTTATATCGATGGAGGCAATCGAAATAAGCTGCAATTAATTTGGGAGCCTTTGAGAGTGTTTTGGGCGGAAATATTTCTCCGGGCAATTGATACCGGTGCTGCTATATTATTATAGTCTACAATCAATTAGTTTTCCAAATATCATTTTGATTTCGATAATTACCCTATACATTCAGCGATGTAACTAGGGTAAAATTTTAGGGGGCACAAGGGGAGGGGGGGGGGGCACCATTTTAACCTAGGGGGGGGGGGCACTTTTGGCCAATTAAAACTGTAGTGGACCGAAGTGGACCATAATAAACTATTCCAACAGATGTATGTGGCTGCGTAGCTCTGAGCCCATTTTTTCGGTTTTATTTTTTTTTTTTTAGATTTTCCAAAATTTCTTTGAGAGTGTCTTAGCTGGATTTTTTTTTCTTCTTTACTTTTCTATTATTTGTTTTAGTACTACTTCAATTATGTTGTATGTCGAAAATGAAGGAGGGTGGGTGGAACGTATATGGAACATTCTTAAGCACAAAGAAGTTTGTTTGTTTGTTTGTTTGTTTTCCTCTCTTTCTTTTACGTTTCTTTAAGCAATTAGTTCTCTGTAAACGGGTAAACAATACTGACGTTCATCATTGGAATTTAGTGTTTGGCATTACAACTGTCACTAACTGACAAAGTGAACTACATCGCGATGCATCGGCAATCAAGAATATGGTAACAACGTGTCTAATCAAAGTAGTAATGAACTTTATCAATTATTGACCGATAGGAGCTTGTAAACTTTTGTAAATCAAAGTCCGTTCACTAATAATAATCTCTCATAAGATATAAAGTCTAAAATTTCAGTTTATATAGTTATGAAACTGTTATATTGATTCAAACCAGAAATATTGTATACTGGTATTGTAATGTGAACCGTATAAACAAGAAGGGTTGAGCAGATTTGACTTCACTGCTGCTGTCTTGCGTGTGTATTTACAAAAACGGGTCCTGACAACAAAATATGGCAACTAATGTGAAATTGTTTTTACTGTGGGTTGCGGTTGGATTGGTGCAGTCACAGAGTAAGTATTATTTCATCAAAAAAGTAAAGGCTTATTTTCAGACAAGAAAATCCCTTATCCGATTCTGGACTAGGATTTTCAGTGACTGGCAAAACATGACTTGTATTTACAAGTTATTAATAAATACCTAGGACAGTTTGTGGATTCTGATTGGTCAAAACGTGATCACGTGGGGGTGTATTAACGGCGATATAAAGACCGGCTAACAAAACAAGAAAGTATCGCCGAGAAAGAAAAGTTACAAAATGGACGATTTTAGCCGTTTATTTCGTTAAAAGGGTATTTATTAATGGGAATAACAGTGCGAGGACCCGGTCTTCACTGCTTGGTAATGACCGGGGTGGTGGCTGGCCGCTGTTAACGACCGCGCCTCCGGCTTGGTCGTTAACAGCGGCCAGCCACCACCCCGGTCATTACCAAGCAGTGAAGACCGGGTCCTCGCACTGTTATTCCCTAAGTAATCGACGGTCATAACGGCAATGGCTTCGACTTGTCGTTTCAGCATACCTGATTAAAGGTAAAACATAGGGTTGGTAAAGCTGAGAGTGCAGTATTCTTGTGGTTCAAGAGACACTCTCTTAAAAGAGTGTAAACATCACTCTCTTGCCCGAGTGGTGGTGTAATTTTCACTCTTTTTAGAGTGCAATTCATTCTAGTTTGCTCCTTTAGAGTGAAATTTGAGTGGATTCACTCTGAATCGAGTGGAAAAGATGATATTTCCACTCTAAATAGAGTTGTCCCCCATACCACTCTTTTAAAAGAGCCATATGGCGGACAAGTCTTTTTAGAGTGGAAACATTTTCTTTTTCACTCGATTCAGAGTGAAGTTTACTCAAATTTCACTCTAAAAGAGCAAACTAGAGATAATTGCACTCTAAAAAGAGTGAAAATTACACCACCACTCGGGCAAGAGAGTGATGTTTACACTCTTTCACATTAAGAGAGCACATGAAAAAAGCAAACCTGTGAAAATCTGTAAAATCCGTCGTCCGAGTCAGGCGAAAATAGTGAAAACAATGCACACTTTTCAGCATGTGAACACACTGTCCTTATCTTTAATTTCGATTGTTACAACCGAAATTGAAATCGAGGTCTTCAAACTCTATCTTTGACAGTATTTAAGACAGAAATATTTCTATGGAAGATTGGGACTGGCATGAACTTCATCATCAGTAAGCTTTCTGACTGATACTTATATTTAAAAACAAATTGGATGAACACCAATCTTGTATTCTACCTTTAAATGACATTATAACGCCACGCCATGAAATCTAAGTCACACTAAAAGAAATTAACTGTGTTCCGTTAAATTACAAGATCCAGAGTTTTGGAACGATCAAGCTGAGGGTATACTGAAAAACGCAATCAAAAGGGCCGAGAACCTCAACAGAAATGTGGCCAAAAACATTATCTTGTTTTTGGGTGACGGCATGGGTCCATCCACCGTGACAGCAGCAAGAATTCTCAAGGGGCAGCTGGCAGGATCTAACGGCGAGGAGACGGTCCTCGCGTGGGAGTCCTTCTCTAGTTTTGGACTTTCGAAGGTAAAATGTTTACCCTCTGTCTATTGAAGGTATGAACAAACACTCTAGTCTGAAATATCTATTTGGCCGTACCCGAATAATTTGTAATATAACTAAATTTTTAGGTCATTCATTGAGGTTGTACGTGCTAACTTGTTTTGGGTTTTATAATGCAACGGTTGATGTACCATTTTGAGTGTAGCAAAACAGCACATTTTATTTAATATTTAAAAAAAAAGTATAAATTACAACGAAACATGATTTTCACAAATTATTATTTTCGATTGAAAACATATGTTATAGAGAACATAATCACAAATAAATTAAGGGCATTTAAAATGTTCCAGACCACTTATACAAGTTCACGTTTTGAGACAATGATTTGAAATGTGTGAGTTAAATCAACATTATTACTTTGAACTCATTAAACAATCTCATGAACCTTGCCTGACAAAATCTGTTTGAGGTAACAAAGTACGTAAAAAAAACGGTGTTTTGTTTACTACTGATCTACTGTAATAAATATTTTAAAAAAAAAGCTAAACAGATAACTGACTGATCTTGCAGACTTACAACACCGACCAGCAGGTGGCGGAATCGGCGGGTTCTGCCACGGCGTTCCTCTGCGGTGTGAAGGCCAAGGCAGGGGTGGTGGGATTCGATGACTCGGTGACCAACAAAAAATGTCCGGTTAACATTGAAGCTGCATCGGTAGACTCCATTATGGCGCATGCTCAGAGAGCAGGTGGGTATCACTCAAAACAATTTTGGACTTATATCCAACGGCTCGTTACTCCAAAAAAACAAAAACTCCCATTCTGACCCGGATTAAGGGTGCCAGAGAGCCCGACCAATTTCTCGGTCAGGCTGACCCGGAAGTTGGTTAAAAAATTCGATTTTGACTCGGATTCTGCGTCAGTTTGACACAGCTTTGGGTCAGTTTGACACCCATTCTGGGTCACTCTGACCCAGAAGTAGGTCAGGCCCCACGGGACTCGGAATTCGGGTCAATGCTGACCCGAGAGTTTTTAGAATGTAATAAAACGAAACGGGAAATTAAACGCCGCAAAGCAATAGCCATTGCCTTATATCGGGCGACTACCACTATTAGAAGAGGCTTTGCAATTTTCCAGACATCATGATGTTAAATTTAAAATCTGTATCTTATCTTGCTAAAACAATCGCCCCTTTATCTGCATAAATAATAGAAAATAGCAAGACACTGGCGTGTTTTCAGTGTTATTCAGGATCCTTTGTTTAAATGAAGGAAAATAAAAGATGCTGCGAAAATGACTGCAGAAAAAAAAGAGCTTAGCGACTCAATGTCACGGAACAAGGTTTAAGCAAGAAGTGTCGATCAACAGTTAGCGGCATGTCTTTAATGGGAGACTTTTGAGACGCTGGCGGCAGCAGACACAACGGTCCTTTTTGACAGTTCTGAGCACGCGTGCACACGTTCAGTACTCCCGCTCTAGGTTCTGAGCAAGCGTACTACTAGTGGGATCCGTGTGAAAATGGACCGTCCAAAAGTCTCCCATTCCACTCCAATATTTCTACTAACAGTAAACCTTTAAGCCTTGATTATGTTCAGGTAAATCGACGGGTTTCGTCACAACTACTCGAGTAACACACGCTACTCCGGCAGCTCTGTATGCTCACTCACCCGAGCGTAATTGGGAGATTGATGGAGATATACCAGACGAAGAGGCAGCCTTGGGATGTATCGATATAGCTCAGCAGCTCATCAGCATGGCCAACAATACTAACGTAAAGTTACTGTTTTGATTTCACTCAAATTTGTCGTGTCAAATCGGCAAACAATCGGGCCTAAAATCTTTAAAGGAACACACTACCTTCAAATCTCTTAAAATTTTGCTGTTTTGAATAGCTCCTTTCCCTGTCTTTCACCTCTTTGGACCCTGGTTCAAATCCCACCTCACCTGGAGCATGGCATGTGGATTGGGTTTTCAGTCCTCACCTGATTGCATGGGTTTTCCCCGTTTGGTGTTTTTCCTCCCACACCTAAAACTGACCTTTTCTTCTCGTATCCTAGTCACCATCCTGTCATTGGCGCTTGCGCTGTTGGATGTGTAAAGTAAATAAATAAATATAATAGTTAGGAACGTCATATTTTCATAAAAAAATGTTTTTGTCAAAACATGCATTTACATGCATGCGTGGATATTTGGAACATCCGTACTTCAGGAAATAATATAGGGGTGTTCAGTAATTCACCAGCCCTCTTTTGCGTGAGGTCTTTTCAGCATTTTTGTTGGTTACAATTATTCTTTGTGGTTTATCTAGTCCCTTTGGTTTTTTGTTTTTGTTTACAAAGGTTATCCTGGGTGGTGGTAGATTAAAGATGCTTCCTAACTCTGTATCGGACCCAGAGTATCCCATCGTTAAAGGATCACGTCGAGATGGTCGTAACCTTATAGGTGGGTTGCCTATCTCATTTGGCGTAGCATAATATTTACATTTAAAGGGGCTGTGCCGTCACGATAACCCAGTTACTAGGCGCGTGTGCGCATCACTTCGCAGTTTGACAAAGACGGCATCCTTAGTGATTTTACCGCAATGGTGCGCGCGCGCAGTAGCTGAGTTGGGTTCATCTTTCCATGCACAGCTAGAGGCCTGCTACATGACGACACAACCCCTTTAAGTTGAGAATAAAACCAGTTTTATATGCCATCCCATACTGCTTTGTTTTGCTCTCTTTGAATTAAACTCAACAATAATCCATGAAAATTAAAAGCACACAAGCAGGCACTGACTGCTTTTCAACAGGTATTCCCCTTAACCCTCTAATGCACCTTTCTTGCATGAATAATTTATAGCTTTTTATTGACAAATTGTATAAATACTGTGTTTTCCTACAGAGGAATGGTTCTCCGGTAAGGATAAAGTTACGAGCCGATATGTATGGAACCTTGACGAGTTCAACCAAGTCGACCCAGAACATACAAGCCACCTGCTCGGTATACTACAGTGAAAGATTACGTTATGAAAATTATGACATTTTTTTTAATTTGACTTAACTGCGAGGACATACACACAAAATAAATCATAGCAAAATAGAAGAGACAGATGTTAACGAATCCCGAACAAGACTCAATAACTAGGCTCAGGGCAATCACACTTACATACCAAATATTTTCTGAGGGAAGGTGGCCCTATAAAGAGACTTAACTTTGATGATTAATCAAAACCGAGGCAGAAGGGCCCAAATAAACAGAGTTTTAAGGCAATAAATTAACAATAATCACCAAATTTATACAATGGAAGTAAGTTGTGTCAAATCTTTAAAGAAATATTCTACTTACAAGTTCGGCAACGGCAAAATACTCTTGGTTGAAAAACGGAAGATATGGCGAACTGAAACCATAAACAGAAACGACTTGAAATTGCCGCACCCTGGTATGTGATGCTACGTGGCACGTCCTACAACATTCCTCAGATGCCAGCACGGGATTGGTTGAGGTCTACGCGAACTTTGACATTATGCAAATATGTTGACGTATTAACGTAAGAGAAACGTATACAAAACTAATTAGACAAAAATGAATCATCGGTGGGAGATGACATGACCTACCAGTCGTCAATTTGATATCGGTAACAATTCAGTGAAATGGCTAGCACAAATTTTAGTGTCGTTGAGTACCATTATGAATTTATGCCGTCTTGTACCTTTTTACTACTGGAGCTCGAGACCGAATAACACATGAGAACAAAAAAAAACATACACAAAAAGTAGTTCAACATCGATAAAGAAAGTGTCGTAACACACGCAAATACAATACATAAATAGTGCACCGTTTAGAGAAGAATATTATAAAACCTTATTAAATTGCTCATACGTACTTTTACAACCATTTTTTATTAGGTTTATTCGAGACGAGCCACATGAAGTTTGAAACCGAGCGTCTGACTGATAAAGGTGGTGAGCCCTCTATCGCCCAAATGGTGGAAAAGGCCATAAAGATTCTGCAGAAAAATGAGAATGGATTCTTCCTCATGGTTGAAGGTAAAGTATATAAACAAACGATAAGATATTCGCTGTCTTCTCTTTAGGTCGATGTATCAACACTATCAGAACTAGGAGGGGGGCCGTCACATTTCAACAACGAGGCCAGTCATTACCAAACTGTGTGACCTTTCCTATGTATTAAACAGGGGTCATAAACATACCATTAATTTTAAAGGGGTCTAATTACCATAGCAACCGTTTATCAGTTGTTGCTGTTTTTTTTACCTTGATACTTATGATTTTACACCCCACAGTGAACTGTATGGTTGTTTTTAAGTAATTATCATACTACTGTTTGATTTGTTGTATACAAAAATGAGTCTGAAGTGTCACGTGACAATCCCAAATGCATTATGGGAATTCTTCTAAAACTTGTTGGGGTTATTAATGTTTCACAAGATTTCTTTGAAGGTACAAATCATGCTTTTGTGTCTGTGTTTATTTTTTGGGGGAAGGCGGACGAATCGATCATGGAAATCACCAGGGGAAAGCCTATATTTCCCTTCGCGAAACCATTGCAATGGAAGAGGCCGTTTCCAAGGCAATGGAATTAACCAATGAGGAGGACACATTGGTGCTCGTCACAGCTGATCACAGTCACGTGTTGACTTTAGGAGGATACCCGAGCAGGGGAAATCCTATCCTAGGTAAATGTCTTAATTTGTATTTGTTAATGTTTTTTTCTTAGGAGTGGTGGATACTTTGACGACTCTGACTTCAACTCATTAAAAGTAAATTAAAAAATTAATATAAGTTTAATCAGAACTAAACTCAAAAAGTCCCTAACAGAACTAACTAATTAATTTAATAGTGGATCTACTCATAGAAAGTATATATTTTAGCACGACAAGTTCATTATCATAACAGTCTTGTCATAACAGAAATAAATTCCACTTAAAATACACAAACTTGATGAGTTCATTAAGAACGTAACAGGAACAACAAATTTCAGCAAGTCATTTTCAGCGAGTAACATTCAACCACAAGGGAAACTAAATTTCAATTCAATTTTGGGGTGAACGAAGACGAACTGACTGAGCGGGATTTGAACCTGTGACCCCCGGATTAACGTACCATGTGACCAGGGATTACGCCCCAAGTAATTGATACAAAAATAGCTCTATGGATAAACCTGAGAAGCAGTAGGACAGGACCAGGATCACTCTAAGGGGGTATGACTTCTTCAGGTTGAATGGCTTCTGACTGGCACCCTCGAACCAAAATACTGACAAACAGGGAGCCCGCCAACATTAGGGCTGGATTTATGAGTGAAGCATTTTCAATGCACACTTATACTATTAGTTTTTATCTTATCCAGGTCTGGATGATATACAGATGGGAGATGACAATTTACCCTTCACTACACTACATTATGCAAATGGACCGGGTGGGTTCAGCGAAAGGAGAAGTTACGCAAAAACGGGAAAGAGACGCAACCTGACAAATGTTGAAACTGGTAAGAAACTTTTCAAACATCCTCGTTATCATCCACAAAATGTGACTATGTGAGGAGTTGCTATCATTCAGAAAGACAATCATTTTAGAGTCACGCCAACGGCAAATACGCACTTTTATCGCTGGAGAAAACAAGCTGATTTTGAGGCCAGAGTTTTCGTAAAACATTCCCTAGACTGTCATGATGAAGTTCGGTGAGTAAAAATTGATATGGAACGACGAACCCAGCATCGATGACAAAGAAAAGAAATATGCAGAGCACCATAACAATTACTCTACATAGGCCCTTTTCCTTATTGTACGTCACCATTTTCACTAGTTATAACTGTGAGAAAACAGACAGTTTGAAATTAATAAAACATCATTTTCATCTCCGCAGAGAAACCCAACTTTTCACAGTCAGCTCTCTTCGCTAATCTGCTAGAAACCCATGGAGGTGAAGATGTTGGTATATACGCCAATGGACCAATGTCTCATCTCGTCCACGGTGTCCATGAACAGTCTTACATTGCACATGTAGTCAGATACGCAGCGTGTCTGGACTACAAGGAACACTGTCAGACTAATGACCACGGCCACTTGAGGGCGCCATTACCAGTAAACCATCCCGATCCTTCCTCGAATGAAGCCTGTGACGCAGGAAATGCAATAGGTTCGCCGCAGACGTCTATGTTTGTACTTTGTTTAGCCTTTTTTATTTCAGTCTTTTGATGTAATTTCTTTTCTGAATTCATATAATTTATGCAAATAATCTTTTAGATTAGACAGTCCGGGTGTCTTTACTAAAAAAAGCACACATTTTCCCTTCGCAGAAGCCTATAAGAGATTAAGAATTCTTTTGATCTGGTTTTATTTACGAGTTTCAAATAAAAGTCTCTTTTGAATAGCTGCTTTGATCTCCTACCATTTTTAACGGAGCTACTAATGTTTTTAAGAAAACTTTCAGGGGGCAACAAATCGTAGAATCACGGTGTCTTCTCAGATCGGTTGGGTACAACTAACAAACTGTAATCATTTAAAAACAAATTTCTGTAAATGGTTCTAATTTTTGCACCCTTGGCTTTATTATATACATTTTCTTTAATTATCTAGTACAGACCTTTTGAACTTTGTCCCAACCAAGTGTGTGTGGACAGCAGGCCAAACCATACTATACTTTGTCAAACTTATAATAATAACAATACAATAACCAGTTTGTATCAAGAACATTTTACAAACGTATCACTGCGCTCTATACATTTGTGCCCTGGTCATTGGGCCAATAACGAAGGATGTTATGAGATCTTAATTGTATAAAAACTGTTATTCTCAATAAATAAACATCACAATTATTTCTTCGTGTGACTCTACTTCCAACACAGAAAAGTTGTTTGAATAAATGAATCAAAGTTGTTTGACCCAATCTTTGTGAATGCTCCGTGCAAGTTAATGATACCGAGAAGCCAAAAAGTAATTAATTAATTTCTAAAAGCTTATTCCGATTTACATTTTGTTATTACAGACTAAAAAGTGTTATTACTGGTTCACATTCTGTTATTGCGGATTAAAACCTTTTAATACGGATATACAATCTGTTGTTTAAGATTAACGGGGGGATTATATACAGAATGTAAATCCATAAATATATGGGATGTTGAACCGTAGTTTTTGATTGCGAATCCGTTCTTATCGATTATAAATCTGTGGTTTGTGAATTCGTTACCGAACGTGATCAATCCTTAAACAGAAAATTATCACATCATTTTCCCCCCTAAATCATCAGTTTTTCAAGCAGGTTGTTTGAATTGGCAATATCGAAAGATAATGGCCCTTTTGGAGTGAAAAATCAAAGTTCAATGACCTATTAATTTATTCATAAAATATTCCAAGGTTCAAAGGCCAACAAATTAATGATGATATTTTATTTGGTTGCATGTAATAGATGTAAGCTTGTAATACAAACTGACTTGACCTCGTCAGGGTAACAGAAGAGACTGTCGGTATACACTGAGTATACCAAACAAAATTATCATTTAAAAGTTTTGAATTTAAAACTTTGATTTCATCATGATGGATTTGAGGTGGTTAATCTGGATCTATATTCTGACTGCAGCAGGAGGCAATGTACTGTCACAAAGTGAGTAGTCTGCTTAAGTGGGGAAGGTGAACGGGGAAAGAGTTCTAAAATTAGTTGAGTGCGGTTTTCGCTGGAAAGAGTCCATGTTGTGGGTGAGGGTGCCCGAAAGAGTCAATGTTGTGGGTGAGTGTGCCCGAAAGAGTCCATGTTGTGGGTGAGGGTGCCCGAAAGAGTCAATGTTGTGGGTGAGTGTGCCTGAAAGAGTCCATGTTGTGGGTGGGGGTGCTCGAAAGAGTCCATGTTGTGGGTGAGGGTGCCCGAAAGAGTCTATGTTGTGGGTGGGGGTGCTGGAAAGAGTCAATGTTGTGGGTGAGGGTGCCCGAAAGAGTCTATGTTGTGGGTGAGGGTGCTCGAAAGAGTCCATGTTGTGGGTGAGGGTGCTCGAAAGAGTCCATGTTGGGGGTGAGGGTGCTCGAAAGAGTCCATGTTGTGGGTGAGGGTGCTCGAAAGAGTCTATGTTGTGGGTGAGGGTGCCCGAAAGAGTCCATGTTGTGGGTGGGGGTGCTGGAAAGAGTCCATGTTGTGGGTGGGGGTGCTGGAAAGAGTCCATGTTGGGGGTGAGGGTGCTCGAAAGAGTCCATGTTGTGGGTGAGGGTGCCCGAAAGAGTCCATGTTGTGGGTGGGGGTGCTGGAAAGAGTCCATGTTGTGGGTGAGGGTGCCCGAAAGAGTCTATGTTGTGGGTGAGGGTGCCCGAAAGAGTCCATGTTGTGGGTGAGGGTGCTCGACAGAGTCCATGTTGTGGGTGAGGGTGCTCGAAAGAGTCCATGTTTTGTTTGAGGGTACTCGAGAGAGTCCATGTTGTGGGTGAGGTGCACATTGCCCCACTGAGCTATTGGCAATTTGTGACCCTGTAAAATAAAACTTAATTTATTTTTCAAATGTTCTTCTCTAATGTGGCTACTATGGTTCATTCTTTACCCAAATAACACACCAGATGATGGCCGTTAAAGTACGAACTCTATTCTGACAAAACAGATACGCGTTGCGAGCTAATATGTAATGCAGTATGTGGACGTAGTCGTCTCAACCTGACAAGTTGCAAACAATGCACTTCTGAGTATCGATGAGTATAGTGTTGGTATTTTATGTCAATCCTTCCAGGTGCGAAATACTGGAACGACCTTGCCTACGACAACCTGCAGAAAGCCATTACCAGAGAGCAAACACTCAACACGAACAACGCTAAGAACATCGTGTTTTTCGTCGGCGATGGGATGGGGATAACGACCGTGACAGCTGCGAGAATTCTCAAGGGGCAGATGGCAGGACGTCCCGGGGAAGAGACAGACCTCGAATGGGATAAATTCCCCAGTGTAGCGTTGTCAAAGGTAATGGTTTATCATTATTATATCATTTGTGACATCTCAAATCTTACACACAGAAAACACTATCGGAAATGTTCTTCGTTTAATACAAAGCTCCAAGAAAAGCTGGCCCTGCTGATATATCGGTCGTATTTCAATTTTTTTAAATTGTAATACATTAAACAAGTAATCGGGCAATCGTTTATGCATACAAGTTACAATCGAGACAGCCTATACAGGTTATACAACCTCGTACTAAAATGGTGCTTCTTAACCAGAGACCCTTATAATCTTTCTCCAATAAAAAAAAAACATCGTAACCAAGCCAAGTCCAGACATTATGAAGTACGAACAAACGTGGGTCTTATTGATTTCAAAAAGGGTATTTATTATTGCACGGAAAGTTGCTTAATATAGTGAAGTCTTTACACAACAGTACCTAACGATTCAAATGGTGAATGGAAACCCATATCGGGAATAAAGTATGCTGTCATGTAGGGTGGGTGTGGAGTTCGGTGTACACCCCCTGTCCCCCCCCCCCCCCCCACCTCCCCCCTCCGCAGGGTAAGTGTAAGTGTAAGTGTACGGGCACGCACAGTGAATTCAACTTGCGTCCAGACTGTCACCCGCTCAAAATGTCAAACAGTAGGACATTTTCTGTAGAAGTGCTTAAAAACCTTGCAGTGAAACTTATTTCCCGACCGTCACTCTCGATTGTTTTCATGAGTTTCAAATTCATCTGCAGACCTACAACACCGACAGACAGGTGGCGGACTCGGCCGGTACGGCCACGGCTTACTTTAGTGGTGTGAAAACCAAGACTGCAGTGATAGGCCAAGACGACTCTGTCCTTACCGGAGATTGTAAATCTAGTCTTAAAGCTAACGTGGAATCCGTTATGATATCTGCACAGAAGGCTGGTAAGTTACAACAACAGAAAATCCATTATTTTAAAAGCACTACATGCCTACAGAAAGATAGAAGGCCTTATAATGACTCGTTATAATGAACATGTATACTCTCTTCATGTGAAAGAGTGAAAACATCACTCTCTTGCCCGAGTGGTGGTGTAATTTTCACTCTTTTTAGAGTGCAATTATCTCTAGTTTGCTCTTTTAGAGTGAAATTTGAGTAAACATCACTCTGAATCGAGTGAAAAAGAAAATGTTTTCACTCTAAAAAGACATGTCCGCCATATGGCTCTTTTAAAAGAGTGGTATGGGGGACAACTCTTTTTAGAGTTGAAATTTTTTCTTTTTCACTCGATTCAGAGTGAACTTCACAAAAATTTCACTCTAAAAGAGCAAACTAGAGATAATTGCACTCTAAAAAGAGTGAAAGTTACACCACCACTCGGGCAAGAGAGTGATGTTTTCACTCTTTTACATTAAGAGAGTAAAATCAAAATTCTGTGAAAATAAATATATAGCAAGTTTTCAGTGCCTTTTGCGTGTCTCCCAAGGAAAGGCAACAGGTTTCGTCACCACTACCCGTGTGACGCATGCTACCCCCGCGGCACTTTATGCCCACTCGCCCCATCGAGATTGGGAGTGTGACGCTGATATACCGCCGAAGGAAACTGGAATCGGCTGCACCGATATCGCTCAGCAGCTCATAACACTCGGAAAGGATACACAGGTACCGATTGCATCTTCTTTAAAGACCTGGTCAGCATTGGTAAAGTGCCTGTAGATGCTTCCATTCTTTACACAAATCAAGATATTATTGTAATAAATACAACCTGTGGAAATTCAGCTCACTTCGTTGTTTCATTTGCGAGAAAACGGTAAAAATGCATTTAGCATTTTTGTGCACATTCTTAGGCATGCAGACTTTTGGTCTCATGAGACAAAAATTATTTTTTTGGATCTTATTTCATTTATTATTCAAACGACATCACTGCAGGCAGAAATATTTCAAGAAAGATTTCTACCAGCATTAGCTTTATACCACGAAGGTATATGTAAATTTGTGAGCATGTATGTTTTTTCTTTTCTTTACCAATGTCGAGACTGGGCTTTCAACCATCATGGCATGTGATTCATGTCCCGTAAAATGGTCAGTCTTTGTCTATCAAAGAATCTCCCCCAAAATTGGGAGTTCTGGTAATTATTACCATTGAGTAATGGAGGGTTATATATAACTCTCTAATATTATCACCTACACGGCAAGTAGCCTGAACAGTCGACTGTTCAAACGTCAAGTTGCGGTTTAACGAATTCGACGGTCGAGCTGTCTCAACCGTCGAGTTGTCTTAACTGGCGACTTGTCTCAAGTCGAGTCGGCCAACGGTTCAACCGTCAAGTTGCGGTCGAGAACGACCGTCGAGTTGTCTCAACCGGCGAGTTGTCTCAACCGTTGACTTGTCTCGAGTCGAGTCGGTCGGCGGTCGAGCTGTCTGAGCATGCTGTCCATCTATCTACATTTAGATGCGGCATCCTACTGTTAAACGTTCCTGACCTAATTGTGCAACGGAACGAAGCCCTCCGCGTGTTTCTTCTAATTACTTGCTGTGGTCATTTAAGCCATTTCCTCATTAACTTCAGGTTATTATGGGTGGAGGAAGGACGAAAATGTTACCAAAAGGAACAGCAGACCCAGAGTATCCCAATGACGCTACTAAAAATGGATCCAGAAATGATGGAAGAAATCTCATCGGTATGTAAACCTTAAAAGTGAATACTCTCTAACGGAATTGTTCCATTTATGATTTTTCCCTTGCCGTCGGCGCGTCCTTTTGTTTCAACAGCTGAAAATTGATCTTCAGATCTGACCCAGATTCCATAGCGAATTATTTACTGAGGCTAAGGGCAAACATGCTTCCAGTTCACACAAAACTGACCAGACCATGCTTTGTGTTCCGTTTGAGACAAGTTCACAGCAACTTTTCCATAATTAACTGTTGTTTAACTCCAGCTGCTCTGAGAAATTTGGTCCGATCGGAGACTTTTAAGGACGCTAGGTGGCAGCAGACTTACCAAGTCCTCTTGGACCAAAGTATACGTGTGCGTAAAACTGTACGTAAACAATGGACAGTATGTTATGTGTGCGACCAACAGGTCTCCTGGACCGTCTCCCTACACTCTTATATTGACTGGCTCTCATAGTTGTTTAAAACTGACTAGGAAATTACTAAAACAAACATTCTAAAAATAACAACGGATTTACCAGCTAGAAAAAGTGACTGGATTTGACTCCAATTTTAGTCATTTAAATAATCCTAACTAGAAAAAAAAAGTCAGACCGACTGATTTTCAGTGACACCCTCTTCCCCTTAATATTTTTAGTCAAATCTAACTGGTTTCTAGTCAAATCTGACAAATGCTTTTTTAGAGTGCTGCCGCACACAATACAGTTAAATGTACGGGTTACTACGCAGGCGGATTTATAACCACCAGTCGGCCATTTTATGACATTCCTCGACAACTGTTGGATGGAATATAAATACGGATTTGTTTTACAAGAATGTGACTGGGTTTTTTTTTTTAGATGAATGGCAAAAGGGTACGGACGAGAAACAAAGGAAGTACGTATGGAACCTGGATCAATTTAATGACGTAAATCCAGATGAAGTCGACAATCTTTTAGGTGAATTTTTTTTTTATATATGTTTATTTATTTATTTATTTATATATTTTGAATATCCAAGTGTAACCCAGGCATAAATGTTGCCGTATAGTGAGAGCTTGTATTGGATTTGGATAAGTTTAATAAATCCAGCAAATCTCAATTGGTTTTACCCTTTTATTGAAACATACCTGAAGTTTTAGAGCTACGTGTTTACAACCCCTGTTTGCTTTGCCAGGTTTGTTTGAGCCAAGTCATATGCAGTTTGAAGGGAACCGACTGAATGACGTAGGGGGTGAACCGTCTTTGTCTGAGATGGTAGAGAAGGCCATCAAGATCCTACAAAGGAACAAGGACGGCTTCTTCCTTATGGTTGAGGGTAAGCTTGAGCTAAAGTTACATCAAGAAATGCAAGTGGTTTATGAGCATGTATGTCAACGATTCTGTTATTATTATTCCATTGCCATCGTACAAAAAAAATACATAACAAGAAACTAACAATACTAGAGACACTAAGTGATGATAGGAACTAAAAAGGTGATAAATTCCAAGAAATAAAATGTAATTAAATGTAGAAAAAAAATCAAAACAAAAACATATATAAAACTAAAGCAAGTTCTTCAAGGGCGTTCTGTTAGACCGCACCCTTTTTTAAGCAGTGGAAAAAAATCAGTGACAAACTAAAACCTGATCGTATGTAGGATTTGCATTGTCCTTTGATTAATTCTTCAGTTGCGGGTTGTAATAATAATAATACATTCATCTCGAGCATTACACCCACAGTCAGTTTACCAACAACTTTGATAAAGTTCAAGAATTCCATTACAAATAAATCACACTACCCTTATTTGCTCCATTGAGGTGGCCGAATTGACCATGGGCATCATGACGGGCTGGCCTACCACGCCCTCCACGACACCGTTGCCATGGATGAAGCTGTAGCCAAGGCCATGGAATTGACCGATGAGTTGGAGACTCTATTTATCGTAACTGCCGACCATAGTCACGTGCTCTCAATAGGAGGGTCACCTGATCGCGGTAGTCCCATACTTGGCAAAGGAAGTAAGTTCCATCGAACAATATATCCTATACTTATTTCAGAGCCATATAAACATCTTTCAAAATGTCTCATAACTGAGTTAACAGAATGAGGAATGCTGCTTTGATTTCTTGTTTCAGACTTAATGCTTTCCTTTTCGCAACGTCAGTTAATAAATAGGGTGCAGTCGGTGACAGTTCGAGGATTTTGATGTCAGACGATTTTAACATGTCCCTTACATAAAAACCTTTAAAATATGTATATTGTCAAATAATTCATCTTCTGAACTCCCATAGCAAACAAACCTTAAAAATGTTTCTATTTAATTTTGCATCAATTTCAAGTTCTCAACAAAGGCGTGGTTAACATGAATGATGGTTTGCCATTCACGACTCTCTCGTATGCAAACGGTCCGGGAGGAGTCGAGGAATTCAACAGCTTTACAAGGACAGGGATGAGACGGAATCTTACAGAAATCAACACAGGTAAAGTTCAAAAATAGACCTTTCTTGTTAATTATGTGAAGTGAACATCGCGCCTGCGCACTAACACTACTGGTTGGCAATTATTAAGGGAACATCGCGCCGTCTTGTATATGGAGCTGCTGGTGACGTGACGCATGCGCGTTTGTGCGTCTGCCTAGTGCGCAACTCTATTGCGGTGATAAGAACTGTTTATTTTGCAGAAAGAAAATATCTTCAAAATAAAAATTATTCAATATTTATTTGTATATGCAAATTGACATATATTTTAGTGGTCAAAGCATTCTTTGGTACCTTACTTCATTTGAATTGAAGCTTTAGCGTAATGGGCAGACATCGTGATCAACATTTTGGTTTTATTATTTTCTATGCAGAGGCAGCAGATTTTTTCCACCCCGCGCTCGTCCCAATTGATTCGGAGACCCATGGTGGGGAGGACGTCACTATTTACGCAAATGGACCAATGTCGCATCTTTTCCACGGAGTCCATGAACAGCAGTACATTGCTCACGTGGTCAGATACGCATCTGGGATAAACGACTGCCACAACGGGGCGCCCTCTATTGAACCAGATTCCATGTTGGCTACGGAAGCGTCTTTGCTTGTGTTTTCTCTCGTATGGGGGTTTCTTTTATAAATTCAAGGAAAAATCAATTCATGTATTTTGTCAAGTTTCTAGTAAAGTTAGGCAAAATTTACTAATGCTATTTGTAAAAGAAACATAAGTTCGGTTAACTTTGGGTGGTCGGCGTAGTGGGATCTTTCCTAGCAGTCAAACTCTACGACCCCGGTTCGAATCCCGCCGGGGGCACTTGAAGATATTTTCTTAAACGTACACTTGAACCTACTCATTGTACACTTGTTAAATCCTATTGAGATCTGAAATGTTCGATATAGTTTCATTATTAAATCGCCTTGTTTCTCTGTTCATTATATCAGTGTGATCTTGTTTGATTACTTTGTTGCATCTGAGAACATTCAGGCTTTTTGAGTGATATTCGCGGCTAGTTTGAAGATTTTTTTTTTGGGGGGGGGATTTTAACAATGGTACGGACGGGCCCATGAAGGTCTTTCACTTGATGACCCTTCAGGACGCACCGTCAATGGCAGCACCCGCTTTGCCACATCTTGTCATCAGAGTATCCTTCACTGTACCTGTTCTGAAGGCCAATACAACGAGATATTCAAATAGCTTCCCCCTACTTTACACTATTTTCAGGACAAAAACAGGGACATCTTGTAAAATGATCTGATAACCCGAGTACAAAGACATTCAGCGTCCCTTTTGTGAAAGGCGTTGGACCTCACACCCAGGAAAAAAAATATAAAAAGTCAACGTTTTATTTGACTGAAAAATATCTAGTTACACCACTGCAGAATACATCTTCAAACACCTGTCACACTCTTTATGGGTTGCTCGAATTCCAAGGAAACTATTTCCCGCTTAACACCGGACCGCGGGAAGTTTAAACACAGCTTTTTCAACAGATTGAAGGTAACTTGGATATTATTACGCTTTTACACATATTTAATTGTATAATTATCTCCAAAAGTTGCTTAATCTGTGCATTACAAACGCATTGTCGTCATCAGTTATCAGCTTATGGTGTAACATAGCTTAAGATAAAGTCTTAAGTCATAAAGTAAGTGCCTGGTACAACACAGTTTTTAACTTGTTATTATACGGCCTCAGTGTGTTATGCAAGATTCAGGGCGAGTTGTCTCAGCAGTTGGGCTGATTCATAATCAACATTTTATCACACTTTTTTAATAATCGCAACCATAGAGAGGCCAAAGTTTATGTTATGAAAACGGTGACCGCGGGGATATAGGCGTATTCTGAAAGCCATATCGAGTCAACCGAGTGATGTTCGTGTCCAAAGTATGTGTACATTGTAAACAGTTACAACGTTGTTGTACTTGCTCGTTATTGAATGCGAAATTAAACAAGCGGTAATTCGGGGTGAGTGTCTAGGTTTTACAGGGTTTTCCAAGGTAAAACAAGCTTGCATACGAACAATGAAGCTATGAATAATCCTCCAGAACTTAAGGTAAACTTGGCACAGGCGGGTCATAAAAAAACATTCAGCTTGAATGGACCAACTTGGTCCTAAGTAAAGACTGTCCTTACATTGGAGATGTTTAATTATAGAATTAAAGGATTAGAAATCATTCCACACTGAGCGTTTATAAACACTGCTCTAGGAATCCATTCTGAATCCATTGACCCGTAGATAATCCGCTCATTATAGACCCACTACCTTTTTACCGTGAAAAACCCCGTATAACCAAGACACTTACCTCGAGTTACCGTTAGTTTAATTTCGCATTCATCCCTAAACAACCTGTTGAGATCGACCTCTCATTCTTTCTAAAGACCCCCCCCCCCCCTTTTAATGCATGGTGCCATTTTGCCCTCTTATATTAAGCACTACCCTACAACGTGTATTTGAACAATTGGAGGTCAATGATCGATTACATTGACCAGTGTGTCATACTGGAGTATAATCATCTGGTAGTGACGTAATGTCATCCAGGGCTGTTTGGGATTCCTCTACCTCTGGCATCCTCCATTACGAAAACATTTATCATGCAAAGAGTCAAACAATGACAACTTCGACACCTTTCATTTAGTTTAAAAAATGCATTAATATCCGTTGCCTTGACGGTGGTTTTTTAACACCAACTGGTACTTTAAAGTATACATACATATTAAGCAACTGATTATAGAGTCTACTGTTTGCATTTCATACTCTTTATCTGCCTCGCTATCGCATCCTATTGATACCAAGATATCGCACTATCACGTGTAGTTGACACGCAGCTTTGCAAACGCGATCATTCGAAGTAGTTTTATGGTCCGTGATCAACGCGTCTTTCAATCTTCTGAATTCGAATCGCCAAGGTGTCAGGATGCTGCGCGTCAACCTGGTGATAGTTGCATTTTGCGTCTCGTGTGGGTGTCTCGTCAAGTCACAGAGTAAGTTATATAATGACAAGCATTAATTACAATAAAAAAAAATAATAAATAAATATATGTACAGTGTATGAATCTATATTCGATACGTCGCGGAATCGAGTCCGGCATCAGCCAAAATTTCTTTGCTCATCTCAATTTATATATATACATATAAATAAGAAACTGTCACCTGGTACGGAATTCATCTGGTACTACATCATTTTTATCCATTTAAAATATCGGTTGCAATTTTTGATTGTTTTTTCGTTCGTTCCATTGGGATTGTTACAATGTAATTGATGATGACGTGTACGAAAATATTTCGAATAATATTCATTTCATATAAAAATATATATATATAGCGCTCGTACGGTATTCGAGAGGTCGCGGGTTCGAGTCCGGCATCAGCCAAATTTTCTTTGCTCCCCCTATTTATTTATATATATATATATTATATATATATATATATATATTATACAAACTAAGAATAACCTCCATTTCCCCTTTAATACGTACGTGTTGCTTTTTATATGGGACCCCTATAGCTTTTGTTATAAAAACATCATAAAGAACAGTAAGATATAAAAGGTAGTTGTTGAACTGGGCTAGAAACTGTTTATAAATAAACCATGTAGTGGAAGTTGTTTTAAACAACAAAAATTTCAAATAGTGATGGCTATAAAAGGGTTCCAAAAGATAAATTCTATGTTACTAGGAGATTGAGCTTATATTTTGACACACACCTTATGTATAATAATGGGGGAGGTATAAGAAAATTCAAAGGGAGCGAGAACTTTGTCAGTTTTAGTTGGTTACTTGTGAGAAATAGATGGCAAAGTTTGTCTCTGTTCAAATGGTAAAAGTATTATGGTTTTCGCACTTCAGTAATGTCCATTGGGACGCACGACTGGGACATTGGCAGCACCCAAAGAGGTTTCTAGTTTTCAGCACAGTGTCTTAGATTTCCGTGTGCTCCTAAAAAACAACATCCGCACAATGCCTCTGAAAAATTATAATGCTTGATAATCTCAAAGGAAATCATGGGCAAAACTCTTCTGTTGAACTTGTGTTTCGGGAGACCCATAAGAAATAATGCTGGTGCGAGACTTATATACAATATTATATGCCGAACCGTCAAAATGCTTGAAAGTTGCCATTGGTTTCATGTACAAAGTTGTTGTTCATGTACAATGTTGCTGTACTTAAACAGAAAGATCACAACCACAGTATTTCTTTAGTGGATTTGCATTTACTTGCCGTACACTTTGAAGCTGCCAATTCTACTCTCCTAGCTATCGGCTACACGGACCTTCCCTGCCGATAATATTATTTACGTCACAGGCAGAACAGGGAGTAATGACCGCAATCAAGAGTGGCTATAATATAGAGTCTCATCAAAAGCTAATTACACTGACGATTGTTGTGCCATTGTCGAATATCGCAACTCAATAATGAAATGCTATATATTAACTGTCGCCAAATTGGTTTAGAAATGTACACGTGATGTGCACGAAGACTGACACAATACAAAAATCCGATTGACAACATTACGGTTTGAGAACGTGATTATTTAAAGACATTATGCGTTATCGGCCAGCGTTAAACCAGTATTGGGCGGTTCCCGTAGTCTAAAGCACATTGTTGGGACGTGTGCTTTTAGTCTTTATTCGGCAACTGACTCCCACGAATAATTTCAACTAGCTTTGAGCGTAGGGTAAATCCCGTTGGACTATAGAAACCGGATCGCGGGCAACCGGATTTGCACCTAACCAAAAGACAAACAAAGTGTGATGAAATAAAATACACAACTTGACGGCAGTTTGTTTAAGTCATGTCTTATTTTGAGCTGGTGCATTGTATAGGTATTACATAGGTATAGACCTATCAGGTACATTATATCTATTTAAAAAAAAACATCCATCAGCTATGATTATTTTAACAAAACATATCACAACTAAGCACAATTCCATCAAGATCAATGGATAGGGGTGAATCTTAGGAGCTTTACGAAACAGAGACAAATTAACAGATTCCCTAATGGCACCAGGAAGATTGTTCCAGTTGATTGTCCCAGCTACACTGAAATATTGTTGACCCAGAACTTTGCACTGAGAACATTCAAGCGGTTGAGGTCAAGTGTGGACCGAAGAGAACGTGGAGGAGTGTAATAATACGACAGTAACGTGGAAAGATATCTAGGAGTAGTTTTGTTCAAAACATTTATAAACAAACAAATCAACTTGAATCCGTTCTCTAACCGGTTGTCAATGAAGTTCCCTGAGTGATGGGGTAATAATATATTTTATTATGTACACTCAAAGGTGTAGAACATACCAAACGAGCTGCACTATTAACCTTTGAACTCTGTCCAATTCATACAACGATAAGCACCAAATAAAAGTAGATTGCCTTTTGGCTGGCTAGACCTTCTAAAAAGAAATTAGTTAATAGTTTTTGACTTCCAGGTATATTACATCATTAGTTTAAGTAGGGGAAAAGGCATTGGTTTGACCTTGTTTACTGAACGACGAAAAAGTTTCTCTTTGAAATGTACAAAACCCATTTGTTGTTGATACCTAATGACGTAATGTTTCAAATTTTCTTCTAAAAGAGTATAAAATATCATGACATTTGACATCATTTTAACGTAAGGCTAGGGACTCTATCTATTGAAAAATGATTGCATCACAAAACTAAACCGGAATTTGAACAGGATCCGGGATTCGAACCGGGATCCACACCGGTAAAAAGCAGGAAAGAAACCTCTAAGACAACCTGATTGTCATCAAAAATGCCTTCACCAAATGTATCAACTAATCAAATGAGGAATAAGTTATCTTGAAAGTTAAAACCTTTTTCGACCTTTTTGTCAACTCTTGTTTTGATTTCAAAAGGTGCAAAATTCTGGAACGATCAGGCACAAGACACGCTGCAGAAGGCGCTGAACATTGAGGCAACTTTAAACAGAAATGTTGCCAAGAATATTGTATACTTCGTCGGGGATGGAATGGGGGTACCCACCGTAACGGCAGCCAGGATTCTAAAGGGGCAGCAGGCCGGGATGACCGGGGAGGAAACGGTTCTGGCCTGGGAGGACTTCCCCCATGTTTCCATCTCAAAGGTATAATAATATCATGTACTTATTCATCAATATTTTCGTTATCAGTTAAAATTATTGCGTCGAACTTTCGAAAGAGAGAGAGAGCTGACATACCATTGGCATTTTAGGCAAGTGGTTTAATGACAGTTAATAATACAATTCAGGTTTCAAGAAATTGTGGATGCCCTTACGTGCCTAATACTTCAAGGAGGCAACGGGGGCAATTGCCTCTGGTCAATGCCTTGGTGTCCTTAAAATGCTCCAATACAAATGTACAATTTCCTCATAGAGGTGCCCTTTATCAAGAAGAAAATGCCTTGGTGCCCTTGCCCTTTCAAGAACGAAACAACCAAGATTCTTCAACAGGTAATCTTGGGAGGAGGGCGGGCTTCAGGAGCAGGTTTAGCCTTCTTGCCAATCAGTAGCATTGATCGTCATCTAAACCGAACTGGATGGATTCAAATTGCGTTGGTGACTGGGTTGGGGAGTCAGGGTACTGCACATACAGTTCATTTAAATAAAATCATAATTTTGTTTTAATTCAACATGTGACCAGACCTACAACACCAATGCTCAAGTGGCCGACTCAGCCGGCACAGCCACGGCGTTCTTCTGCGGCGTGAAGACTAAATCGGGCGTAGTTGGCGTAGACGATAGAGTCACCAGGAGTAACTGTGAGTCCGGACTGGACGCCAGCGTGGATTCCATCATGATTGATGCCGAGAGGGCTGGTAATACAGACGTTTCGTTACACTAACAAATGTATTTCGTTCGATTATACTTGCTTCCTCTGTTTTTTTCACTGAATCAGTAGTAGGTGCATGCCCTCCACAATAGCAAAGACAATAAAAACAAATCGAATCAATTCAAATTTTTGAATTGAATTTGAATGACCAGTTTAAGCCAACAAGTTGATTGCAAGTAGAATATGCTGCAGCTTACCTCTATTGTTCCAAGGGACCTTATGCGTTGACGTCATAACGCCGCCATCTTAGAGGTAAAATGATGACGCAACAATGGAACATGTTGGTACGCGCGGCGCAGAGGACGGGCCAATGGGCAACCTTCTTTTGACCTCTAGTCGAGGGCGCCCTACTTAAATGACGTCATGTGCATGAGGTCTATTATAAGCAACCATTTCTAATTATTGACATTGACAGGCAAAGCTACCGGGTTTATCAGTACAGCAAGAGTGACACACGCCACGCCAGCGTGTCTGTATGCCCACTCTCCAAACCGTAACTGGGAGAATGACGCTGACATACCAGCCGAAGAAGCGGCGTTTGGCTGCACTGATATCGCCCAACAGCTCATTACGCTGGGAAAGAATACTAAGGTAAAAATAAAAAGTCCCAGAGAATATCGCTTTTTGATATTTTTGTAATGTCAACAGGGCTCACGCTTAGCACTAGCCCGGCGTACATTGTCTGGTAAAAACTGTCATGGGCTAGTAAACACCACTTCTCAACTTGTCCTGTGGGCTACTAAAAACTGTGCAACTTACTTGTTTATAATGCCCATACTTCTTCCTTTTCAGATGTGAATAATACATTTTAGAAATGTGTTCATTCATTTTTGAGTGTGTGAATGTAATTTCATTTGACCGCTATAAACTGGTTGTGATCGCTACCATTAGTATCAGGAAGATACATTTATGAAAATACATGTTTAAAATTTGGGCTACAAAAACTTCCTGGGGTCATTAAGTAAAAATCAATGTTTACAAACCCCTTGGGCTATGAATTGACAAAAAGCTTTAAAAAATTGGGTTAATGTCATTGCATTATGCAACTAAAACTAACTGCATTTCTGATACACGCAGTTGTCATTTCATTTCGGGTAAACATTACGTAACAGACCGACGACCATTTTGCGTACTGTCAAGACTTGATGTGACGGTCACGGTAATCAGAAATTGTGTCAACATTCTTCAACAGGTAATCTTGGGAGGAGGTCGGGCTGAAATGACCCCGAATGACGTAGCTGACTTGGAATATCCAACTAGAAACGGCTCCCGTCAAGATGGACGAAACCTTATAGGTAGATAGCTGCGAGGTCTAACAGACCTATCCATTAAGCCCCACCCCTTAACGTGATCAGTAAGTTAAAACACAATGGAACGTGCAGTGGATGGTGGAACACAAGAAGATTATAATTGAATTGAACTTTTAACATGAACTATACTGACGAGAACAAGAAGACACATACGTAAACAAACATCTCGAGCACCGCGCCAGGGCGCACGGAAATGCGAGGGCAACGATCCCTTACATTTTATACAAGCAACTACACTTTGCTTTTCTTTTCTCCAATTATTTTCAGATGAATGGTCACAAAGCAAAGACAGTGCGAGCAGTAGTTACGTCTGGAACCTGGACCAGTTCAATGCCGTAAATCCTGAAAACACCGAGTACCTTTTAGGTGAGCTGACTATACCCTCACAAAAAGTAGTGCTAAACATGAAACAAAAGTTAATTTTATTTACTTTATTTCACAAAATGTTTATAAAGTTTGTCTCTTTTTTACATTTGTTAAAAGTCAAAGTGTAACCTTGATTGTTTAGGTCTTTTCGAGAGAAGCCACATGCAGTTCGAGGTCGATCGGAAGGACGATACGGGAGGTGAACCATCGGTCGCTGAGATGGTAGAAAAGGCTATCAAGATCCTGGAGAAGGATGAAGATGGATTCTTCTTAATGGTGGAAGGTAATCCATAATGAACTACTGCTCTCTTCCATGTTAGGTCGTCACAATGAAGTAGGGTTAGTTGATTGACAAGCTAAGAACAAAGGGGGAGCTTTTTAGCCTTCATTGTTTGAATACATTATGCTTGGCTTCATGTCCCAGAATTTTTTTGCATTTGGTTTAAAACAAATAAAATAAATAAATAAATGAATAGTGCGTTGAAAACCAGACAACCTAAACCCGTTGTCATGGTCTCAACTGCAGCGGCGTAGCCAGGGGGGCCTGGGGGCACGTCCCCCCCCCACCACCACAATTTCCAGTGCCCCCAGAGTACCCCACATATAAAAAAATAATGTAGATTCATTTAAAAAACATGGTACCTGGTGCCCCCAATAAAAAGCAGTGCTGTGCCCCCCCCCCCCCCCCGGAAAGAAAATCCTGGCTACGCCACTGCTCAGCTGTCCGGCGTGCCGATGTCGCCGGGGCATTTCAGCACGCTGTGGTCATAGTCTTGGTATTCTGGCGTGCTCGGAAATTCGGGTGACAAAATCGGGGGGGGGGGTTTGGACAGCAAGTTTCTCTTTTTTACGATTATTCTCTGCAAAATCACATCCTCTTAATAGCTCATCTTTATACGTGTCAATGGACACAAATTTACTCTTCTTCAAAGTCATACCTCCTTTTTTTGTATGGAAAATGTCAACACAATAATAGACATAAGTAAACAAATATTTAGAATGATATGAAGAGGAGGGGAAAGCAATTAATGTATCAGTCAATGGACACTGCAAGACCGTACACTTACAAAACAAATACCACACGTACATACCTGCGGGTACTATAAGTGTGTCTTCTTGGCCCACAGTACCTGAACAGAGCATAAATTGTACATGCATGAGTTGTAATAGAAAAAACTTAGTGTCACAAAAAAAGATTGAGATTAATGAAAAATGGAACAATGAAAAAAACATTGGAAAAATACAATAAAATATTTAACTTATAAAAAAAAAGAACTTTGTTAAAGGTAAAACAATCTTACGTAAAAATTCCGACAACATAAATGGAACAAGGTTAAAATGACATGTTAAAAAGCATTCAAATAAACGCATAAACAAAGAGATGGACAAAAACCTACAAACTAATTAACAAACAAACAAACAAAACACTGATCATAAAAACAATTACACGCCGGGGACTTGAAGTTGTAAATCAAGATGAACTACAAATAATTAAATCTATAAGCTTTTATCAGTACAAAATACACATTTTGGCCAAAACATGATGCAAGAAAAAACATTCTTAATTGTTAAAGCAAACACAGTCAAAAGGTAACAGAGTAAAACGGACGGGAAGTGAGCTCAATCAATGTGTTAGTTGGCAGAGTAGAAACACCTTGATATGCCTAGGTCCCTGGACCGAATCTGTCTCAACTACTTTGCCAATATCCAACGTTGTAGCTAGGGCAAATTGAATGCCGGCTAATTTTGTCAAGAGTGGGTGTATCGAGTGCAGCGTAGCGCCTCATGATCGGGGTCCAGGGGCCTGCTTAAGGGGCCCTGGTGGGGTCAAGGGTCAGCGTCCTTGGAGCCCTTGGGTTTTAGTTGTTTTTTGTATTGCTTTGATGGGCTCCCCAGGCTCTCTCCTGCCCACAAGAGTCATTGTCAGAGGCAAAAACATGTGCAGGAGAGCCATAGAGAATAAACACTTGTATTGTTAAGTAAAATGTTTGTTTAGGTAAAATAAATAAAATATCTGGAGAAAAAAATAATTACTGTTTTACCTTATTCTTCTTCAAACTAGTCTAACTTTATAGCGCCTGTCCTTTTTCTCTGACCAGAGCTTGACAGCTTTCCCAAATGGAAATTGTTCTATTGGGGGGCCATAGGGTTGATCATATTACTACTACAAGAAGCCTGCTCCGACTCACCGTCGGTGTCTTGTTTTTTCGCGGCAACAGTCGGGGCCACATTATCACTAATCTCACCTTCATCAGTGTCCTTTCTCCTCGGTCTGAAAAAACTTGTAAGGTTTGATTGCGACATAATGCAGAAAAACTTCTAATAACAAAATAATCTCCACGAAAACCTTCAAAACTGTATGTACAGACAGTGCGTAAGATAAGTTTTCACCAGTTGCTGCACGTGTCACCGTTGACTGTGTTGTAAAGCCATGTCCTGTCAGATCTCAGCCATAACAACCAACTAACCAATCACGATCGAGATTCACTGGGCTATCCCCACTACGTCATGTATGTGCATAAATTATTATAATATTGACCATGGATCGAATAGATCTCGAACCCACATTTAATAGCGTTTGTGCAAACTCACTCGTTCCGCGGGGACGAGCGAATTGGTGCAAATGCCATCTGTAACACGCACACACCGTGCTTTCCTGAGAAAGAGTCTAGCATGTTGTCGTACAATTAGTGCATGAAAGGGATGACATACGGGCGCTAAACTCAGGTATTGTACGTCCAACACTAGTAACTACATGTAGTAGTTAAGCTTACGATGCCTTTTACTTGCAAAAATTTGTAAGATTGGCGCTGATTGTTTTAACAGAAATAAAATACACACGTTGATTAAGTACAATGAGTTTTTTCTTTATTTTTTTCACTTCCATGAAACTTTTAATAATTTTACGTACATTTATGCCGGTCGGAGTTTGTTAATTTTCATTCGATCCCGGTCGGCTAAAGCTGGGGCCGGTCATGACCGACCGGCGCCGACCGTCGTAGCTACAACGTTGCCAATATCCTAATCCAGTGTGTTCAAATGATTTGGAAATGATGATGTTATCTGAATTAAAACTATACCTGTATGGTCTGTCCATGGTGGTTCCATCTTTCCACCTTCGCCACCAGCATTCTTGCAGTTGTGAGCGAAGTACCAAATCACCAATACTGAACTGGACAGTTTTTAATCCCTTCGACTTTCAGTGCTGAAGAGCAACTTACCTCTTCACCTGCATTTAGAAATAGGATGAACTACAGAGTTACTGGCTTAAACCACCTAAATATTCAGTAAACTGAAATCACCAAAAACCCTAAATAGGACTTAAGTGCATTTATTTGTATACTTCATGAGTTCAGTAGGGGGACAACTCTTGTATAAATCATTTGCCTTAGAGTTTGTTGCGGCCATCACTTCTCTCATCTTCAGTGTCCATTTTATCACTCAAGGGCAGAATCACTTCATTATCTGCAGGTTCCATCTAAAGACAATTTGCAGGATGTTGGTGTTGGCGTATCTCAGTATTATTAATAAATACTATTAACAAACCCGTCGACATTGAAAATAAAGTCTCAATCCTTGAACTATTCTTTCAAACAAATTACAATTCTGTGCATCAGTGGATACTTAATAAGGATATTTCAATAGAAGAATCAACAAGAGCAGCACAAACTTACATCCAGAAGTGTTCCGGGTTGATGTCCAAACAGTAGGAAAAACAGAGTGTACTCAGTTGAGGCCCGTTTCTGATGATCATTTAGGAGTTTACTAAAATGAACTCGCAAAGTTCAGCGGCCTCTTTGCTCTTTAGTGGGAAGAACTCAACCAATTCTGTATAATTTAATAATCAGTAAAGGTGAGAACATGCTTGACGCCTTCCTGTGTGGTTGGCAAAGGTCCTGGGCAAAAGTAATTAATAGGCAAAAAGAAGCAACGGAGTAACACTGTCAGCTTTACATGTTGGTGAAATGCTGATCAATACAAATTTCAAGCATGCTCGAAAAACATTCAAAAGATACGAGAGAAACTCACAAGGTACAAAGTGATATTATAAATTAGCATAAGGAACATTGTTGAAGCCTACCAATTAAATCCATTCCCACCAGCTGTAGGGGCTTCGCTGTGTTTATTACTTTCAACTCTGGAGCCTGTGTTTTAATTTTACCACACCGCTGGCATCGATCACAGGTTGATCTGTTTCAAATTAGAGAACAACTGTTTAGCAAGAAACCATCCACAATTTTTTATCACAATCACAATCACTTTTAGATTATAGGGGCCTACTTGTACAGACGAATACTAGTTAGTAGCTAGTTTAGTACCACTACACTAGCACTACCTAGCTACCAATAAGGTCTTTTCTCAATATATATCAATTCAATTCATATAGACATTTATTTCCATATTGGTGAAAATCAAAGGAAAGTAAACATGTACAGAAACAAATATTGAAATCAAAGGCATTCAAAAACTACTTAATATAAGTGAAAGACATGAAAAAAAGGAGCAGACCATTATGGGGGCATTTTCAGAAGCCAGAAGAGGCTTGTAATTGAAATGCCCGTTGACAAATGCAAACTTTACAGAACAGAACAACAAAAACGAACAACGAACAATTTAACTTAAAGACGAATACGTTGTACGAAAGTAAAACTTAATAAGATACAATGATAATGACATATGGGCCTGGCTAGTGTACTAAATGCTATTTATTTGCAGTACACTACATAGTTCTACCTTTCTCCCGTGCCTTTCTCTGTGCATAGAGTAAGGAGTGGTTCTACCATTCAACCATTTCTCCATTGTGCATTTAGCGCTAGCAAGGCCCAGTGCAGTGGTGTGCAGTATGAGAATGGCACACTCCTCCACGCCCACCCACACAGCACAGCTTACACATTCCATCCACCCCAGTGCTGGGGTCATGAAACTTAACGTACAGTGTACAGTACTTACTGGCTTCATCATACGAGCTTGGCAACAAACCACCCTCTCCGGAACGTCTGTCAACCCTCTGCTAAATACAAACTGCTGTTTGAGTGACGGATACTTTGTGTGTTCTTCTCACGAAATTCGTTGAAACGATCCGCACGTTCTCTACTCGCGGAGGCCGCCATGACAGGACCAGCATGCAATAGCTCAATCTCGTTCCCAGGGGGATTGATCGCCGCGTTATTTTTATTTTATTTTTTTTTTTTTTTATTTATTTATTTATTTTTTTGGTACCGAGGTTGGCTCGACCAAAACGAGAGACGATAGAGGGCGATATGGACTACTTTCATTTGCCTGCTGTGCTCAGAGACGCATGATGACCGTGGCATGTTACCTTTGTCATCCGGATAACTGAGCATGCCTCATCCATGAGACCATGACACCGCAGCGGGTTTCAGTTTCAGAAAAAAAAAATTATACAAAACTGTTACACTCATTAATTTTTAAATTAAACGATTTTTTTGTTTATATATACAAGTTATAGTTTGTAACCTGGAGATGGATTAGCAATAACCCAAAATTCAATGTACTGCGTACTTTCAGGATCCATTAACAATTGTAGTAATCGTTCATTCTTCAAGACGGATAGGCCTACAATGGTTGAAACAACCGCTTTTTATTCCTCATAAAAAAAACGTAGCAACAATAAAATAAATCAGATGTTTTATTATTTCACTGTCTCATTCACTTTAGGAGGTCGCATTGACCATGCTCATCACGATGGCCATGCCGCCATTGCACTCCTAGAAACCATCGCGTTTGAGGAGGGGCTCATTAAAGCGTTGGAGCTCACCAGTGATGAAGACACGCTATACATCGTAACAGCTGATCATAGTCACGTGATGGCGATGGGAGGGTACCCGAGCAGGGGAAACCCGATTCTAGGTAACGTATGTCGATCATTTTGACAATGGCTGCTCATTTTCACCGAAAACAAAGAGAGGAAAAACAAAGCGTCGTGTACCCGGCAAAAGGGCGTAATTCCTTAGGCCCTTTTGCCGGGAACATAAAGTAGTTTGTCCCAGTAACAAGAGGACGTAAGCAACAAAATGGCTCCTGACATGAAAAATATATCATTTTTGTTAGTTTTTTTTTCTAGAATTACCCTGAAGACATGTTTCCCCATTCCCCATGCAGAATTTGACCTTTCTAGAATGACTTTTGCATGGCAACATGTTTACCAAACTTTCCCGCTCATAACTCTTGAAACACAAATTTTAACATAAATTGCTTACGTCCTTTTGTCGGGAACTTTCCCTTACGTCCTTTTGCCGGGCACACGACGAAAGTTTGTCCAAATCAAACCAGTTCATGTTTATTCGTATTCTTACCAGGAGGCGAGAAAATGGCATTGCCATACACGCTCATTTGTCTGTAAATACAAATCTTGTACATGTATAACCATTGAGCTCTGAAGTATGCTTTAATGGTAGACTTTTGAGACGCTGGCGGCAGCAGACACAGCGGTCCTTTTTGGACAGTTTTTAGCATACGTGCACATGCTCAGTAGAGCGCACGAGGTTCTGAGCACGCGTACTACTAGTGAGAAAGGACCGTCCAAAAGTATCCCATTGCATAGCCTGTTATTTCATATTCGTATGTACTTTATATTATGTATTGACTTAACTACGCGTTTCCTAAAATAATGATTAAGTTAATGGGAAACGTTATTTTGACTGCCACAGGTTTGTATGACCTGGCAAACGCTGCTGATGGTATGCCGTACACCACTTTGTCTTACGCCAATGGTCCTGGTGGTACTGAGGAACAGAAAAGCTACGAGAGTACTGGAAGAAGACGCAACTTGACCGATGTGGACTTTGGTAAAAATTTGTTTACGTAATTTATATTTTTCCCAAAAGAAAGCAAATATAGCACTTTCATCGGTGTTTTTCTGAATGCAAGACAAGACAGTTGATGATATTTGTTTATTTACTTTTCTATAGGCGATCCAACTTTTTTCCAATCGGCTATCTTCCCTCTCACCTCCGAGAGCCATGGAGGCGAAGACGTCACGATTTACGCTCATGGACCCATGTCTCACCTACTACACGGCGTTCAGGAGCAAAGCTACATCCCGCACGTAGTGCGTTACGCTGCGTGCCTGGGAAATACGGAACACTGTGATAACTACGTCGACCCTTGTTCAGCCTCGGCAGCACTCCAGCAAGATCTCGCGGGAACTTGTCTTGCTCTCTTCAGCAGTTTAATAGCTGTTTTTCTAAATACCACAATTTTCAATAACGATAATTAACAATACGTCCACCAACAGTAATCAATTTTGACGACATGTTTTTATATTTTTTTAAACAGATTTGTAAATTAAGGTTCTGGGAAAGGGGAAACCTTTGTGCAGTTCAGGCAAATATACAAAAACAAATTTTGGGGCCCTGAAAAGAGAATTAAACCGACCAAACTCTTTAATTTTTAATAGTAATGTCCTATGCATTAAAGATGCGTTCCATCCATTCGATGACATTCATGTTTGATCAAGACTGACATAAGATGCTGCACCTCATTGCTGGAAACTACAATGACGTGTATGTTGCTCTTTAATTATTAGTGCGTTTCGAATTCACGTTTTAGTAAATTTTTCTCGCACTTTGTGTTGTGAAAAAAACTACTCACTCCGTAAGCTTCTTGAACGGTTGATCAACAAAAGTCGACCCTCTTGACCTTGTTTTCAAAACTATTTGGTTTTACTATTGATAATTCTTTGTACTCATTCTTTTACTTAAAATGTATTTAACACTGTTTTTTAAGACTAAATTAAATAACGTCACCAGACAAGAAGTGTCGGTTTTGTAAAGTTTCGACACTATATATTCCGTGTACTAACGCTTCTGTGTTAGACCGCACTTTTCAATAAAAGCGTAACGCTCGATGCCACAAGAGGGCGCGCTATTAGGAACAACGACGAATCGAGCGTACACAGGCATACATAATCCACTATTGATCATTGACGTCTTGGGCCAAGACTATCTTGTCAACAACTCAGTGAGGTCGTATCCGAATAAGCGGCTACAGCTACGGCTTGAACGGGTGTTGCTACACTTCAACTACACTTTAGCATCTATTTACTATCTGGCCCCACAATTATTCTCACTATTTAGTGTGGTGCATCTTCGATGGGACCTGGACTTACTCGTACGCTTTTACTAGTACGGAGAGGGGCATTGTGTTTATATTGTTGGTATGGCCATGAAAAAGCGAACAATGGAGACCTTGTAATTCAATCTGGACCAAAGATGGCAGACGATTAAAGAGCACAAAAGGCATTAAAAAAAAGAGTGGAGCTGCAAAGACATAAATTTGATTTGTTTCGGGATTATGTTTGCCTGCTTCTCGTGTACAGTGTTGGCCGTGATAAGACGTTGCCAGTTCGAGGGCTAACTGTGTATCTATCTAAAATATATATATATATATAAAAAAATAAAAAGATAAAAAACTATGATGCCAACGGCAAATATTATAAGGGGAAGCCACCCTCTCCAACCCTCCCCAACACAGACACACTCCCTTTAATCTTTTGTATATCGTGGTAGTGTTGCCGGTGTCGCATGCAATTATGTCCTCTATGCGATACTATCCGGCGGACATTATTGCATATGCAATACCGTCCGCCGGACGATTTTGCATATGCAATTGTGTCCGCCCGGACGCTGCTGCATAATGCAATTGTGTCCGCCCAGACACATTTGCATAATTTTTTATGCAATCGTGTCCGCCACCGTGCAAAACGGTCCTCGAAGCCTATGTTCAAATATTCGGCGAAAACAAGCCCCAGGCACGGCGGGCCCGTGGAAATTTTGCTTGTCCATGACACCCCCGGGTTATGTTTATAAATATGTCAAAAGATTTAAAACAGAAGAAAAACTAAAGCGCTGAAACCGTTGCAGTAAGCTTCAATCATAATACATGAATATTCATGCCGCACATGTGCATACGTACGTTCAGTGCATGCACGCTCGCTGACGCACAATGTACATGTACATGTACGTCGGACGGTTTTGCATAGCCCCGGACACGATTGCATATGCAAAAGTGTCCGGAGCGGACAGTATTGCATGGCGGACACAATTGCATCTGACACCGGAAGCGTATTTTTTTAGGAGGAACGTGGGCAATTTACACGAGAGCGCGGGATGAGTTGTACAATACAGTCACCCGAGAGCGTGCGCAAACAGACGCTGGAAATCATTCAGCAGACGACGCGTCAGCTATTGGGTTTAAGGCTGGAGCCAACATGGCTGCGGAAAGTAACATAAGCCACGTAAATGAGAACAGGGAGTTTGTGTCAGTAGTGTGGGACCTTCAGATCATAGCCTTGGTGTGCAGTTTACTAACAAATTAGAGTAGGGCCTTGAAATAACGAAGCATATGGGTCACCTCTGGTCATTATAATTTTTGGGTTGGGGAAAGACTAAATGAATTTAATTATTATGTTGTTTGTAAGTAACTTTTCAAGAATGACATGGGGACCACTGAAAAATACATGCGAGAAGCAATTGGCGAACGTTTCACAATTTTCTTTGGTCAGCAGAAAAAAAATACATAAGAAACTGACAACAACAAAAACCCGTGGGTGACAAATCAAATAACTTTATGATCAATAACCTGAACACAGACAGTCGTCGATATTGCTGAAGGCAACACATCGTTTCAACGACTTGTCCACAAGTCTATTTTACTACGTCGGAGTCTGGTTTCTTGTCAAGGTTGCTAAACCACGCCCTGGTTCATTGTTTAGCTTGGATTCCTCGGCTTCGGGCGAAAGGTCAAATTCACAAGTAATACCTGTAGCACTCCCTGCGCGGCAGTACAGTACACAGCTTACCAAGTACTGTAGAGTAACCGCAAAATAGTATTGTGAATGCTATGACCCGAGGGCAACACGTTTTGTGTGAATACATTGAAATTCACGAAAGGTTTCTTTTGTCAGCCCTTTTTTTTTTTTTTTTTACCCGATCCTTTTAGTAGTAGCCTACTCTATTATTTGTTTGCAAAATGTTTTCTGATATCACTCATATAAACGAATCTGCATGGATGGTTCCATTGTCTATACCAGTCTCTGAAATAGGTTACCTCCAACGTGGGGTAATTCGGGAGTAACGTATCTTGGAAAGTTCGGTCCTTGCATAATAACTTTTACTTCGATCGGTTCATTCTCATATCCCGATCAATGATGGTCCTCCAGCTACAATCCGGGACCCCCGTACCCCCAGTTAAATGTTGAGCACTTTCATGCCTATCAGCAACCCAAGCATTGATCACTTCTGATTGTAGATGCCAGAGCGCTTGTTGGATCTTGACATTATTAATTGAACATTGAATCTGGAGCACAGGGGAGCAGTTAACACTGTCCCAACACTATACTTTTGTCCGTGATTGTAGCTGGCTCAGTTCTCTATTCTGTTCCGGCATAATAAAGTATCACACAAAATTCATTCATTTGAAGAATGTTTGACATAAACATGGTTGGAAATACTTCTGGGTTTTTCTCGAAAACTGTTTAATATGCTGTAATGACGTCGCTCCTTACCAACAGGATAGGGCCAAGCTACAATAATTTTAGTGCTTTCTAAAACCTGCCAAATAAAATAACTTGGATTCTGCAGCAGTGGACTAAGCAATTTATTATAGTAATAATTCTAAACTCCTAGCATTCGAAATGGAAAAATGATAAGAAAAATACAGGGACGAAAATTAAAAAAGGATAAAAGACGAAATAAAAATTTCAAAAGACCTTTTTTTTAAGGTGAAATAAAAATGAGACAAACATGCACATGCGCACAAGATAACTGGCTGAAATTTTCCAAAAAGCTGAACAATGGAGAGCCTGATCAAAAGACTTGTTAAACCATCACCATTGAACACTTCCCAACAATCTTAGATCCACTTATCTCTAGTCTTCTACACAAAACAATATTAAATTAGTCCATGGGAAGGAAACTACCACAGGCTCGCTCAAAGTCACAATTTAACACACGATCTGCTTCCCAGTTTATCATTTTCTACTCCCAGCTGGATTTTGTTTTTCTCTCCACAATAGACTAAAATTGATACGATAGACAGCATAGATTGTATATGTAACCAGGTTTGTCCATACTTAACTAAAAACAAATAAGCTATAACTACGACTAGCAACTGATTAATTGTACGATCTATTTTATTCTAACAAAAAAAAGGATGGAATGTCCCAGGTTTCCTGTAAGTGTATACATCTCAATTCAAATTTAATATTGCTGGACAAATATGAAAAAGGAACATATTTCAGCAGGTGATACTATAGAAAACAATTACGGTAAAGCAGTTATGCACTATACATCTAAAAAAAAATATGAACAGAGTCGAGATTGTTTGGAACAAATTGATCGAGACCTCTCGAAATATGTCTTATGAAAGATAACTTGCAGGAAATTAATATTAATTTATTATAGTACTATGTTAATAGTTGTTGTTGTTGTTGTTGTTGTTGTTGCTGTTGCTGTTGCTGTTGCTGTTGCTGTTGCTGCTGCTGCTGCTGTTGCTGCTGCTGCTGCTGCTGCTGCTGCTGCTGCTGCTGCTGCTGCTGCTGCTGCTGCTGTTGCTGTTGCTGCTGCTGCTGCTGTTGCTGCTGCTGCTGTTGCTGTTGCTGTTGTTGTTGTTGTTGTTGTTGTTGTTGTTGTTGTTGTTGTTGTTGTTGTTGTTGTTGTTGTTGTTGTTGTTGTTGTTGTGGGGGGTTTTTCGGATTGCTTGCATGGATGTTGGGTTTACCCAAGACGCATGAACAAGGTAATGGCCAACAGTACAAGTCCTAAAACAGTTTGTATGTTAGCCCCTAGTGTGGAACTTGCCCCGCAGGTAAATTTGTCCGGTGGGGTGTAAGCTGGACACTCATCTCCATTCATGCAAGATAGAATCTTACTTGCCTCCCGTTCCCCGCTCTGCGTAGCCCCAATGATGTAGCCATTGTAAACTGGATCGGTGTGCTCTCCAGCGAAGAAAACATTCCCAACGCGGGACTGGATCTGCTTGAAGCCTTCAGTAGAAATTTCCACGGGCCAGTTGGAATAAGCACCGTAGTGAAGAGGATTAGTGTCCCAGTCGGTGACGAAGATATCCAAAGCATCCGGGACAGTTGGGTCGGGATACATCTTCCGCATCACAGCCTCTATCTCAGCCTTCGTCTCTGCCGCTGGCTGTCTCTGAATCCGACGAGCTTCATCTCCGGTAACAAATGCGACTAAAATATTCGGTTTGTTCGGGAACAGACCAGGGGCGTTGAGGTTGTTGAAGGCGGGGTAATATCCTCGTCGCTCACTGGCATACAGAATCCACTCCTCGTCGTCCCAAAACTGCGTCGGGAATTTGATGAAGATCTTGGCAAAAGAACCCATAATAAACTGGAAGAACTTTTCGATTTTCCAGTCTGGAAGAACGGGTTTAAATTCCACCACGTCCCTTTGCAGGACACCGAGTCCGAAAGTGACTAAAGCGTAATCTCCAGTGTACTTGGTTCCATCGGAACACGTCACCACCACCCCATCTGCAGATTTATCATCGATTGAGGTTACCGTCTTGTTTAAACGGAGATGATTCTGGAACGGGTCCATCTCAAGCCATGGGGTGATCTCTTCGAAGATGCGCTTGAATCCTCCTTGGTCTTTGACGAAGAGGTTTCCTTCTGAAGCCGATATTTGCTGGATTGGCACGGTGGACTTCAAGGAAGTTACCTCCGGTATGTCTGCCCACTCGAAATCGAAATCAAAGAATTCGATGGTTTGGTGCAAGGGTGTTTTGGGCATCCAGCCGGCCACGCGAAGAGCGGCGCGGATGGAAATATCTGGCCGGCACTGGTCGTTCAACTCGGTCCCAATTTCGGCAATTCTGTCCAGGGCAATTTCCAGTTCTTCCCAGATTGGTTCTGCCTTTTCGTTAAGATTATCGCCAGTCTCATTACGGATAACGATCGAATCGAAGTCCGACTCGTGGTAGTCGATGTTCAGCCTTTTGACCGTATCGATGATGCTCGTGCCGGGCGGCTGGGCCCAGTTGGCTCCAATCTCAACTTGCGCTCCAGCAAAGGTGACGTCGTGGACACGCCCGCCGTAGAAATCTGCACCCTCGATTATGATCATGTCGTCCATACCTTTATCGTGGAGAAACTTGGCGGCTTGTAAGCCGGCTGCTCCAGCACCGAGGATAAGTACCTTGGCATGATTATCATCATACGAATCTTCACCAACACTGAGCTGTGCTTGGAGACAAAGCAAGAAGAAAATTGCAAACTTCGCCATGATGAAAATAACCGTCCACTCCCAGCCTTGGCCAGTATACATGTACATGTACCACTGATTCTTGCTGCACATATTCACACTCGACACTGACCCTAATATGCAAATGAAGTGTGTCCCATTCAATGCAGACCAAGAGTGTCCCTGAGTCTGTACTAGTCTTGGTGGGTGCAACGCAGAGAATAAATCCCATTTTCAACCAATGCTATTTGTTAATATTACTTTTAAATTTGACTTTGTTTTCCTTTTCAATTTGTGGTAGGTCAGCCGTTGGATTTCGAGCTCAGCTCATCCAACAAGAAAACACTACCAAACGAGTAAACTGGCCAGACTCCATCTTTGAAGAACAATTGCCCTACGCTATAGAAAAGTAGAGCAATTTTGTCGAGAACTTTATAGTGTACCCAAAATGCCTCAAGCTGAAAGTCAACATCAAGGCACAATATATTACAATATTTGACAGTTTTTTGACCAATTCCCTAAACGCCATGCCCTTAATATCTTCGGTTTACAAAACGTGTGGTTCACAAGCTATTCATGCGGTTTGGCGCCACAATTTTTCTCACTGTTTAGTTTGGATTGTTAGCAGATCAACTAATAAGTTGGTGATGAATTAAACATCGTTTTTCAGCTTACGTGTTTCTAGGATAAGATACACAATAAAACAAAAGGCTCCGATGGTAAAACAATCAAGTTGTGCTTCGGAGACCGAGTCCCCACGCGTTGTTGTCCTCGTAGTACATGTACATGAACATGAACAACTCCATGTATTAGGTCCAAGTACGCATGTGCGAGGGTACTTGGGGTTTACGCACGCCCACTTTATGTTAATTACCCACGTTCGTCCTGGGAAAAAAATACGTACGGTAGCGTTTTAATGTTGTCGCTGCAACCAAAGTCCCTAGCCGTAGCCGCAGTCGCTTGATTCAGACGGGTGCACCACACTAAATAGAGAGAAATCCATGCGCCGAGCCTCATTAATAAAATGAAAACCCACAACTTTTTCTGTAAATCAAAGATTTTGAAGGTCCTTGCTTTTATGGATTGTTAAAAAATGGTCCAACATTGTGTCCCTGGGGTTGTTAACTTTCATCCTGGAGCATTTTGTGTAGACTGGCCCTCTAAAAATGGCCCTATTTTGCTTAACAGTGTAGGGTCATTTTTTCCAAGATGAACTCTGGCCAGTTTACTCGTTCAGGGGTATTTTTATTTTGGGTCAGCCGAGCAAAAATTCTCAACGGCTAATCTACTAAAAATTGAAAAGAAAAATGAAGTTCAGTTGTCAGAAAATATATTCAATTTGTTTTCTAGAGGCTGAGAGACTTTTAAGTATTTTTTTTTTAGTATTTTTGAATATTTAGCATTTAGCATCGGTTACTATGGGAGCCTATTTAGTGTGGTGCACCCAGACGCGGCCAGAAAAAAGGCAAAGCGCCGCCAACGTCACGTTGAGACTCTTGTTTCCGCATGCTGTTGCGAGATAGTATAATAAATAACGACAAAATCAAATGAAAGCTTCATTATCATATATATATATATATATATATTTTAACTATTGTTCACTAGGTCTACATCAGAGACCTTAAATAAGTTCTTCTTTTCGAAGTTTGGAATTTAGTAATACCTTACAATAAAATAAGCAGAAAAAAACTAAAAATCATATCAAACAATTTGGGATAAACTAATAGATTTTTAAGCTTCCATTTTTTGTAAACTTGTGGTCAACTGAGCACGTCTACATTCCAAGATATTTACTTTGAATAAAACAGTATTGAGGTTAAATTTGCAAATGACGTGAATGGACTGTTACCACCTATTACGGGGATATGGCCATAATGCTAGACGTTTGAGGACACTAGATGGCAGCAGACTTACCAGGTAAATCCATTGTTCTTGGAAATTCGCACATGCTCAGAAAACTACGCAAACAATGGAAATTTACCTGGTGAGTCTGCTGCCACCTAGTGTTCCAAAGTCTCCCATGTTATTAAGAAAATAAAATGGTGTGCAAAATACCAACTTGCGATCAAGATTGAACGTAGCGAATTGCACGATCGATGATGAAAGTGCCGCTGCAAGTATGCCCATAGAAGCAATGAATCCACCCACTATGGTGATGGTTCGTGCCGACCATACCGATTTCAGGATTCCAAAGAAGGGGCCTATACATAATGAAAAAAAAATTCCTGACAAAATAAATCAAATCAGAAAAATGTGTTTCTGCAAATTCGAGACGACTGCGTAGCTGAAAGTTTTAATAGGCACTGACCAAAAAACTGAATCCACACACTAAGAAGTCAGCATATTTGCCTTTGAACGGAAAGTGGTTTTTTTTTTTTTGCAATTTGTCAAAGAATTCCCCGAAACTCCGCCAATAGCATGCCCCTTAGGAAAATTGCCCTAATCACCACAGTGTATTCTCCGTGTCGTCACAGTAACACTGTGAACGCAGTAAACAAGTGCACAGTGTGATTCGCCAAAAAATGACTGCGTCCGAAGCACGTGCATGAAAATTTGCATACAGGATTCAAACAAAACCAATTAACGACTAACTAGTTAGCAAGCGATACTAATTAAGCGGTACAGAAAGTCTACAGCCGGGGGATACAATATTGATCCGTGGGATTACTCCTGTCGTTAGAATACGCCATGATTGGTATGGAACACTATGATAGGTTGTTGTTTTCGCATTGTGCGGAGTCTGTTAGGCAATTTGATCTCATGCAATGGCTTTTCAGTTCACAATAATCTAAACCCTATCGCCTCCATGTAGCTACTCGTCATTCATTGTTTCCGATTTTCCCCTTCATGTCGGTGTAAGTTGGCAGGCCCATTTTTTTTTTAAATTACAATTATTATCTCCACATTGGGGAAAACAAACCGACTCGTACATGTTTGTGTACAGCGTTTCCAAACTTTAAGAAAGGCAGCCGAAGTGCGCCCTCAGTGTTCAAGTTAGTATCTTCATACTAAACAAATGGCCTGGGCCTCCTGCGCAAAGACTTGTTTGCACAGTGCAGATCCACAAAAACTAGAATACTGGTTTACTTCTTCCACTCTGTAACTGCGTTTTGGATATTTCAACAAAATAATTATTCTAAAACATCTGTGCTTATCAGAGGTAGAATACAAGATTGCATTCATCAACAATTGTTTTGTTTTTTGTTTGTTTGTTTGTTTGTTTGTTTGTTTGTTTGTTTGTTTGTTTTTTTAGTATCAGTCTGAAAGCTTAGTGACCATGAAGTTCATACCAGAACTTATCTTCCATCAAAATGTTTCTGTCTGAAATTTGTCAAAGGTAGAGGTTGAAGACACTGATTTGAATGTCGGTTGTGACAATTGAAATTAAAGACACTATCTTTACATGCTGAAAAATGTAAGCACGGTTTTTCACTATTTTCTCCTGAATCGGACGACAGATTGGGCCCAACTTTTCACAGGTTTGTTTTTATCGTGTATATATCGATTCACACAGGGTATAAGAACACTGCACTATCAGCTTTACCAATCCTACATTTTACATTATAATATTGCAGTTAAAAAACATTGTCTATTGAGTACTCTGAACGCGTCTCTCGGCCGTGAGATAAGAAATAATTACCCTTTGAAAATCGTTCAAACCAACGGATGCACAGTTTATGCAATGAACTATAATGTGACTCCATCCTGCCTCAGTTTGAACTCCTTGGTGTATCTCAGTCACTGTAAAGGTCGATTCCATGACAAATCTCAAAGTTGATATGTCTCTATATTGTTTTTAATATGAATAGCAGCTTCACAATTTATTTTGTTAAGGTACATCGTATAGTAAGGTATACTAGACCTTCCCTCTATTTTCTTCTGAATCTCTCAACAAGTAAATATTTTTGTCTGACCGTGTATAGATGTTGGATCCATAATTAATTGGAGTATAATTCAAACAAAATGAAATTCAGAAGAAACAAATAATACTAGCCACAAAATATCAAAATAATTAATGTGAAGGTTTAAGAAACAATGATCAGAAATATAATTCGAAATATAATTCAATTTCATAAACGAGCATATTCCGAAATATAATTCCATTTTCAAAACCTAGGGGAAGACCCGATTACAAATCATGCAGGCGCGGCAGCCGTGTCAAAACCATCCTCAATATGGGGGAGGAACACCCCCATGGATTTGAAATTGCCCAGGAGGAGAAACGTTATGAAAAATCGAGAAAAGAGAATCATCCAACGCCAGGGGTCAGCCTGCTGGAGAACTGCTGTATTTCCGGACATTTTAACGTGATGCTTAGGCCTACTTCTTAACAGTGATTCGATGTGATCATTGATGTGCACTCTCTGAAGTGATGTTTAAAATAGAGAAGTAAGCGGTTCGAACGGTACTTTTATGATCAGTCATTTGGTTCGACCACGTAAATACATGTCCTCGGTCCATTAACAGCGGCCAGCCACCAACCCAGTCATTACCACGCAGTGAAGACCGGGTCCTCACACTGTTATTCCCTAAATAATAAACACTGATGAGGTGAAATCTGTTACCATACTTAGAATTTCGAGTCGTTTAATTTAGTTAAGGGTTATATTCATATTTAAGAACAATTTTGAGTCTTCAATAAATCTGAAGCAGCATATGGGTACATCTACCAATTAAATAATGGAATAATCCTGTCATTATTTACGTAGGAGGAGCATTCGACATTTTCGAGAGCAAAGGTAAGTCTGCTGCCAGCTAGCGTCCTCAAAAAACGTGACAAGGTTAAACATTTTACAAATCCTTATTACAATAGGAGCCTTTGGAACAATAGGTGGCAGCAGACTTACCCGGTAAATTGTCATTATGAGCATGCGCACATTTTCGAGGGCATAGGTAAGTCTGCTGCCACCTAGCGTCCTCAAAAATCTCCCATTAATCACATGTTATTTAAGAAAATGCTATGGCTTCAGCCAAAACGTCAACCGGTTGCATGATTGTATAATGGTGAACTACCCTGACGAATTGGTGGTCCTTAAAAAGGGCTTCTAATTCGTAAAATGTATCGTGGTTTTAAACAAACATCCACTTGCGTTTCGTTGAGACCATCGATCAACTTTTAACATTTGGGTCTTGAAAGTATCGGATCAAAACCAAGATGGCGGCCATGACGACTGACAGCGCCCCCAACGTTACGAAGACAATGTTGTAGTCATCACCGTAATCGTGAATACACCCTGAAAGTTAATTGATAAGTATAAAATCATTTACACATGTTGTCAGTGGTTTTTATTATGGTTATTGTTTTTTGTCGAGTTTGAAATGAATGTCCATCCCTACATGTTGAAGCATCTTATAATGGGAAACTTTTGAAACGTTTAATAGCGGGCGCCCCAGTATGCTTACCTGCAGAAAAACCACCCATCATTATTCCTGTTCCAAACGAAGAGAGAAGCCAACCAAATGCCGCATCGCTTTTGTCAGGAAAGACTTCCAATGTCAAAACAAATGTTATAGGGTAAATAGTACCCATGGCAATCCCTGAGACGGCACTTAGAGTAGCCAGGGCTGCATAGGAGGACCCAACTGATAGAGTCCCCAGATTCGATGCAGCAAAGAGGAGTGTTGCTGCCAGAAAGACAGACGACGTTCTGAGTAGTTTTCGGTCGATCGGGTACCCGTGGCCAACTCGTCCTATGAGATTCCCTACTCCAGCGAATGTTGCAAGAAACGCAGCTTGGGTTTCTCCGTGGCCCAACTGTATTCCAAGTGGAATGAGAAACAAGTGCCACATGCTGAAGAATAAACCAACAAACAGTGACAAAACCTGATAAACGAAGAACATTGGCCGTGCCAATAGCTCTGTGTCAAAAAGCTTTTGTAAAGTCTGCAAAACGCTTCCTTTACCGTGATCCCGTGTCTTCGAACAATCATCTGAATGTGTTGCTGTCAAAGTTTCAGTCTGGGTATTGCTGTGGTGACCCAACGGACGATAATCTTCTTGCAAACTCCGACAAGGACGAAGGAGAGCTCCGCATACAAGAAAGTTAAAGGAAAATGCTGCCATGAGCCAGAGGGCACTTCTCCAGCCGTACAATGACAAAAGAAATTCCATTACCGGTGGGAGTACCATCATTCCTACCGCCCCGCCGGCAAGGGATACGCCATTAGCAATGGCGAAGTCTTCTGGGAAGTATTCGACGAGTGGCAGTGTGACTGCTATACTGGAAACACCCAAACCAACACCTGAAAATACGTCGAAATTATTTGAAAAGGTCAAGGGTCATAATAACTACTTGTGACATTGTTGTTTGTATTACAATTGTTAACTACGTCAGAGACCTTGAGAAAGCTTTGTTTTTCGAAACTTAGCTTGTAGTTATTATTTCATTGTGCCGGATAAAATGGGGCTCTGATAATCAGTTGTCATATTTTTCCAGAGTCATTTGAATAAAAAAAAAACAGGTTGTTTGAAGTACCTCACACTCAAACAGGGTTTAACTATTTCCCTTCGAAAACACTCTCAGCAAAAATCTGAAGAAAAAAAACGCGAGGGTTGGGCAAGCCATGTGGCAATTATGACTCGTGACGTCGGTGGTGTCTTGTTGATTTAAAAACCTGGGCCCAATTTCATGGCGCTGGTTACCAAAGAATTCTGCGCTATACGGCGCCCTGTAAAGCGCCTAATCCTGTGGGCCGTGGCATCATTGTGCGGTAATCAGAGCCATGAAATCGGGCCATGATGTATTCATACGGAGGTCACCCAAGTATAGTCCCTGGAATTCACTATTTCCAATCAAAACGACGGTGAATGTGACTCCTTGAAACTAACGATCTAACAGGCACATCAGAAAGGACGGGCGATTGTGGTATTTGTATTTGGGCATTTTTAATTTCTTTGCGGGCAAAGCGAATACACGGCTTGGCTTGATTTGGTCTAATCGTCAGTGGCCGCCGTGCGTAGTAGAATGCGTAGTTTTTGTAGAATGAGTACGTCACTTAATACGCACCATTGATTTCGACATAAGATTTTTATGTCGGACGACACTTGTGAACCATGGGAGACTGTGGATCGATAGGTGGCGGCAGACTTACCAGGTAAATTGTCATTGCTGACGTAGTTAGGAGCATGCCCACATTCGGGAGAACAATATACATGTACCTGGTAAGTATGCTGCCACCTAGTGTCCTCAAGAGTCTCCCATTATGTCCCAACCCATTGTGTCCGGCGAAGGGATGTCCGACCCATTGTGTACACGGACGTAATTGGTCAGATATTTGTCGGACACAATGGGGCGGACATGGTTTAAAACTTTCTTGTCGTACATAATGGTCCGTATTAGACATAATGATGCGTAACACGCTTTCGACAACGTAACACGCTTCAAACATTTCAAAGCAATCACTGGATAGTTGACTTCAAAAAATTAATAATATAGTAATTTGACTGCTGCCGTCTATTGCGGGGAGCAAGTCAAACTAAAAAAAAAAAACTTTATAATTACTAACTTGAGATCGAGATGAGCGTAGCAAATAGCACAAACGATGATGAAAATGCCGCTGCAAGTACGCACGTAGCAGCGATGAATCCACCCACGATTGCGATTCTTCGTAGCGACCATACCTTCGTCAGGGTTCCAAAGAAGGGACCTACAGTAAATGACAATATTGTAAGCCTATGGACCGATCCATTAAGCCCCGCCCCTAAACATATTGACCCATCACAGCATTGGCTACACCACTGTAACACACGTGGGCAACACAATGCGCGTCTCTTCAATGCCACACTGCTGCACGACAAAACGCGTGCGCCATAAGCACGCGCAGGCTTATTTTAAATAATCGGACTTTCGGTGGCGTACCCAAGGCTGTGATTGGTCAACACGTTTGGGGGCGGGGCTTGATGGATTGGTGGATTGAAACACAATGGACACTTTAAGGGGGCCAATGCACTTTAAAGACGCCCGCTCGTCACCATCACCCGACGACTATTTCTGTGGCACAAAACGATTATATAACCGTACCTAGTTTATACGCGTGCACAGGTCAAAGGTGATCATCTTTCGTGCCACGAATTTGTTTGTCGCGCGCTGACGAGTGGGCGTCTGTAATAAAATGCTTTGAAATCATTTTATCAAAGTGCATTTCGTTTCGAACAAAAGAATAGTCCCAAGGAGCTAAAAGATTTCCGGAGATTAAAATTATGTTGTTTGAACGGAGTATTATTTTAATCGAGCGAAGTATAAAATGAGCATTATTCTTTTTTACATGTACATTTTTCTTGACCTACCCCTCGAGAGGCTCTGCTACAGACCGAACCATTAAGCCCCGCCCTTGCTTTATTGACCAATCACAGACGTGATTGCGCAACCAAAACTCCGACAAATGTAGGCCGTTCACGAAACCACGGCTTTGGGTTTGGGCTCTGTCAGTTATTTTGAAAACGTGTGCTTTCCTTACGGGGATTCAAACAGGTGGACGGAGCCCAAGCCGGAGCCCAAGCCGATGCCGTGATTTCGTAAACGGCCTTAAAGTCTGACAGACAAGTTGAATAGAGCATGTAGCGCGCATGCACAGCGGGCGGGGCTTAATGGATCAGCCTCTACACAAAACCTCTTTGAACAACACACTAACCGTCATCGCTACACAACGGAGTCAAATGTAGCAGGTTCATGGGCCCTGGCAAATATTTTATAAAGAAATAGCTTCGAATTTTTACTTAATGGAGGAAGCTGAAGCTTCGTTTAAATAAGTAATCCCTTTGTCCGGAATTCCAAGTCTGTTGGGTTTCTTAATTGTAAGTTTTATCCTTTGGTGACATAATTGTTTGTTTGTTTGTTTGTTTGTTTGTTTGTTTGTTTGTTTGTTTGTTTGTTTGTTTGTTTGTTTGTTTGTTTGTTTGTTTGTTTGTTTGTTTGTTTGTTTGTTTGTTTGTTTGTTTGTTTGTTTGTTTGTTTGTTTGTTTGTTTGTTTGTTTGTTTGTTTGTTTGTTTGTTTGTTTGTTTGTTTGTTTGTTTGACAAAATATTACAGTATCGATACCATTCTAACTCTACTCGAATAGTTTGCTTTGGGTGATGAGCAAATCGATTGGAGTTTAATAGTTGTTGCGCATTTCGCGCGTGCGCACACATGCTAATACGTCAATCAGAACAACATTTACAACGGAATCGTGTACCTTCATTTTAAAAGTATAGTAATATGGACAACAATATTCAACTAAATTTCAGATTTTAAATCAGGTAAAAAAGAAACGATAACTACTTTTGTGATTTCCAGAAGGCTTTTCGATTGTCCAAATTAATACTTCACTACGAAAGCCCAATCGTGCCACAGAAATAAATAAAATCACTGGAAAATAATCCGTTATAACGAATTAATAATCCGTTATAACGAATTAATAATCCGTAATAACGAATTAATAATCCGTTATAACGAATTAGTAATCCGTAATAACGAATTAATAATCCGTTATAACGAATTAAATAATCCGTAATAACGAATTAATAATCCGTTACAACGAATTAAATAATCCGTAATAACGAATTAATAATCCGTTATAACGAATTAATAATCCGTTATAACGAATTAATAATCCGTAATAACGAATTAATAATCCGTAATAACGAATTAATTAATTAATTCGTTATAACGGATTATTAATTCGTTATTACGGATTATTTAATTCGTTGTAACGGATTATTAATTCGTTATTACGGATTATTAATTCGTTATAACGGATTATTAATTCGTTATTACGGATTATTAATTCGTTATAACGAATTATTATTCGTTATTACGGATTATTTAATTCGTTATAACGGATTATTAATTCGTTATTACGGATTACTAATTCGTTATAACGGATTATTAATTCGTTATTACGGATTATTAATTCGTTATAACGGATTATTAATTCGTTATAACGGATTATTTTCCAGTGATTTTATTTATTTCTGTGGCACCATTGGGCTTTCGTACTTCACAGATTCCCTTTCGTGGTTTTGAAAGCAGCCAGCCAGAGTTGCCCATAGGCGGCATGCCTTTGATAATGCCTCTGGAACCATTGACCGCCTGCGGCGGATTAATTCCAGCTCAAGTTTGTGTCTATTGTTTGGTTCCAGAAGGGCAGCCGGGGTCGTGGACTGAACAACAATGGCCCAAAAGCGAACTTCCTGAAGAGCTATCGTTTTTAATAAAAAAAGAAATACCAAAATTAGTTTTCGTCTCAGTGAGGCGAAAACGCTACGTCTAGGTATGCGAACAAAAATGCTGAATGCATTTGTACCGTTTTCTCGCAAACGAAACAACAAATTAACCCGAGATTAAGCTGGTTTTATTACAAATATCTTGATTTGTGTACATTTGCTTCTGGGAAATACAACCAGTGAAACCAAACTCCCCATACAAACATTATACGGTCTGCCTTTTTGCGAAAAGGCCAACCTGTCCAGTTTCAACATTCCCCAAGTACCAAATCTTGATGCACCACCGCTGCAACAACCGTTGTTGCAACTCGTCATGGGCGTGTGAGGTGCATGCAGTTAGTCGATGGATTGACTAACGTTTTAACGTGTGTCATTTAAGAGAAAAGATACTCACCAATGCACACAAAACCAAAGCCTAGGGAAGACCCGATGACGAATCCTGCAGGCGCAGTAGCGGTGTCAAAACCATCCTCAATATGTGGGAGGAACACCCCCATCGATTTGAAGTTGCCTACAACAAGAAACGCCACGAGGAATCGCGAGAATAGAATCATCCAACGCCAGGGGTCAGCCCGCTGCATGAGAACTGCTGTATTCCCGGACATTTCATTACAAGATTATTATAAACTTCTCAGTGAAAGTCGAATTTCATCCACACATTCATCAATGCTCACACTCCGAAAGAAAAAAAAACACACAAAGTCGTTCTTCTCCGTTATAATAAAGTGTTATTTTCTCCTGTTGTTTTGTAGCCGCGAACTTTTATATCGACGTCAAAGTATGGTAGTCCGTGTGGTCAGGCGTGCCTGATTAGAATAGCAAAAGTAACCGAGGGGGCTAAGCCTATCGCAACAACCAAATTCACATATCGGTGTAAGGCAAATTGAAATTTACAACCAAATTATTGTTGATAAACCGCCACAGTACACACTTTGTCCAGAACCACAAGCCTCATTTGGTGCTCGATATGTAATGGGGGTGCCCCTATTGTGTCTTCATTGTAGCCTGGAAATCTCTCGTGGAATTGACCGACTGCGCAACGCAGTTTACACGCGGTTACGTGACCTCCTAGCGGGTATGACGTCATACAGCTGATGAAAAAAAAAACACCTGCAAAAGCATAGGCCATGACACAGTGTGAGTACGAAAACAGTTGGTTTTACTTTGTTAAGCGATGAATTAGTTAATCAGCCCCTTTATTTAAAGTATGTTGTGGCATTAATTTAAATCACATCTCTGTTTCATAATTTAACAGGATTCTACTAAAAAGAGGTTGTTTTTAGCCAATCACCACTGGCGTCGGACGACTATTATGTAGCCACCCGTGTGTTATTCTATTATTATTATTTTTTTTTTTTTTTTTATTATTATTATCCACAAAGGAAAATTGTCTAGTCGACAGCTCAGTAAAAGCATTGACATTAGAAATTACATAATCTAAAAAGGGCAAAAGGCCAGATACTTATAATTACAAATGTTTAAAAATGGCAACAGAGAGATATCCGATAAAATAATAAATATAGTATAAAAGACCACCACGGGTCTAGCAGGAAGCAAACCAGTCTGATGTAAAAAAAAAAAAAAAAAAAAAAAAAATAAGAAGAAGAAGAAGAAGAAAGAATGAATTTCGGCACAATAACTAGAAATCAAAAACTAGCATTTAAACACGGATCGATGATGAGGGCACAAACGAGTTTAAAAATCTGCTGTTCCGACATTTTAAGCTTCTAAATCTCCTACCAGACCTCATCGGTTGATAAAAAGAATGCAGAGGATGGGAACTATTTTCCATGACAGAGTTGGCTTTAGTGACAATTCTAGCATGTGAGATTGCACTTAAATCAATGGGAATGCCAACACTCTTACCAGCTTGTTTGGCTATTCTCTGTATTTTTAAAAGATCTCCCTTTTTAGCACTGTTATACCAGATACAACGATTGCACAAAATAACACTCTGGATAATGGATGTGTAGAAAAGCTTCATAATGGTTCTAAAGGATTTCAATTGCCTCAAAAAATGAAGACGCTGTTGGCCCTTAGAGGGAAACATTTTACGGTGATCTGACCCTGATAGAATGTCATCAATGACGGCACCTAGATACTTGTAGGAATTTACAACTTCAATGTCAACATTATTTATGGTGACAGGTGGCAGGTATGGTTAATGTTTCCTAAAATCAAAAATCATCTCTTTGGTCTTATTTGTGTTTAGTTCTAAAAAGTTCTCATTACACCAGGCAACATAGTTCTGAATAGAACTTCTATACTCTAGTTTACTGTCTTTATGAAGTCCAACAATAACAGTGTAATCTGCATACTTCTAAATGTTGATATTTTCACAGTGAGACACATAGTCGTTTGTATAAAGGATAAAAAGCAATGGTGAGAGAACACAGCCCTGTTGTGCCCCAGTGTTCATCGCTATTTGTTCTGGTAAAGAATTGTTCACTTGTACTCGTTGAGTCCGGTCCTTTAAAAAGTTGTTGATCCATAGGCAGAGGGTTGGGTTGATGTTGAGGTTTAGCAGTTTCTCCAGTAACAAGTATGGCTGGTGTTGAAGGCTGATGAGAAGGGGGGGGGGGGTTATTTCCCGGCCGTCTTACCCTCTGCTTAATACCTCCTAGTCTCCCTCGTCGTTGAGACATGGTGGGTTCTGGATTTGGTTCACCTCTTGTCGGCGTGAAGTCAGGCAAATCCTTTGGCATTTGTTTTGACACTGGTGCATCGGCCATAAAATAGAGAAAATGGCGGCCGTATTTGATAGGTGGCGAAGGTTGACTTGGATCCTCAAAACAGTGGCGAACTGGCGGTAGGATCACACAAAAGGATAGCACATCCTATCGAGAAGGTGCAGGAAACTCTAAGAGACATAATAGTCATTTTGTGGCACCGTAATGGGAGGTTAACTAGACAAATACAACGAATTTAAAAACACAAAACTGGGAACATGAGCAATGTCGACTGGTCGCTGCTGAACAGCGCCCTCTATGCAAGGTCTGCATTACCAATTCACATCCAGATTCTCGCTGCACACACATTCACTCGACACTGACCCTAATATGCAAATGAAGTGTGTCCCATTCAATACCGGACCAAGAGTGTCTGGGACTTTCTTATGCCTACTCCTGGTGGGTGCAACGCAGTGAATAAATTCCATTTTCAACCAATGCTATTTGTTAATATTACTTTTAAAAGTTACTTGTTTTCCTTTTCAGTTTGTGGCAGGTCAGCCGTTGGATTTCGAGCTCTGCTCATCCGACAAGAAAACACTCCCAAACGAGTCAACTGGCCTGACTCCATCTTTGAAAAAACAATTGCCCTACCTATAGAAAAGTAGGGCAATTTTATCGAGAACTTTATAGTATACCCAAAATGCCTCAAGCTGAAAGTCAACCTCAAGGCACAATATTACAATATTTGACAGTTTTTTTACCAATCCCTAAACGCCATGCCCTTAAAATTGTTGGTTTGGTTTACAAAACATTTGTGGTTTACAAGTTTTCGTGCGGTTTTGCACCACAATTTTTCTCACTGTTTAGTGTGTTGCATCCTTTGGTGGGACCTGGACTTCTTACTCGTACGCTTTTACTAGTACGGGGAGGGGCATTACATTTATTTATATTGTTGTATATTGTGCGCGGCATGAGTTATACACTACAGTAACAATGGGCTTTTCTTTACATTGTAGGGTGATGCTCACAATGTTTATTTATTTATTTATTTTGATGTCTAACAAAATGAACAACTCCATGTATTAGGTCCAAGTACGCATGTGCGAGGGTATTTGGGATTTACGCACGCCCACTTTATGTTAATTACCCACGCTCGTCCTGGGAAAAAAAATACGTACAGGGGCGTTTCAATGTTATCGCTGCAACCAAAGTCCCTAGCCGTAGCCGCAGTCCATTGATTCAGGCGCGGCCAGAAAAAAGGCTTTTGCACAAAGCGCCGCCAACGTCACGTTGAGTCTCTTGTTTCCGCACGCTGTGGCCAGATAGCTTTCTTCTTTAAAGGTGACCTGACGTCATGTGGCACACAACACAAGGGCGACAATTTAAAGCCGTCTAAAGATTTGAGGTTTCCTATCTAGGCATAAAATAACCTTAATCGAATACTTGGACTGAAACTATATTATAATTATTATTTTTAATCTGTGCTGGCTGAAAACAAAAATTAAATTATAACACAGCCCCTTATTTTTATTTCATATGTGGCTTTACACGTAATGTACTGCATGTTCCTTTAGTAAACAAAACATGTAGACTTTGATCTTTGCAGAGATACACATGTTGTTGACATAACCAATGCTTTTCCTTTCCCAAAAATTAAAATAGAACAAAATAACAAATAAAAATAATAATAAAACCGTCTATAATTATGACTACTAAAAGTTGGTCATTTACGCCCAAATTCAAATTGAAAAATTAAAGGTTTAATCAATTCGTTTGGTGTGATTACAGTTTACATTATGCACAAGGAACACACCTTTAACCCCACCAAGACCGGAGGGGCACGATGTGCCCGTCCCCTACCCTCTTTTTGCCAATTTTAACGCTCAATCCGATCACCGCCAAACTTTCTGACTTGTCTCTGTCCCAAAATTTATCTAGGGTCATTATTCTAGTGTCTGCCATGGCTTAAAGGTAAAGGCACCCACTTTGTCATTGGTCGTTGATCAACCTTTGTTGTTTGGTTCTAAAAAGCATCTGGCCAGAAACAAGATGGCGGCCGTGCCGACCGACAGCGCCCCCATCGTTACGAAGACAATGTTGTAGTCATCACTGAAATCGTGAATCCATCCTGGAATTCAAATAACAGGTAATAAAATCAATGGAAGCACATGTATGTAACTGTTGTCACAGGTTGGTTTCATGCTTTAGCATGCTGAGTTTGAAATGGTCGACAATCTCTTATTTCTAAAAAGCATCTCAGTTTTGTCTTTAATAAAGCGTAACTCACCTGCGGAAAAACCACCCAAAATTAATCCTGTTCCGAACGAAGTAGAAAACCATCCAAGTACCGCTTCGGTTCTGTCGGGACAGATTTCCACCATCAAGACATATACGGTAGGAAGCATAGCACCCATGGCAATCCCTGAGATGAAGCTTAGGGTAGCTAGGGCTGAGTAGGAGGACCCAACTAGCAGAGTCACCAGATTCGATGTAGCAAAGACGAGTGTAGCTGCCAGAAAGACAGACGACGTTCTGAGTAGTTTTCGGTCGATTGGGTACCCGTGGCCAACTCGTCCTATGAGATTCCCTACTCCAGCGAATGTTGCAAGAAACGTAGCTTGGGTTTCTCCGTGGCCCAACTGTATTCCAAGTGGGATGAGAAACAAGTGCCACATGCTATAGATTAAACCGACCAGCAGTGACAAGACTTGATAAAGGATGAAAATGGGTCGTGTCAGTAACTCGGTATCAAAAACCTTTCTTAACACCTGAAAAACGCTTCCTTTACCGTGATCCAGTGTCTTCAAACGGTCATCTGGATTTGTTGCTGTCGAAGTTTCAGTTTTGGTATGGGTTTGGCCATCCAATGGGAGATAATCTCCTTGCAAACTCCGGCAAGGACGAAGGACAGCACCGCACACGAGAAAGTTAAAGGAAAATGCTGCCATGAGCCAGAGGGCACTTCTCCAGCCGTACAATGACAACAGAAATTCCATTACCGGTGGTACTACCATTATTCCCACCGACCCTCCGGCAAGGGATATGCCGTTGGCCATGGCGAAGACTTCTGGGAAATAGTCGATGAGAGGTTGTATTATTGCAATATCAATCATTCCCCCACCAACACCTATTGACATATAACAACAACATAGAGAGAATGAAATGGTCAACATCTTTTTTTTACGATTGTTCACTCGGTCTATACATCAGAGACTTTGAATAAGCTTAGATTTCAGTCATACCTTAAAATAAAATAAGCAGAAAAATAACTAAAAATCAATCAAACATTTTAGGAAAAACCAATCGTTTTTAAGCCTTCAATTTCTTTGTTAAGCTCGTGGTCGACTGAGCACGTCTACATTCCAAGATATTTACTTTGAATAAAACAGTATTGAGGTTAAAGTTGCAAATGACGTGAATGGACTGCAGCTACCACTCGTTGTGGAGATAAGGCCATAAATGCTAGACGTTTGAGGACACTAGATGGCAGCAGACTCACCAGGTAAATCCATTGTCCTTGGAAATTTGCACATGCTCAGAAAACTACGCAAGCAGTGGAAATTTACCTGGTGAATCTGCTGCCACCTAGTGTTCCAAAGTCTCCAATTTTTATTAAGAAAATAAAACTGGCTGTGTGCAAAATACCAACTTGCGATCAAGATGAACGTAGCGAATTGCACGATCGATGATGAAAGTGCCGCTGCAAGTATGCCCATAGAAGCAATGAATCCACCCACTATGGTGATGGTTCGTGCCGACCATACCGATTTCAGGATTCCAAAGAAGGGACCTAAACATAATGAAAAAAATAATCCTGACAAAATAAATCAAATCAGAAAAATGTGTTTCTGCAACCTCGAGACGATTGCGTAGCTTAAAGTTCGAACGTGTACTGACCAAAAGCTTAATCCACACACGAAGAAGTTTAGCATCTTTGCCTTTGGACGGAAATCTGCGTAAGTGTTTTTTATTTTTTGCAATTTTTCAAGGAATTCCTCGAAAGTCCCCCAATAACCATGCCCCTTATAGGAAAATTCCACTAGTCACGGCAGTGTGTTGTCCGTGTTGTCACTGTGTTCACACTATTACAACACCGAGAACACATTGTTACACGTAACAAGTCACAAGTAACAAGTCACAGTAACAAGTGCACACTGTGATTTGCCAAAAAACGACTGCGTCCGACGCATGCGCATGAAAAGTCGCATTAGGACTCAAACAGAACTAATTAGCAAGAGATGTTAACTAAGCGGTGCAGTAAATTTACAACCGGGATACAATATTCATCCATGGGATTACTGTCATTAAAAAGTACGCCATGATTGGAACGCTTCGCGGCAGGTTGTTGTTTTCGCATTGTGCGGAGTCTGTTAGGCAATTTGATCTCATGCAATGGCTTTTTAGTTCACAATATTGTTTAGGATCTAGACCCTATCGCCTCCGTATGGCTACTCGTCACTCAATGTTTCTGATTATCCCATTCTCGTCGGTGAAAGTTGGCAGGCCAATTTTTTAACAGTACAATATTATCTCCACATTGGGAAAACAAACTGAGTCGTACATTTGTGTAAAGCGGTTCCCAACTTTAAGAAAGTGAGCCTCACCAAGGTACGAAATGACTTTGGACATTTCGTACCCTGGACGCTTCGTACCCTCAATAGACTTCAGAATTCTATACAGGAGTTATGACAAGTGGGGGTCGTTAATGACCCCATGGGATGCAGTTGGGGTCGTTGATCCCCGTGCAGTGGCGGCCGCCAAAGTCACGCCGCACGCTAATGACGCCACTAATGACGCCGCCACAGGCTCACTGGGCGGTAGCGTCATAAATAATACACTTTAAAAAAAATCTTTTAAAACAAACTCATGCTAAGAGAAATTTGTAATAGTTATAAAAATACTCGAGAAGTATTTTCATACTAAACAAAACATTACTTGACATTGGCATGTGCCTCTCGTGCAAGGGTTTGCTTGCGCAGTACAGCGCCACAAAAACTAGAACACTAGGTTACTTCTTAAACTCTGTAGCTGAGTGTTGGATATTTCAACGTAGTAGGCCTACTTATTCTAAAACAGTTGTGCTTAATGAAGGTAGAATACCGGATTGTATTCATCAACAATAGTTTTTTTTTTATTGTTTAGGAGTGGGGGGGTACACCCTGCCACAAACTCGAGCACCAAATGTATGTTCTAACGTATGAATATTTATACCCAAAAAAAAGAGACTCACCAATGCACACAAAACCAAAGCCTAGGGAAGACCCGATGACGAATCCTGCAGGTGCGGTAGCGGTGTCAAAACCATCCTCAATATGTGGGAGGAACACCCCCATGGATTTGAAATTGCCCAGGAGGAGAAATGTTATGAAAAATCGAGAGAAGAGAATCATCCAACGCCAGGGTTCAGCCTGCTGGAGAACTGCTGTATTTCCGGACATTTTCGTTTAGAAAATGTATCAATACACCTCAACAAGAGTCGAATTTTATACACTCATTCATCAATGTTCACTCCGGAAAAAAAAGCACACAACAACTTTTTATCGTTGAGTTATAAACTGTCATTGTCGCCTGTTGTAGCCGCATGGCTTTCTATCGACGTGAAAGCATGGAGGTTTCCTTCCTTCATGGTCAAAGTTAACTACGGTGGTGCCGTGGTAAACCGTGCGTGACTAGAATAGCAAAATAACAGGTCAACAGAAATGTGCCTGAGGGAGCTATACGCCTTTAGTAACAATGCAAATATTTCCGCCACAGTGCACAACTCCAGAACCCCCTGGAGAGTCAGGTGAAAGCAGTGGCGTAACTAAGGGGTGGGGCACAAGGGGGCACGTGCCCCCCCCCCCAACTGATGTCCGTGCCCTCGGGTGCCCCCTCCCCCCGGGTTCCCCCATTTGAAATCTGGACTTTTGAAATTAAAAATTACCAGAATAAAATGTTACATTTATGAGCATTTACGTAGTAATTTCAATGTTTTTAGAACTACTTTAAATTATTTACACACTTAATGTATTTTGTTTTACGTCAACACCTCAGAGAATAACTGAAAGGGGGCTTGCTTATTTTTTTTTTTGCCACAGTGCCCCCCCCCCCCCCCTAGGAAAAATGGTGCCCCCCCCCCCCCCTTGTTACGGCGCTGGGTTAAAGGAAAATTTCAGGCCCCCAAAATTTTATTTGGTCCGAAAGGACATAATTAGGTAAAGAACATCTTCCACAGAGCAATAATCGATTTTCATTATCGAGGACGAAATACTGGTCTATTGTATCCTTAAATTCTTGTTCATAGAGCGCGTCCATGTTGTTTAAAAATCCCGCCACATCCGGGACATTATGACGTACTGACTGCGCCTATATTATGAAAAAGCGTATGGGTACAGTGCATAGAGTTATATAACTCTATGGTACAGTGAGACATGTGGCGGTATAGACGCACCTATCAGCATACATAGTGCTCACTGTAGAAAGGTGCCCACGATTGTGCTCGATCATTTCTCACGGTCAAAACACAAGCTCCCGTGTTTACTCTCACCTTCCACGTATTTTTCTCTGCTTTTACGAGAGCTGGTTATCAAAATTATGGTATCAGGGCCATCTGCGTACGATTTTGAACCAAGTTTTACGGACGAAGAGCTACAAGACAGAATTAACGATATCGCAATGGACGTGGAAAACATCGAGGACGTGAAGTTGACAATGACAATGACAATGACAATGACTTTTATTTCTCTAACGGCCTCCACTGAGGCAAGAGAGAACTTAGAAATAACAGTTTAAAAGGTAAATACCAAAGTTACAATAATTACAATAAATCAAATAACTTACAATTAAAACACGAAATATGATTTGGACACTACTTTAACTAAATAAATGAATAAAATAGAAACAAATTAGCTGCCTGGGTCGAGTGGGCGACCGACTGCACGCAGGCAAAATACGGAGTGGTGCAGTTAATTGTGGGTCATGTGCAGTAATGCCTCAAAAAAGGAGTGCCTCTGTTTTGGGGGGATCTGGTATCTGAAAGAAGCTCAGGCGTTCCCGTGAATTTGGTTTATTAGAGCAGCCAAAAGCTTGACAAATCGTCATGATTTCGAGACGTACCAAGCACGGTCGAGTTATGAACGAGTGAGCGGGGACGTGGCATGCACACAGTCAGGTAACACCATTTACCAATGGTAAGCACAGCCTGTGTATGTGTCAGGGCACAATACCCCATATTGTAAGGAACTATAATTAAATAGTAAACTTGCGGGTACAACCATGTACGAAAACTCTTTTAGAAAAGAGTGGTGGCTCTGCAAAGAGCCGTTTGGGGTCTCGACGTTTCGAACAGTATACTCTGTTCGTCTTCAGGAGAGCCGCCACTCCTTTCTAAAAGAGTTTTCATACATGGTTGTACCCGCAAGTTTACTATTTAATTATAGTTCCTTATTATTTTTCACACCATGCAAAGCTTCAAACATCACGTACTCCATACTGTGTTTATCGCTATGGGTTACGTGTACAATGCAGGCTCCCTGTGCTAGCGTACACATTATACTGCTAAAGAGCAAATTCCGGCGCTGGCTTTTACTCAATTTGTGATTAAAACCACGCATGCGTAATCTGTCCTTCACTAGAACGCAACGCGTCTAGTCGAGCGACAATATAGTAAATTTAAGTCAATGTATGCTTGTTGAGCAGACGATAGGATTTAGCAAGTTAGCACGTCATTTTCAAGTTCATTTTTTATGTTTTTTTCTCAGTGATGAAAACAATGGAAAAGGACCGGTCTGTGGGACGCCCGCTATCGTCTCAAAAGTCTCCCATTATACTTTGAGCATGCAGAACCCTTGTTTAGAGCGCAATAATTTCTCGAACACTCTTTATCACTCTGCTGTTTATGCTACATAATTTGTTTTTTAAAAGGTTAGTATACCTCGCTGGTTTTGAAAGAATAAAATCGTTTTCATCCTTTATAAGTTCAAAAACACACACAATGCAAGCGCAAACTTGTGAAAATGTCATTCCATTCGGTGATCAGGTTTAGTTGTAAAAAAAAAAAAAAAAAAAAAAAAAAATGTTTGCTCAAAGAACGAACCTATTTTATTCCTGTCACTCCAAATAAAAGTATGCTTATTTTGCCTTGGGAGGTATGTATTAATACAAATGTTTGTTTTGGGGGTGAGTTTTGCAGTATTTCAATTGAAAATATTTCTGTGAGACTAAGAATAGCGATACCGCTGAATAACAATCATACCATTGTCTTGATACTTAGGCATATACTTGTATCCCCCCCCCCGCCCCCGGCTATCTGTATCAAGCATATAACGATGAAATTCGCAAATGCCTGGGTTAGTTTTACGTACAGTCCGCTCTGGGTTTCACAGTTCCATAAATCAATGATTTATCGATTTCAAAATTGCAAATCTTTTTTGTTCTTCTATTTTTTTTTTTGAACTATTATATACACACACAAAAAAGCAGATATTCACTTTACTTTAAATTATTATTATTTAAAATGCTATTATATTATTCACCAGTTTCGATACAACACACTGCAAAAACTAGGGGTGCTAAATTGATTCTCTTGTTATTTTTTTGTGACAACACCGAAATTATGTTAATTTTCCTTCCTGGGTGTTGCTCCAACTGCAGCTTGAATGAGCGACAGTTTTTCGTATCTCTAATTTTGACTGGAAATCTACCGCACGTATAATGAAAGCGCATTATATAGACTCATAATTATTCATGAGATATGCCAAATGATGTATTCCATGAAAACATTCAGCTGATGAATATGAAAATGCTGGTGGAATAGTGCTGACTGTGAACACTTTAAGTTGTGATTGGGGGAAACCAATTATAATTTTTTATATATATGTTTTTTACTATTCTATACATAAAAGCATGCAGATATTCATTTTACTTTAAAATATTACAATATCGTGTTATTCACCAGTTTTGATACAACGCTGCAAAAAACTAGGGTGTTAAATTGATTCTCTTGGTATCTATAATATGTGACAACTCCGAAATGGTGTTAATTTTACCAGCGATAAAGTAATGGGGATAATTAACACCATGTCGGTGTTGTCACATAATTATACCAATTTAACAATCTATCAGTTTTTGCAGTGAATATTTTACAGTGTATGACAGTTTGCGAGCACAAATCACTTACGTAACAGTAAAGTTCAGCGTTGTTCATGGAATGTTTAGAAAACATGAATCACGAAAAGATTTTGTCTGTCATAGCACTTGACCGTTCGGTTGTCTACTACAGATCGAAGAAGTAGCAATTCTCTTTCTCCATCATATCCACATCAGTCGCTTCGTGACGAGTCGCGTTGTTCAGCTGACAAACCATCTTCCCTGGGCCTTGCTTCATCAGCAGATTGAAGGAGCGACACCGGGGCTCTGATCGGCACGCCTTCCCGCACGACACCACACCATCAGCCCGAAGCTGCTTCATGACGTGACCGACCAAGCACTGGGACTTGATCCGATCATTGAGACCGGTCTGAAGGCAGAATACCGGGGCAGTGGAAGCAAGAGGACGCTCACAGATGACGTACCGTTTCTTTCCACAATCTATGTCGATCCATTTGCCGTTCGCATATTTTGCCAAACCAGCGCAGTTTGCGCTGATGTTCTCTTTAGGACAGTTTTCTTTCCAATTTTGGTACTCATTTAAATCAGTCTGTAGTGGGCAGGGGTGCCAGTTCCCCTCCTCTTGTATATCATTACAACCGATCCAGAGATGACGGGGTGGTGTCCCACTGAAGGATCCAGAGAACATGTTCCAAACAAACGTTTGTTTCATTTGGGAGTTTGGCACAGTTAGGAATGCGTTTAGTTTGAAGCAGGTCTCATTTGCATCGGTCCAGTTCATATGCCTAGGTCGAGTTATCAGTAAGTAGCAGGACTCGCCGTATCGCTGCCAGTCAGTAGGGCAGATAGCAGCCAGGGTTGTATAACACCCAACAAGAAGCAACAAAAAACCAGCAAGATTCATCACGACAAGCAGTTTACAGCCTTTTCTGAAGTTGAACTTATCTTTTTTTTTTCTTATCCGTGAGCGATTACTGGTATTATGTTTTAATAATTATTCACGGTATTTTTAATCTGTATACATCATATATCTCCGATGACGTCACAGCTATCAAACAGTAACAAACAGCTGCGTGAAGACTTTCACTTTCAACTAGTTTTTCGTGTCTCTTATTTTGACTGGAAGTCTGCACACGCAATGAAAGCACACTAGACTCGTCTTAGATAAGCCATATGATGGATTCCATGAAAAAAAACACTAAACTGATGGATATGAAAGTGCTGGACTAGTGCTGACTGTGAATACTTGAAGTTGTGTTTTGGGGGAAACCAATTAACCGTTTAGTCACTGGACCGCCCGAGATGCCCAAAGCGATACACTGCAACGTGCGGTAGGAAGGTACGCTCAACAGCTTGTGCTTGGAGGAAAACATAACGCATAATAACATTCAGAAAACAGGCAAGAGTCGTCACGCTTTGGCAGGCCAATTCAATGGCAATCATCTATCAACTCCGTACTGCTCATTTTCGATTTCGTCCCTTCACAGTTGACTTGTTGATGCTAATTCTGTTAATGAAATATTAGCTCTACCAACAACGAGCTCCTTGGTAACCAAGAAGGTCATATTTTTCTTTCATCATGATGATACCAAAACCACTGAAGCCTTTAGCAATAACAAAAATTTTGAGTCAGGATTCCAGGTAAAGCCTTCAAAAATTCATTTCAACCTGCTCATTAATAAAAAATAATCGCCATAAAAATTACTGGTGACCGTGAATGAAAGCTGTTATTGTAATTCCCTTGTAAGCTATATACTCCCAAACTTGAATTAATCTCCTATTCAGTGGCAATATTAATGAAAAAGGAAGACATTTTACGTAATATTAAATTGTATGTATCTATTATGTACCATGATTCTGTTAAGTTTACTTTGCGGGTCTCGCATGGACTGGGTTCACATCTCGAGGCAAGCGTATAGATTGGCGACGTGGCGTTTCATTTTTGTGTAATACTATTTTGAAAAACACATTCCGTCTGTCGCCAATCAGAACTACACTCTTCATAGATACTGAATTACTTACGTTTCCAAGGGGTATTCAACGTAGCTAGATTGCAATTAAAGAACTATTAAAGCAAATGGCCATCTTTGTATGGTTCCCTATGTGCACAATGTCACGGAGTGCGAAATTTAGTTTCATACATGGGACCAGACTATATTTTGACTTCAAGCCTCGGTTTGGTTCCGGTAACTTGGATTGCAGAAAAAGGACATTGTTGACCATGATGTATAAAAGTACATTGTAGTGTTATTAAAATTACGCAAATCGCCAATATTGACGCCAATATTGCTGTAAAAAATCACGATTTGTGCCGAGCCAAAAACCTATGAACAAGACTCCCAAGTCTGTGATCGAAGGTTAACCAACAAGAGGGCGCTATTTCAGGCATTACTGTATTGATAATCAGGTAGACAAAAAACAATGATACAAACTTGTCACCCGGTCTGTGTGTCCCCCTCTTACAGTAAATTAAAATGGGCTGAGTCAAAAGAGGGCGCTATCAGACGAAATTTCTACGCAATTTGCCGTATGGGGAACATAATCTCCGGGGTGCATTACACTAAACAAGGGAGAATTAAATCCATGCGCTGAGCCTCATTAATAAAATGTAAACTCACAACCTTTTTCTGTAAATCAAAGATTTGAAGGTCATGGCTTTTATAGATTGTTGACCAATGTTCCAATGTTGTGCCCCTGGGGTTGCTGTATTTCAACCTGGAGCATTTTGGGTAAAAATTGCCCTATTTTGCTAAGTAGTTTTTGGGTTGTTTTGTTTTTTTAAGATGGAGTCTGGCCATTTAATCGTCGATCAAGGGTGTTTTTATTTTTGAATGAGCCTACCAAAAATTTTCATCGGCTAACCTACTAAAAATTGAAAAGAAAAATAAAGTTTAGTTGTCATAAAATATGGTTCATTTGTTTTCAAAATGCTTGGGACTTTTTAATATTTGAAAATATTTTTTTTTAATCACCGAACTGTTCCGAACTCTTTGCCGTCAACATTCCGATAGTATATCGTTGATGGTCGGAAATTTCCGGGAGTCTATGGGTAATGTCGGTCATGTCAGACTTTTTTGTGTTCACGCTCAAGTCAAAGCTCGCCTCAGCCAAAATCAAATGCTTTTGTCATTTGAAACCAGTGCAGGCCTTGTGCCTGAATGAAATATGCACTCATTTAATTTTAACAAGAGTCGTCAGGGAATCTTTGGTCAGGGAACCAGTCTATCTGACACATTGCGTCATGCTCTATTTTGAACCATGGATGATATCCATTGATCTCATTCAATACAAAAAGTCATGGGCCGAGACGATGGAATTTCTCTGCAGCTGACTCACTGTATAAGAATCCATTCTAAGAAATACTGTGGTTTTATTTTCAGATCCTTGTGATACGCTATTTATGGGGTGCTAGTAATAGCACGTAGTCGACACTCACGTAGACATTGTCTACCTCCATACTGTGCCTCAACAACCAACGTCGGTCCTTGCACCAGTTTATGGACCACTTATTTTAACACCAGACTTTGTTCTCTGTATTTCTTTGTTTATGTGCATTGAGAAAGGAAAAAGGCTAGCGCAAACACTTGTGACATTAATTAACTTTTTTAAAGTAGAAAAAAGCGACCCGATACTTTTTTTTCTTTCATGCAAAAATTTGATTATTTTTCATTGGCTTATGACAACAAGTGATTATGTGAACGATTCCATATTACGAAGGTGAAATTTTGTCAATTGAAATATCAGTTTCAATAAAAATTGAACAGCTTGAGGCTGTTTCAATAAATCTGTTATCAAAAATGAATATAACAGTTACGTGCTGTAATTATCAATTGAAGAATAAAGGTAGCTGTATTTGTAAATGGTTCTTTTAGCCGGAAAACTATTGGAAATTTACCCATTCTTATAAATCGGCTATTCCAAAAGTTACTACATTAATCGATGGCCTTATCGTCTGTTTAACCTTTGATCTTTCAGTGACTGGTATTCGTCATCTTACAACAGTGTTTAATAGACTTTGTGAAGACACCAGCGAACAATTTTCATTTCCTTTTCCGTGTGTGTAGTAAAAACCTGTGTGACCATTAGAAAAAGCACATCAGAAAAGGAGAAACTGTCTAAGATTGTACGCCAGTTCTCGCCTTAAAATTTACTTACAGATTCGCCATGGCAGACAGTGAGTTAGCCAGCAAGTTGGCGAGAAGGGAAGCATTAAATGAAGGAAATGAAGACGTCGAAGTAAATAAGAGGACGCTAGTTTTCAACCCCTACACAGAGTTCAAGGAGTTCAGCCGAAAAGAAATCAAGCAATACGAAAAGATGTTCAAGAAGTAAGTACCGATCAACCATCTTGGTTTTCTCTTGTTTAGATCAATGTGACCCAAACCGAGGCTGGAGGTAAATACTCGGGGAAAATGGTGTATCCAACCTCCACATTATAATTGGTCAGTTGCTTGTGCTATTCACCTTATTTTGGATATTTGTTGAACTTATGAATCTGAATCTGAATTATTAACAATATATCGGCAAAGCATCCTGACCTGTAGATGCAGTGATATACATAGGACTATTGGAAGCCTTGCCCTAATTACTAATGACTTATAATAGTAATGAGTAATATAAACATGATAAAGGAAACATCAAACCGATTTCTTTTGACAAGACAACAAAGATATTTCATAAGTGGAAGGAAAACACCAAGAAATAGGGAAAACCCACACTGTGAATGTGATTGTAGGGACTGAAAACTCAATCCACATGCTCCAAAAAAGGCCTTGTCCAATAAAAGAAGTGTCAGGCCTTTTATTGTTTTTCTTTGTGTGTTTTTGAAATATAAATAATTTTATTCTGGACTCCAACAGCGGCCTGGAATTTGCAATAGTTACATAAAATTAGTATAGTAACCTCCAACAATACACACCCAAAACAAGGAACTAAAATCACTAGGGGAAAAAAACCCAACACTTATTAAAGAAAAGCTTTGCAAAGACTGGAGCCAACTTCAACTCAAACAGTTAGGTTGTCTCTTTTTACAAACGGCGTACCAGTCAACCATCTGAAAAAATCTCAATGTCTGACTACATTATACATGCATATAATTTACAGACAGTCGAACACGGAGCAAAATTATATACAGAGTCTGAGGAAGACATGATTTGAGAGCATACAGTATGTGTGACTGTGTTATGTATACAGACTGTCGTGTGACTTTGACAGTGTGTCATCAATCTTCCATTTTGTATACATTAAGGACAGTGTTGTGGGTTGTGTAAAACATATGGTCATATAACAAATGGTCATGACACGTGTCTGGAATTTTCGTTATAAAAATTGATGCAAATTAAATTACGATCAGGCTGGAGATTATCATTGTCACACCTGTGATTTGTCTGGTTTTTTTTTTAGAACAGTCCTTTATTGCCTTTGATCAAACGACTGTGCAAGTCTAGCACCCATCGAAAAACAAGAAAACAAGTCTAAAGAAGACTTAAAGGGGCTGTGTCGTCATGATCACAGCGAGTCTGTGGCTAGACTGAATTATGACCTCCCAATCTGTTATTGCACGCACACACGGGCGAGTGGCGGTCACATCACAGAATAATAATGACGGCGCCCTTTGTGATATGACGGTCGAGGCGGGCGCGTGCAGTAACTGGGTGAGAGTTCATGTTTCTGGGCCCAGAAACAGGCAGACTACGAACATGACGACACAGCCCCTTTAACAGTACCTGAATTTTTTTTTAGGAAATCAAATCTTTTAAAATTTTATATAATTATAAAACACAAAATTCTTGGTTTTTTATTTTTTTTTCCCTCCACAAATGCAAATCTCTGCATTTTGTGATGGAGTAATTTTTTTTATTTCTCCATGATTGGATTCCCCATTTTTTTGGAGGTAGCAACATCTGGCAAGAGCCCAGGCAGGATCTGTAGAGAGCTCATCACAGTTTGTATTACACGATCCCACTTCCTGTTTGGAACAATGAGCGTATTTTACTCTTAACTCTTCCCACCAGGAAGTTAACGTCTCCATTCACTTTGGAGTCTACACCTAAAAACCTTTACAGGCTGGAAGAGCGAGTATTGTTGTAGAATGTGTCCTATGAAGGAGAGTACCTTGTTCAGTTTGCCCAACATTTTAAATAGTATAAAGATAACCTTGTAAAGAAAACAAAAATGCCTAAATTGTGGTTATTCTGGTAGTCTTGATGACTCTAAAAACAAGGGTGGTTCAGCCTAAATGTACACAATTTAAAGGTAAAATATAGTATTGGTAATGCTGATAGTGCATTGTTCTTACTTTGTGTGAATCAGTAGATACATGAATATACACATTGTCCTTTTATTTTTATTGTTAAAGCCGAAATTAAAATCGGGGTCTTCAAATTCTATTTTCACAACTTTCACGGTATTTCACTGAAATATTTCTATGGCAAGATTGGTACTGGTATGAACTTCATAATCATTAAGCTTTCAGACTGATACTAATCCTTTATTGTACCTTAGAACATCATTGCTCTGTGGTTTAAAGTAAGCTTGGTTTTAAAGAAGAACTATATAATAATAGTAATAACAGTCTAGTGCAAACAAATCTGCAACCAAACAGGATGCCGAACTTAAAATTATGTTTGAATCATCAAAGGAACATCATCAACAAATTTGATGTCATTATTGTTGTTCCAAATTGTAGCTCCATGTTTTTAAATCTAAACAACCTTGACTACTGGTATGGTATGTGAACATTACACTTCCCTGAAGCAGAACAATGCCCCTACTAGACTTGTGTACCTTTGGCAAACACCTTGGGCTTTGATGGTTAATATTATTGTGTACACATTACTGGGATTGGCCCTCTTATTATTTCATGGATTATTCTCTGTGCAGAATAGACCAGTGACGAACCACAACCAAGACTACCCTTATCTTTAACAGTGGGTTTGTTTGTGCCACACTGTTAATAGGACCACTATTGGTGTTGACACATTGGATAGCACTTCAGTGATAGTGGGGGTGATAAAGGCCAGAAGTGACTGAAACTATTGTCTAGCCCTTGCTGTATTACTACTGATCTTGCAGCAAGGGCAGGCATGCTTTCAGCTCCATGGTTCCATCCAGGAAGTAGTAAACTGAGCACATCTAAGTTACTGAGTGTGCATGAATGAATGAACATGTACTACTACTATAGGACAGACAATATTTTCTTATTCAATGGTGAAACCATGGAGGTAAAAAAAACAGTGTTTCAATTCTCGGGGTGGGGGGATGTTTTTGCATTTGAGCTTGTTTCTCTATGAGGTTGTAATTTTACATTTAATGACAACGAAAATTGTACACATGATCGTGCATTGTATCTAGTGAGATGTAGATATTTTAATTATTGTTCAAACCATAAAGCAGCTGTTTAGTTCAAACTCATTATTTATCATCATGCTGGAACAGACCTGATTGGCCTACTTTGTTCTTGTGAGGACAAGACACCTTTTCATTGGTAAAGGGAAAAAAATACGAGAGAAATAAAAAATTTAAAGATTTTAAGATGCATCAAGGCAATGACCTGGGGGCATGGAGTGGAGGCAACTCGCCTTTGTTGCCTCCATTAAATACCAGGCCTGCTTGAAAATCAAAATCGTAGACAACACATTCCTGAGAGAGAGCATCATCCTACATGAAGACTGAAATTCGACAGCTGCGAGGTTTCCGGATATTTGCTGAAACCATATCTTAAGACAACCATGAGACAACAAACAGACAAAGAGGGTTAGTTGTAAACCGTTGGATTCCCCTACCGTGTTGTCTGCTGATGATGAGCAGTGACTCATCACTCAAGCCCCAGGTGGTCATCACTACCTTTTAATTACAAGTCACTGATAAACATAATATTAATTGGGATGCTGGTCTGTCCTACCAGTTGTCCCACAGGGCAGTGTGGAAAGAGGGGTTCTAGACCATTGAGGAAAGGAATTCTCTTGACCTAGTAATTTTTAGTGGACACAATTTAATAGTATTTATTGACAATCCTTCCAAAATTATGGCAACTGGGTGTTCACATTGTAACAGTGAAGTGTTACATTTTGTCGTTTGCCCAGCAGAAGGATGTAACGAAAGAATGCATGGCACGTGCATGTTAAAAGAACCCAGAACACTTATCGTGGGAGAGTAGGGGGTTTGCCCCGGTATTTCTGGTTCAGATAGCAAGCATCGCTATCCATAGGTTTTTTCAGGCTTCCGAGCTACAGTGATTAAGTTTACTTTTGAGGCAACCTTGGATTCATTACCACAAATTCATAATAATAATAACATTGCTCTGATGATACTCTGATGGACCTCAAAAGTCACAGGGTCTATGTCAGGGACATGATGTAAAATGTGTCATATTTTCGGGTATGATAATTTACACGTAAGGCCTGATTTTCTTTCAGTTTGATTCTCTTTCCTGAGGACAACATGACCGAGTGTGGCAATCTTTGGTTTTTTTTCTGACAAGCACTGTACAATAAACCAAAATGAGGCTAGAGGTGAAAATGGTTAGGTCCCATTTTCTATTTGGTGACAAACCATTGCAATGCTTATAGTGTGTACAAGGAACCTGTCTACGATGGCAGGTCTATATTGACCGACATCATTGCCTTGTCAAGGACTGAATTAGGATGGCAGTTGGTGGTTCGGCAGGGAAGGGATGAGGGGTTCAAACTGAGTCATCAGTCAGCGGGGATTGGACTATGTGTTGTTCATGTAATGCTGACAGCCTCATTGGATATCATTAGATGCTATATTGAAAGAAGAGGTTTTTGTGTTGATATCTGCCTTCTTGATTAACAGAGACTCGTTACGTGCAGCTGCACATTGTGTGTGATGAAAATAGTCGCAGGATTCAAACTGAGTCATCACTCAGTCGGGATCGGAGTGTTGCAACTGTGGGTAGGGAAGCTTTGTACATAAGAGAGGGTGTCCATAAATGTGGAAATTATTCATAAACAGGTTGTGGTTATTTGATTTACAGATCAACTACTGACTGAATGTCCCTGGTCAGTTTTAGTTGATGAAAGATGCCGGTAAATAATACAGTTTCAGCATATTTGACTTGAGAGTTCCTCTGCTTAACTTAAAGTGGGTGCAGGGCATAGTTTGGGTTGGAATACAGTGTATCCAGTGTAACCCTCCCAGTACCGTTTGTGAAATATTAATCGTATCGTGTGGTTTGGAATGATTGGTGCACTACGATAGCCTGTAGTATGGTTTTATGTGTACATTGTAAATGCATCGACACAGTACACAGTCAACCCCCCTACTGTCTGTCCAATCAATATCCACTGTCACACCCGACCCGGGGGGTTTTGAATTATAAACTACATACATGCTTGCCTGCAATATGATACCATGTGGTTAGTACATCCTCAGTACACAGTCAACCCTCCTACTGTCTGACCATTCAATATCCCCTTTGGTTTTTGAATTATAAACTACATGTATGCTTGCCTGCAATATTATATCATATGGTAAATACACAGTACACAGTCAACCCTCCTACTGTCTGACCATTCAATATCCCCTTTGGTTTTTGAATTATAAACTACATGTATGCTTGCCTGCAATATTATATCATATGGTAAATACACAGTACACAGTCAACCCTCCTACTGTTTGATCCTTCAATATCATCCACTGTGGATAAACATAGATAAACTTGTACTTGTATGCTAGCATACAACTTCACGATATCACATGGTGAATGCACAACACAGGACAAATTATCGGCCATGTCTCATGGCCGAGGTTTTTGCGATTTTACGCTGAATGAATCTGTTATTTTTTTGAAAGAGAAACAAAAGATACCTGTACTTCAACTAGAATCTTTTTTTCTCTTGCCTTTGTTTTATCAGGGTTTCTTTGTGGTAATCTCAAATCAAAAAATGGTGGTAATCTCAATTCTCGGTAATCTCAAAGAAAAAAATGATTCCGGCTGTTCCGAGAAATTACTCCCGACAGGTGGCACGGGAAAATAATTGAGAACCTCGGCGCTAAGGTTCTAAGGAAACTGCGGTATTCGTTACGTGTAATGGTTTCCTCTGTATTTTCTTTTTGTGCAGATATGATACCGACAACAATCACTACATAGAACTGATGGAATTAAAGTTAATGATGGAAGCCCTAGGAGCCCCACAGACACATCGGGCACTTAAAGAGATGATCAAGGAAGTAGATGAAGACCTTGATAACAGAATATCATACAGAGAGGTAATCTTCAAGTCATTGTGTCTATCAAAATTTGTAACTGTCACCCTCGTGGAACAAGGAACAAGAGAGACTGTCCGCCCGTAGATTTCACAGAGGTCATTGCATCCATTCCAGACCTAGAATTACACAGAGGCCACGGAGACAATGACCTCTGTTGCCCTAATCATGGCCTTGGTGCCCCGTCAAAAGTTTCCCATTAGACTTTTAAGATTTTCCAATGGAAGTGCCCTTTGCAAAAAAGAAAATGGCCTTGCCCTCTCAAATATGAAACTCCAGGCCTGCCATTCTCAGAGGTCTTGGCCTCACTTCAACGAGTGTCCAGGTTTTCTAACGGAAGTTCCCTAATCTTTTGGAAGTGCTGGACCCTGTTTTAAAACATAAAACACAGAATACAAAGTATTTTCAGGCCTTGAAGGGGCATGGCAATTTTTGTCTGGTAAGGGGCAATTCCATGAGGAAAATAAAAATTTGTGTTGAAACTTTGCAAAGGGCACCACGGCAAAAGCACAGGGCACCACGGCAACTACTGTGGGTCATTTTGAGGCCTGTATTTTCACTGATGATGAACAGAGTATACTTTTCAAGACTTAACGTTAACCTTCCAGTTCTTCAGCGAACCTACATCTCATTGTACCACGCAACCACACAAACCTTCAAATATTTTTCAAAGTGTTTTGTTTTCTTTGCAGTTTTTGCTGATTTTCCGCAAGGCAGCGGCAGGTGAACTAGATACTGACAGTGGACTCAGTGCCTTGGCCAGGCTAACGGAAATAGACGTGGATAAGGAAGGTGTAGGGGGCGCAAAGGACTTCTTCGAAGCTAAGGTTGGTCCTTAAGTTCAAATAAATCACTGCTATCAGTCTGACCCTGATCTACCCGGCTTAAAAATAAGTCTCTTGCCCTTGTCCTTTTCCCTTCCTGTCAACGAGCCTTGCTCTCTCTCTCTCTGTCTTCCACCATTTCCTCAAGATGACTTATCCAGAGGAAGTCTGGGTAATACTACCCACTTCCTCAACACTTGGTCTTGCTGACCTTTCAACTTTTGAACTCATGAATTATGCATGAATTTAGCAAAATAGCCCGTCCTACTGTTCCTTTACATGAGTGTGTAATCAGTGTCATATGACCCTTGAACTACATGTATATGAATATTCAGTGGTCGTGCTTGCAGACAGTGGAAGTTGACCGAATGACCTTTAAATCTTTGAAGTTGACAATATGAATGGTATGTGCTGACGTTAACTACATCAAGTTATTACATTTTTTTGTTTAAATGTTTACCCTTACAATATTGTGTAATAATCACTGTATACTCATTGATTTCGGAGTCCAGAAAAAAAAATCCACAGGCTATTTGGGAGTGATTCGAACCTACGATCCCTTCATTCTAGAGCAGATGTCTGAACTGCTGTAAACCACTTGGCTGTGGTACCTGCTGCTATTTACATGATTCAAACTGACTTGTCACTGGGCACGCTCAGTGGTGTAGCGTTTAAAACATGTGCCCTGGAATGCGAGTCGTGGGCTCGAATCCCACCCGAGTAGCCTGTGATCTTTGTTTCCCGCAGTACTGAGAAAGCACAGTGGTTGTCACACATCTGTGTGAGGGTAAAAAAAAAACTCACGATTCTTCATCGCGATGGAATTATTCCTTAAGACATAATTTAATATTAAATGTTTGCTTCTTATTGGTGGTTTATAGATCAACGAGCAGACGCAACTCAAGAAGTTTGAGGAGGAGATAAGACAAGAGCAAGAGGAGAAGAAACAAGAAGAGGAAGACAAGAAAAAGAGGAGAGCAGAGTTCAAAGCCAAACAAGCAGCCTTCAAAGTCTAGAGCTAACAATCAGGGTGATTTATAAGTCCATTAAGTGCTGCCAAAAAAACAAACAGGCTATTTCTTCAGGTCTTATTTTGTATCTTGTGCTTCGCTTCTTACCCTATCTCCACTGAGTGATTTACTAGATCATACTTCAGTCTAAGAAAAATCCAACACCATATGGTGACCCAGCACCCTAAACTGTTTGACTCTGATTATAGTGGTTTAATTGATTCCATTTAAAAGGTTACAATCAGTTTACTCGGTCCAACAGCATCAAACACAACATGCAGTTGGATTTTGATGGGTAATTGTGAGGGGTTTTCTTGTTATAAAATGGTCAGATTATCATGTAGACCTTCATCTAATGTTGCCATGTTGGTTGGGTTCCCAGCACATGCACATGGAAAGTGTCGATTCACAGATCTACTGAAAGGGTCCAGACTATTGGTTTTGAACTTTGTGTAGCACAACAGCTACACCATAGTAAACAACGTCACACATTCGGGGGCTTTCCCTACCTATGTACCCAAATAGCAACTAGTCTCCACTCTGTAATTATTTGTATAACAAACAGGAAGAACTGATGCGGCGTCACACGCTGCTACTGCAGCCACGCTCGCCATTGTGGTAGTCATCTAGTAAGCGCGTAAATGCTGCATCGCCTAAAATGCGCACTTCACTGTATAACGCAAGGGGACATTGACTCCCAAAAATGGCACATCCAAGAGTATTGTGATAATGACGTCAGGTGAATTGGGTCCATATGTGAAGTTCCCGTCGATTAACAAGACACTTTCAAAGCTGATCTTCCTAGCTCTATGTTTGTTACTCTTGAAAAGTTGAAGATTTCAAAGAACAATTCTGTATCATGTTTTTATATTTGTCAGTACAAAATTAGACAAGTGGACCGTGCAAGTGTCGACTCGTTCATGATTAATGAATCACCCTGTGTCATGTGTACATGCACCTTGCCCATTAGTTGTATTATTAATAGTTCCTCGCTTTGGGGAACAACAACTGCTACCAGTCATCTTCCCTGGTTCACAGCATTTGTCAGGCTGAATACAGACCCGATTTAAAGATGTTGTCAAACCACGTGACACTTTCTCGTGTAAATGCTAAAAACTTGCATTCTCTTAGGCTACAAAAGCCAACAAACTTGAAAATATATTTCCACATATTATCGGTCGCACAGTTTGAGACCGTACTGCGGGATTGAATTTGCTCATAATGGCTGAGTTAAGTCAGATTAACTCAAGGTTAGCTTCAAGGTTTTGCAGGGTTATTCGGGGTTCAACCTCACGTTTACCTCAAGTGACCACCTGTATAAGTCTGATCAGTTCTCCCTAATGGTCTCTTCATTGAGATCACTGGTTAAAAAGGAAACTTTCATGTAGTCTACTGTAGCAGCTACTAGTTCAACATTTACCGCTTGTAGAAACTCGCCACTACATCACCATGGGTGCTGGTAATGTGGTGGTATAGTTCGTAGATTTGATAGATGTAACTTGCACTTGCCCGAGTCTTGTCACTAACGATGCAGCTATAAATTGTAATTGATTACTAGATGTCATTGTAATTAATTACAACAATGTCCACTGATTTGCATAAATGGAAAGTGGGGAAACTTAAATATTATACCGATCGTTAATTAAAAGTTAAAACATAAGTGGACAAACATTCCCTAGCCATTAAAACACAACTTTTATCTTGTAATTTAATAGCATCTGTATACTGTTTTGAAAACCTTGATATTTCATCTCTTTCTTGTCAAACTAAAGAATATCGTTTATTTTTCTGACTTGCTTCGCCGTGCGCTTTTTAACCGTTACTTAGTTTTGAACCTCTTGAGATAGCAGGCTTGGTGCTGCTTTGTATTTACTTACTGTAACCCACCAGTTTTTATTATATTAAAAGAGTGTATCTTGTGTGACTATTTTTTACTACTTTTACTAAATTACATAACCTGTTTCGAGTAGACAGATGGTGAATACAAGAAACTAATTATCAGGAAACTTTGTATTAAATAAAAAAAATAGCCTGACCAAACTTTTTTCGGGAAGCTTTCTGTTTTAAAACAAGTTTTTCTTAGCTTTGGAGAAAAAAGAGTCGTGACTTACAAGAAATTGAAGGTACAACAGTGGTATTAAGACAAAACATTATTGTTAACCCTCCTACTGGTGGTATAATCTTCAGCGAGTTGTCCGACCTTTTGAAACTGTTCGACAGCACAGGTTATGTGTGGTGGCACAACTGTGCACGGAACTACACAGAAGGGACATAACTGCATGGATCTGTGTACTGTGTAGACGCATTTACCAAGCTGCCATAGTTTATTTATCATTCCAAACCACAGTGGATGATATTGAATGGTCAGACAGTAGGAGGGTTGACTGTGTACTGTGTAGACACATTCACAACATGATATCATCCTCCAAGCTGGCATAGTTTATTTATCATTCAAAACCACAGTGGATGATATTAAATGGTCAGACAGTAGGAGGGTTGATTGTGTACTGTGTAGATGCATTCACCACAATATCATATTGCAGGCTGGCGTAGTTTATTTATCATTCAAAACCACAGTGGATGAAATTGAATGGTCATACAGTAGGAGGGTTGACTGTGTACTGTGTAAATGCATTTACCTCCTTGTGGTATCACAGTGCAGGTCCAAGTTTGTATCATTAAAAACAGCAGGTAACATTAGAGGGTCAGACAGTAGGAGGGTTGACTGTACTGGGTAGTTGCAATCACAACGTTATATTGCAGACTGGCATAGTTTATTATGCCAATCATTCAAAACATGGGCGGTGATATTGAATGGTCAGAATAATACAAACTGGGGCGTGATTAAAACTCCTCATTTAAGTAAAATATTATTAAAAAGGAACTAATTATAAACTTTTCACCACTTAACTGATTTATTTACACCTTGATATATTTTTGGAGTCCATGTTCTCCGCAGTTTCCCTCTATGTCGAGCCTGGAACATAAATAATGGAACTATATGTTTTACAAATTCTGACAAATTATTTACCAGAATTGGACAAATTTTGTATTTTCTGTGAAGTATGAGCTCCCCTTGCAGAGAAGTGCATCAATTTTTTTACCACTACATGTAACTTTTGGAAGATTTAGTCGATTAATCGTCAATGTTGTACCTTTATTTTAAATACACATTTTGCAGCAATTCCTTTATCCATTTATACGGTTGAAGCGAAAACCCAACAAAGATGTAAAACATTATGTAATGCATATATTATTAGATTAACTAGATCGTGTGTAAATATTTCTATTATTAAACTGTACGTAGGTGCATGTTTTGTCAATTTTAAATAATGAATTCGCTCGTCTTAATTTTGTTATGTACCGTTTGTATCCTAATTATTTGGGGGCTCTAGCGGTGCAAGTTTTCACACGCCCCAATATCAGAACATAACGATTTTGTGGAAACATTATGTTTCATACATACATTTTGTATATCTTTTCTGCACTTTTAATTTCAGTGAGTAGAATTTGTTTGAAAATAATCATGTTTTTAGCCTTGATTTTAATCGTTTGTGTTGCTGTTATTTTTTATAATGAACGAAAGAAATAGTTAATGGTTTCCTAATGCAACCCGGACGCATTTTTTTCCTGCAGTTCAGAATTGCCATCCTCATTTTTTTTTTTTTAATTAAGGATTCCTTTTTGGAATTGATTCAAAGAAGAAGAAAAAATTTCCGTTGAAAATCATGACAGTGGGAATATCGGACTGCAGAAAAAAAATAAAGCCGCCGGACTGAAACGTGGAAGTGAGCCCTCTGTTGACTGTAAAATGTAAATGCTTCCAGTCGGATGAACTTGTTAAAGTAACCATTCTCCTTCGGTGGTGTAACACTATCATCATAATGTATACCGGATGTACAATGTGAACTGTGTGTGTTACGCATACCTTTTTTAACCATACATGTACTTAATTTGTAGTTTTTTGTTTGTTTCTTCATTCGCCATCAAGCCAACCTTGTTTACATCTTCCACGTTTATTTTGCAGATTTATTATACGAAATGGAATAAAACAAATGAGAAAAAAAATTACATACACTGTTATTATGAAATGTGATTGTTCATTTTGCACTTTGTTAACACGTCGAGGTAGACTAGACAACCCTCCATGGATAAAATTACCCAAAGCTAGCTAAGTAATCCAAGCCGAGTGGAATATTAATATGCATTTTCTATCTCTACTTTTATCAAAATGAGAATAGGTGGAGCTCCTTGGAGCCTTTCGATCCCCCCCCCCCCCCCGCCCCCACACAAATAAAGTTATGGCGCTATTTAATTGTTTTCTTTGAGGGCGCTTTTTGAGAGACAAGAAAACCTTTTTATTCGATATAGGCGTTGTTTCTTCAAAATTTGTGTACTTGGCTTCTTGTACAAACATGACGCAGGTCCAATGCTTCTTGGTGGTTCGTACAAATCTAATCTACGTGGTGAGTTGTGGGGGGGGGGGGGGGAGGATAGAACTTGTGGGTTTTTAAAAACCTCGGCAAGGAATGGGAATGGCGGGAAAATTAAACAATTCTGATTTTTCCCCCCCGAGAAAAATTGAGTTCGTCAACTGTAGTGTTTTAAACGACTAAAACTATTTTTTTCAGTTCAATGTAAAATTATAATCATTCTTGGGTATGCTTCTGTGTCCCACCATTATTGAGGCCGAAGGAACTCATAATCCAACAAAACAATTTACAAAGCGATGAAAACGAGACTGATGGGAGATTTCTTTCTTGGCATTTTTCTTCATAATATAGCTTTATTCATCTGAAGTAGCATACAAAAAGTATTTCAATTTATGTTTTAATTTACAGGTAATTACAAATGGGGAAATAACTATATGCACACTGGCCTCAGCACACAACACTCCCTGTGTTTTCTGATTGTGTAGGTTGCGAGAAACAGGGTCACGTAGGATTTACACCCCACCCCTCGCAAAACAAAACAAAAAATGTTTTAATATGTTGAAGGTTACATTTACTTTACACGTAAAGCCGGATCACGTTGGATTTCTACCTCGCAAAACAAATAAACAAGTTGAAAAAAAAAAACTATTTTTCAACGAAGTAAAAGGAAAGCGAACTTTGAACTACAAAAATAAACCCACTTTTATCTCCATGACTGGTGCAGCCCGCTTAAAGCAAATAACAGAATAAACATAACTTGTTACCGAATAGATAAACCTCATGATTAATGTTTCCAAACACCCCCCCCCCCAAAAAAAAAAAATAATAAAATAAAAATCACTCTTCAGTTTAACCGGATTCATACAGCTTCAACTTTCCGATCCCATGTCCCAAAGAATCGATCCCCATGACGGTATCGTTTTTCAAAGTGTGTGATTTTCTTCTTCAAATTTCTCATAAACAATTTTTTTTTTAAATTGATGTGAAATTGATTTTTAATATCCCTGATGATGATGATGACATCCATGCACACGACAGAAACGTCGAGGAGTCCATAATTTATGGAACAAAACCCACTCTTAAAGCAGTTAATTTTGCATCAGCCATGTTTCTTTTCGTTAACTTTTCTAACTTTTAGCTTTTCATTTTATTTGTGTTGTAATGTGTGATGTCTTCATTTCGAATTTTTCTTTTTTAATGTTCTAAAACGTAAAACTGTTGTAATTCGGCCTTTGTGATGCGAAGACAAATTTTTAATAAACCATTTTTATCTATCATAAATGATCTTGCAAAATCACACACACTTAGCAATAGTGAGATTGCCACCAACATCGCGGTGCACTGATATTGATAATAATATTATCAACAAAACCTAATTGATCAACAAGCCGATTACCCTTTACTCTATGACCTTGTACATGTACATGTACTTAACAATAAATATCAGTGTATCGAATGTTATCGAGTTGTGATGGAAACTTCAATAATTAAATTGTCTAGCCACAACTTTAACATTTTTAAGTTGACAGTCCACCACAGGAAGAGTAAAGTCAAGCTCTACAGTCAAGCTGTTAAATAAAACTCTGGGCCCAATTCCATGAAGCTGCTTCAGCAGAAAATAATGCTTAACGTATTCCTGCTAAGCATAAGCTAAGATAAGCAGGAAACCAGACACAAATTGTAAATGTGACATGGTATTTTGGGTGGTAACTTTTATATTCTGGTAAGCAAATTTGGTGGTGTTAAGTTACTTTTGTGCTTAAAATGCTCTATGAAATTGCACCCCCCCCCCCCTCCCCGTGGTCAACATACATAATAGACCTTGCATTCGCCGCCATCTTTGAGGTCAAACACAGAATGTGCGTTGTAGCTGTTTTGCCCTCGGCCATTCCTAAACGCTTATAGTGACGTCATACGCACATAGATCTATAGCACATAGAGCAAACAGAACTTTATCATGGTGAGGCCATCTTGATTTTCCCCCATTCAAACCAATGTAACCAAAACAAGGCTGGAAGGGCAAATAGTCTGGTTCCTTTTTGTACAATGAATATTAGCATATATTACTGTTAATGGATACAGGGAATATGACCAAGATGGTGGCAGCATGATAAAGGTGACCTTTATCATGCTTATAGTCAACTTGCTGACTGAAGTCAATCTGTAAACTGTCAAATTGACCCTCTTTTGTGTTGTTATGGATAAAATAGGATTTTGTAGAACAATGTGACGGATAAAACTGGAAGTACTGTGAATTTACTCTACTTCTCCAACTCGAAATGAACTCAACATTTTTTTTGTTATTAAAGAAAAGTAAATGCATAATGTTGTGGTCCTTAAGTTAATTTACAAAAACCCGCTTGGGCATGGCAAGCAATGAACGGAGGTCTATCTGTACACCCACATACAGTACTTTCATTAATTTGTTTCATGAATGTTAAAATACTTTACAAAGTGTTTGACACTATTCATATTACATGCCCTTATCGATAATACGGCTTTGGCTTCGGCCCCGTCTTCCAATCCTAAGTCGTTGTTTCGAAGGGGACCATACTGCACGATTCTAAGTGTACACATAGTGTGCGAAGGGTCTGGGAACTTGATTTTGTATCACTGCAATTTCTTCTGGATCGTTGTGGTCTTGACATTTCGAACAGTATACTCTGCTCGTCTTCTTTGCCTGAAGACCAGCACAATATACTAATCGAAACGTCGAGACCACCAAAGAGAGATTTCTACATGGTTGTATCCGTAAGTATACTATATATATATATAACGACGTTTGTACACATGGGTGGGAAAAACTGGTTAATGCTTCATTTGCTTTCAAGAATTAATTCAAAGGCAAAGCAAATTGTGACTTAATTTTGAATTTGACATTGCATTAGTTTTCTAGTAATTTTGAATTTAACATTGCATTAGTTTTCTAGTAAAGTAATATCCTCTTAAAATTAAGGTTAAGTGAAAAAGGCGTATAACAAAGGGACTACAGCGAAAGATTTACATTTACAATGTAATTACTTCGTTACTGTGGTGGGGATAATTTTACCTACTAAATATTTTAAAAATAGCAACTTTACTTAAAATTGAACAAAAATCTTAATGTACTTCGTTGTGATGAATTTTTTTTCTTCATTTGTATGTACATGACATATGCGTGTACAACACTTTACAAAAGTTGCACTGAGACTGAAGGAGTTGAACCCATAATATTACGTTTGGGATACTCAAAATAAAAAAAAACTTTGCAGGCTACATGAAGGCCAGGGCCTGTGTTGCCTTGCTTGGTCGCCCCTTTAAAAGTTTCTCAGTTTGTTGTTTCCCAAGGCAGTGCCCTTTGCAAAGTGAAAGTCGGACTAGCCCTTACGCCAGATGATATTCCAGGCCTGTATTGTGGGGTGTAACTGGAAAACATTTTGCAGCACTGCCTAAAACAGCTCTACTAAAACACCAACAATTTGTTCAACATTATAAATTTTGAATTAGGGCTTTGGCTCTGGCTTATGTACACCATTTATCAACTACCGAGTGTTACCTTAACAGCCAAAGCCGCAACTTCCCAATAAACCCGTTCCTCCCTTTGTTTCTTGATGACACTCTAGAGAATACTTTGAATCAAGTCGAGCCTGAAGTTAGACCATCAAAATGAAAATACAATGCTTCAGTTTTTTAAAGTTTTCCTTTCATTATGTTTCCGTCAATGATTTATTTTATTTACCTTTTTTTACACAAAATTCAGAAACGCATGTTTGATATATGTTTTTAAGTTACAATATACAAATTGAAGGCATCAATATAAATCAAATATTTACAAAAGCAAATTTGGCAAAAGTGGTTATTTCCGAAGGGAATCTTCTTTCAGAAATGGACCACACAGTGAGATCTTTGGCATCAGCATTGTTCTGACTCGGAGCTGTCTGTTGAACAATGCCTTTGGCAATTTCATTATACTGCTTTCTATAGGATTTTTTCAGTTTTGCAATAGGATCATCAGCAACATGCAAAAAAAAAACAACCCAGCACAAAGCAATACCAAGGGGGAACTAATGCAATCTTAAGCTTTGAAAATTCTACCCACAGGTATGAATAATGAAATTAGCCAATAACGATGACCATGTCTGACAACAACTTGCTTGGGCTTGTTTTTGTTGGTAATACGCGCACTACCACAAAGCTCTTCCCAATCAACCGGAAAATAATGTTTCACCGATTGATTGTGTCCAATAAAATGCAGCCACTTTGTTCAGAAAAATGCCACAAAAGTAGCCAATAGTTACATGTAAGACAGCCACCACCGAAGATTACTTGTAACATAGTTCATGTTACACTAAAATATATCAAATCAGCCAATCTGGCCATTTAAAAGTTCCCAACACACATCGTCTCTAACCTGTGAATTGGTTTCAACTGTTTGCCCATTGCTGTTACTTTCCAAGCTGTACATTAATGGTGATGACAGAGTTATCTTTACAGTCACTCTCAGGGATGAGATTTGACAAATGTGAAAATTCCTGAAAGGTGGCCAGCTGGCCTCATCCTTTGTCTCTAGCAGACTACATATGACTACATGATTGTCCATGTACATGTATACTATATCCATTTGCTGAAAAAACTAAGGATTTGACTGAAAAAACTGTCTGCCTATTTTAAGGAACTGTGGGCCCTGACGAGAAACTACCAATAAGTTTTCATTTGCCATAGGAATTTTGCAGCCAGGAGCCTTCCCCATGTGCATCAAAATCCTTCGGACGTTTTAGACTGATAAGATTGGTATGCCTGGTCTCATGCAGACTCCAACCCTTCAAAATGCAACTTTCATGTTTTGTTCAATTCTGTCGGACCGAGGACTTGCACCTCAGCTGTACCGACACAGAGTCAAACAGTTTGGGTCTTGTATTACCATGACTTGTTTAGTTGGAGTTAATGCACTAGTGACTGAATCTATCAAAAATCAGGCAAAACCAGAAAGTGTGTTTGGGTGAATTTGTTTACTGTACAAGGGTTAACAGAAAGGCTGCAACATAGCACATTATCACACCCAAATGTCACAGGAATGGGCAAACATTTCATCAGTTTTACATTTAGAAGATGCTCCAGAGAGACCAAGTGAAACTTTTGCACCTTCCATTTGGCAAGAATCACCGCAAATGTGTTATCTGTTAAAAAAGAAAACCACTCATTTTTCTGTTCCTATTTCAATCATCAAGATTAGCAGTGCATTTTTTTTGTGGCGATAAAAATCCCTTCGCAAGTTACTGCTTACCAGCACTGTTTGCCTTGGCAACCCCTTAAAAACACACTAACCATAAACTCTTTTTGATAAGCAAACCTTCCATGGAAGCTGATTAAAATAAAAACCTTCAGCGATTTCCAATCAGGTTCTGAAGCCACCACGCTGGACTGAATACAAATATCAACTTGTACAGGCAACCGCGGAAGCATCTTGATTGCGTACATTTGGGGAGGGCAACATCCTCTGGCTGACTTCTGCTGACTTACTGCATATTTTTCAAGAAGGGGGGGGGGGGCTCTTTTGCTTCATTAGCACCCGGGTAGATTCACCTTGCCGCTTCCCTGCATCTCTTGATCAGACGAACAATAAATCGTACAGGCGATCACAGGGCGACATCTTCCAGCTGACTTGCGTTGATTGATTTCTTTGCATTTTTTTTTCTCTCACGGGGCTCATGGTGTTTACAGCACCCAGGCAGAAATGGCCTTGCTGCCCCCTGCATCGCCGTGATCACTCACTGGATCAAAGGGGGGGCAACAAGAGGCGTCAAGAGTTACAAGCTCAGTTCCGCACCGTCGTTAAGTTCCCCTCCTACACCCGATTAAACAGGTAGACGATGAACTCGTACGTACACATCATTATTGCAGTGTTAGGGATTTGCCTTACGAGATGTGTTGTCAGACCACCATAGATCCCTCGATAGCCCTCTTCCCGGGCAACAGTTACTAATGTTTGTACAAAGGAGCGGTACTTGTTTCCTTCCTCTCGCAATCTTGTCCTTGCAACCTCTGAACAAAGATTAGAAAAGAAAAGTCAAGGTTAATAAAGGGCTGTGTGAAGTTTTTTTTAATTTCACAGTCATGGAAAGAGTACTATGGTGTATGGGGGGGGGGAGGGGAGGGGAAGGTACAACCTCAAATTGTGTATAAAAATGTTGACATTTCTACAGCGTAATCGGTGTTTCCTGGGGCATAATACGATGCAAGAAAACTGTTACAGGTGCGAGAACTGAATCCTGCATCAATCATTCTTTGTTGGAACAGCTCGTACAGCAACATTTCGTTGCCATGCATTTTTTCAACCCGAGATTCCAACAGTGGTTGAAAGAACAAAGTCTATTTTGTTTTCTACCAAAATCGATAAGTTTTGGCAACCGATCACACTGTTGGCCATTTGTTTATGACAACCTTCTCAAACGCTTACCGTGTGGATATGCTACTGTTGCTGCTATCGTCTTGGACGTGGCAGCTGCCCCCATGAATTTAACAAAGTCCAGCTTTCTTCTCTCGTCAGGAAGACCACTTTCCCTTTCCGTTAACAAGGCCTTTATGTGCTCATAGATGACAAAGTGTATGGCCGTCTCTGAGATGCCCATGTAGGATGCTGAGATGCCGCGGTAGAATCCTCTGACACCTTCTTTACTGTGTACATACTGAGCGCAGCGGAACATGTTTGCATGCCTCTTGCCATTTCTGTATGTCAAAAAGGAGAAAATTTAATATTATGCCCGATAAAATTATAGCTTTTTTTCTTTGCATTTACATAGCCCACTGATTTAAAGGGGCTGTGTCGTCATGATTATAGCAGTAAATGGAATAACCCAGTAACTACGTGCCTGTGCGCGCCAACAGTTTTATCAGTTTGACAAAGCTGGCTCACTTTGTGATTTGACTGCAAGAGCGCCCGTGCACAGTATCTGGATGAGAGTTCATCTTTCCATGCACAGGCCTGAGTAATCATGACGACATAGCCCCTTTAATGCAGAGCTGCCAACATTTGCATCTTGCACTCTAGGAGATATTTAAAATTACATTCAACATAGTTGGGGAAATGTTTCCGTAATCAGGGAGATTTTCAATTTCGTCCATCAGAACGTGGAAAGATTTATTTATTTTCAGGGACCTTTCTCCAGAATCGGGGGAGAGTTGGCAGCTATGCCCATGTCTTTATGCAAAGTGAAAATTAATAAACAGCGTAAATGCTGGGTTACTTATGTAACCAATTTGAAAAATTCTCAAATGATCAGCCCCCGACACAAATCCCCATGTTACGTGTTACTTACACTTGTTCCAACTGTAGTCTCGTTTTGACCAGCCATATTGGATTTGTTAGCGTACATGCTGTGAAACCTGAAAAATCAAAAACAAAGGAATGTTATGAAACTGTTGATCTCTTATCGCTGTAGTATTAACTTTTTTAATAAACATTTTAAATCTTGAGCATATCTTAAGAAATATATTTATCAAGAAACTACACTAAAAAAATATAATTTCACATTATATCAATTTATAAAAACAGTATGCAGGTTTACAGCACACCTGTGGATATAGTTTATGTACACATATTTTTTAATGAAATATTTGCATAAATTATTTGTTCCTGTCAAACTCATGTAGCATAAATCAATGAAGAAAACAATTATCAGATATTTTACTCAATTAACACTTAACAACAGACAAACACTGACGGGTTCTAAATTTGTTTTGTTTTCAGGTTTCGTGAAAATTTCAGCATGAATTTCATGCATGTAGTTTAACAACAACTCGAGCATCGTTCAAGGCATGTAAAAAAAAAAACAGGGCACATAAAATACATTTGGGGAAATGCAAAACAAGTGATATGCAGTCAAATAATGTGATGAATAAATGACACAATATTCTGCACAATAAATTGGGAAATGCAAAACAACTGATATGCAGTCAAATAATAAGATGAATAAATGACACAATATTCTGCACAATAAATTGGAAAATACAAAACAAATGATATGCAGTCAAATAATGCAAGGAATAAATGACACAATATTCTGCACAATAAATTGGGAAATGCAAAACAAGAGATTTGCAGTCAAATCATGTGATGAATAAATAAATGACACACCAATACTGCACAATAAACTGGTTACAATGATACTATGGCACATTATTCCTCAAATATCCCAATAAATTCACAATGATCTTATCAATGACAAAGATTGTTTTGAAGAAAGTCTAATATCGGAAGGTAATTCTCACGCACCTTGGCCAATTTCATAGAGCTGTTTAGCAGCACATATTGCTGAACATTTTTTCCAGCTATTCAACAAATTAGCAGGATACCAGTCACAGACGGTACATGTGGAAAGATACTTTGGCTGGTAACCTTATTCTGGTCAGCAAAATTGTTTTGCGCTAAACTTCTTTTTTTGTGCTCAAGCAGCTCTATGAAATTGGGCCCTTGTACCGATATGAAACAGAGGAAAATGTTATTTTACCTGCAAATCCTGCAGACAGCAGATGCACAAGTGAAGACTCTGGTGTTAATCTGTCATTCAGGAAGCCCTTTGTTTCTGCGTAAGCACCAAAGTAGATCGCCCTGAGCACAACCAAGAAGAAACAAATGACAAGTTAGCGATGGGAGCGTGAGCCCTCTGGAAATAAATTTTAGTTTCCCACATCAGGAACTAGAAGACAAAGTTGATTACTCGGACCTGACACTTCATGGAGTGAACAGAGGCCAATTGCCTCGATGCCCTGCTCCTTGTCATTGCCTTGGTGCCCTTTGTACAAATTTGTATATCCTTCAAACAAGCGCCCTGTATTAAGACAAATTTGCCTTGCCCCTAAAATAATTTAATGTCAGTCCCGAGAACTGATTTTAGTGTAACTGTCCACTGGGAATTTTTACTATTTTCTGCAAACATAAGTGATAAAAGATTTGATTAACAGTTCCTACTTTTTTGTCCTGTTTTTTCATTGCAACATCAGCAACCAAAATGTTGAAATGCATTCGTTTGGCATGAGTCAGGTGATATTAACACCATGGTCAAATGATAACTCTCTCCACAGGAAGTCTCCTTCCAGGCCAGGAACTTGGGCTTTCTATTGTCTCATTGTTTCATTGTTTGAAGACGGTATCAAGTCAAACAAATGTTTGCAAGATGTAGCCTTGCAAAGTATGTTTGAAATTTACCTACGCTACATGTATGTCATCAGAGCAAACTTTCAATTTGAAAAAATCATCATTAGCTACTCAATGTAATCAATCAGTGTGCTCAAAAACACCTCCGGTCTAAACATTTTCCCTGATGCAAAATTGCCAGACGAGATCCGTTCCCAGCCATGCCAGCATTGAGCACCACAAATGTTGCATAGAACATGCAATGAGTACAGGGCGTACGTGCATGGTGAGGAGTAGTGACAGGCCAGGAATTACATCCTGGAAGAGGGTTCATGTTGCAAAGGGCACTGCCATTGGAAAATCTTCAAAGTCTATGGGAAAGGGGCACCAAGGCCAAGACCAGGGCAACAGAGGCCATGGCCTCTGTGTAAATCCAGACCTGTAGTAAGTTTACTGGAATGCAAACTGGGAAACTGTAACTCAATTCAATCACTTTTTCGTGATTTTTGTTTTTGACTATCAAGATAACAAATTCTATGACTTTCCATGGCACTCTCAGTCAACCGGAGACTTAAACTGGTTCAAAAAATACCAGAGTTGTGCTTTCAAATTGTAACAGATTTTGTTCAATCAACCTATTAAATTCAAGTTATTCCGAATAATTTTGGCTTCAGGCAGTTGATCTCACTGCTTCACTGGACTCCAATGGTCAAAGACAATCATGGGTACACATTTGTTCTCAACCTTCCATTTTCACCAAGGTGTGCAACTAATGACAAACCAATTAGACTTTCACCATGTTCACCTGTACAAATTCACTTCAGTCCAGCCATGGAGGAAGGGTCCAGTTAAGTTTGTTTTTCAAGAAATCAATTTGAAATGATTCAACCAAAAACAGAGAAAAACCAAAAGCAAATATTTTTAACCGAGTCAGAAATGCAGCCTTGTTCATAATCAAGTCAATAGTTTTCTTATCTTTGTCACTCGATTGAACCGGCTTAATCAATGCACAGCTGGCCTTGGCAACACGCAACTGAACACCACTACACTAACAATACATTAACTTGGTGTATGGTTAAACACAATCCACCTCTAACCCTTTCCTAACCATTGGTGACTTATGTCACCAAGCATATACACAAAAAGCACTCAAGCCCGAGCACAAAGGTCATTTGTTATAAAGCTTGAGTTTTGTTCATGTTGACCGTTCATACCCAAGTTTGCCATGGTTGGAAAGAGAAAGATTGAATTTTTGCGATGGTGGCGAAATAAAATAAGGTTATTATGCAATCCAGTGAAATTGGAGTGGAAAGAATCGGAAATGCCAAACACCTACGGACCACCATATTATATGGTTGTGTGCAAAAAAGTGTTTGAGATTACAGAAAACACTGAGGAAACAAAGACCAAGAAATTGGACATTTATTCATCGATCTCAATGATTTTTGGATTACATGAAAGGGAATTCAATAAGTAATTCAATAATTCCATACCAAGAGTGTTAAATGCCTCATTATAGTGGGTCTCATGGCCACACTATACAATAAACAGAGCAGATTTATAACAGCATTTAAGTGTCCCCCCCCCTCTTTTATAACACATACCCTTCTTTTTTGCTGGCCCTTTCTCAAAAACCTAGTTTATTTAAGTTTCTGAACAACGAGAACAGACTGTTCTAGGTTTTTTCCCCTCCTCTGAACTCCTCCAACAGAGGGTCCTCTACATCTGACCCTTTCAACCATGTAAGTCTGGCGCCTATTTGAACATTTTAAGGACACTTGGATTCCCATGTACATTGCTTTACCATGTGAAGGATACACAATTTTACACTTTTACATTCAAACAAGAGAATTGCAGTTAGTTTAGACTGGTTCTTTCAATATATCTTACCTTGAGGGTGCTACACCAATGAGGTTAGGACCGAGACCCCTGAAGAGAGCGCCAACACCTTCCTTTTCAACAATGTACCTGGGAAGAAGAAAAAAGGTAGATAGTAAGAACAAATAACCCAACAGTGCTGTGTGACAATTTAAAGCATGGCAAGCTGAATATGGTAAATATCGCCCAATCATATTGCCCAATTTCTTCCCTTCATATCAATATTTTCATCAATAACCATTTTGTTTGTTTGAGGTAAGCCTTAGTTTGAGGCACAACTGACAAATTCATATGGAGTCCAGATTCTCAGAAAAAAAACCCATATCATGCCTCATCTGATTTATTCTAAAGGTCATTCGTGAAAAACTTTCCACTGAGTCCAGATTCTCAGAAAAAAAAACATGTTGAGTCTCATCTGGTTCATTCTAAAGGTCATTCATGGACAAATTCTACCGATGGACTTACATCTCAGTTGTCAAAGTCTACTCTAACCATCGCCGACAGTGATACCTCTGACCACATAGCATACTAATAAAGTCTGTTCTTCATTGCTGTAGCCGCATGACACATTCTTAGTATCATGTTCTCCACATTCCAATTCATGTTCATTGGCTTATCCCACACACAGTCAAAAAAAAGTCCAGGCTTATGAGAAGTTGCATTCAGTGGACCAAGGATTATGCATGAGGATTAATCCATTCCAATTACTATGACAGTATGAGATGCTCAATCAATACAAACAATTTATTAAAAAAAAAAAAAAAAAAAAAAAGAGGAAATTCACCCCGGTTTGCCCTTAACTCTTTCAGTGATTTGCCAGCGGGATCACAGGGCTTGAAATTTACACTGGACAACAGGCCCGAGGCCAGTGATTTTAGCATCGGGCCAGTAAAATCACCGTCGAACAATTCCGGCTGTCTTGTTTTTCAATCGAATACTAATGTCTTACTGTGTAATGTCTTGTACAAACAGACAATTTTGTTCAAAATGTAGACTTTGGGTCTCATAAATACATTTTCTCCATAGAGGTACACCCCTTACTAAGGTAAAAATGCCTTGAACTGGTAGTCTGCCCGACTATTTCGACGGTGGTCCTCTGGTGTTTTGGCTGGCATTTGGCCTGAGGATCACTGTTAAGGGAGAACACCCGAGTTCGACTTACCGAAGACATTTGACAACGCCAAGTGACTGTCTTGAGACATTGCCAACTTGAGCAACGCCTCCACTTGTTGTCGACAGACCGGCTGGCGACACTGTTGGTATATAAACTTTACGTAGACATGTGTTGGATGACTGTAGCCTCGTTTTGATGACCTCAAGTGGACAAGTTAATATTGCACCCACTGTACCGCCAGCTCTATAGATACATATGGGGGGGGGGGGAATTGTTAAATTTAAGTAAAATCAACTTTCGTTAATCACCAAGTTGCAATATATTATAAAAAATAAAAAAAAGAGTATTGTATTAAAATGGTGTTTTTAATCGGTAAAGCTTTGGAGTAAACAATGCTTAACACTATCTTTAATCAATCATTAGACATCTGGAATTTAAACCCTAAAGCCAACTTACAAACATTGACTGATATTAAAATCAGGTCAGGTACCTGAACCTTGAACAATACAAGTCAAGTGCACACCGGTTCAGGGTACACCACTCAATGCGACCCGTTGCCTTTCAAATCACATTATATTAATATAACGGCTACATAATTTTTTAGGAATCTTTGATTAGAATTAGAATGCCACAATAATTTGTTTTGGAAACAAAAATGCTTAAATTGTCATGAATTCACAATTTCACACCACCTAAAACTTATGTCAACAAATTTGTATTTGGTTATAAATCATTAAATTACCTCATTATTAAAAAGGTAATAAGTACAAATATAGGATTATAGCCAACATGTAAATATTTTTGCTCACACTGTATTGAATGGAAAGATGTCAAATCCGTCAATCACTTTTACACTCATGATGACAAAAATACATGTAATATCTTACGAAAGGCTTATCAGCAAAAACAATAATTAACTGCAGGAATAGAGTGTTTATTTCATTTTAACTTTGTCATATTCCCAATAATTAAGCAAGAATGATATAGTCAATGAGCACACTTACGCCTGCGGTAATATGCGCCACCTTGTTCAAGCATGTCAAGGGCAGATTTGTTTACCTCGAACACTCGTTGCTGCCTGCGACGAGACACTAGCGGAGCAGCTAGACATGTTAGAACTTCATGCACCTTCCAAGACGCGCATGCGTGGAAGTTCTACCGAGTCGCAGACAGCAACGGGTGTTCAAAGTAAACAAATCTGCCCCTTGATTTGAACAAGATGGCGCATACTGTCAGACTGTTAAGGGGGTAAGGCGCTATAACCTCCTTTGGTCCACCTATAGTCAGACAGGCCGCGTGACCATGAGCAGGATGACAATTTTCTGACCTGGCTTACAACATGGATGACATGGACTGACCTGAGCCGAGGTCAAAAACTGGCCTACAATTCAAGCTAAGTCAAGTTTAGTTAGGTCGTGCTGTGAATAACATTTAAAAAATAGGCACATGTTTACAAAATTGTCCACTGTACAGAATGAGACAGATTCCGAGGGCGCTTTATGGCCATTTAAAAGAAAGGTATCTCGTCAGCATTATTGCGACATAATTTTCTGAAGAATGGGCTCCCTCACACACTTGCAGTGGAGCGGAAAATATGGCTATCAAAATCATGATGTAATTTGAGTCGGCTGCTGACTGTTGTTGAGGTTGAGCGAGGCCCAAAGTTTTTAGTTACCAAACTTCAATATCTTTACTTTACACAAGATACTGTACTCACCCTCCTGCGATGACATGGGTCATATGCGCCGAAATCATTTGATTGTGCATCTTGATGGTCTCAGCTTTAGCATTTGATCCTGAAATTGCCATACGACGTATCCATTCCTTTCACTTAAGATTGGGAATATGCACACACCTTTCGTCTGCAACCAAAAACAACTTTTGGTGTGTACAAATTGCACACGTTTTTCGTTCTCCCATCGATATCTATGGGTAATTTCCTATCAAACGTCCCCACACGTTGTCACGCGTCTGCGACATGATGAAAACATTACCCACGACTTGCCGATTGGTCACATTTTCCACTGTACAGGTCACGGACCGCGCTGCACGTGAAGCAAACGAGTTGATTGGCTGCTATTTTTAGATGTAACTGGTATAGCATGAAGAATCACGATCACGAAGAAATTTACATAGAGGTCACACAAAAATGGCCTTGATTTTATAAGTATGGCGCGCGCAATAAGACACAAATAAAAATGAATGATGATGTTTATTGTTTTGATGCACTGTACTTTGAAAATCAGGCGGTTAAAATCCGAAGGAATTTATAAGCCAGATATCTTTATACTTTGCTGTGGTCTGTCATGGATGCTTGGGATTCACATTATGGTAAACTTTATTTTCTCTCGCTTTTAGTCCTAAAGGAATTGTTTTTCTTTCAATGTAGTCTACAAAAGTTGCAATAGGCCAAACTATTAAGCCCCTCCACCTGAAGTGTTGACCAATCACAGCCTTGACTACCCCACCGAAAGTCCAACAAAAGTCTGACACGATAAAATCCTATTGGAAAATGTAAACATTTGTGGCATACTTATAGCGTGCGCGTTCATAGTGTACAGTGATGTAGCCAGTGCTGTGATTGGTCAAAACGTTAGGGGGGCCGGGCTTAATGGATTGGTCTATTACCTCATTTCAACTCAACTAGCAGAGCTTTTTTGTTTGTGTTTTGTTTTAATATTAACTTGAAATGAAAATGAAATAACGAAAGTTTGTTTTTTTCAAAATATGTAACTCATACAGACGGTCGATGATAACACTTTCAAAGCTTTATATTTGTGTGTAAATTTTTATTCGTCTTTAAACTTTCCTTATGACAAAGTGTTTTAAAGCAAATTAATAAAGAATTAACACGTTAGGGGTAAAACAATAGGTTTTCTACTGTAACTTTTGAAATGAAAAATGTAAATTTGAGAATTTTTGGGGTAATTTAATATCGTGCTTTTATTGGCTTATAGTATTATGATTTTGCTTTGAAGTATAGACCATGTGACCTGTGACATCACATGTTTACAAAAGAGCCACAGAACCTGGACTTCCTGCAGGCAGGATTTGTACACGGCTCAATGGGAAAATACTTTAAATCTTTAATTTTATGGAGATTGCACTGTCTGATTGTCATCAACTTTGGATATGAAGGAAAGGGGCACATCTCACAACTAGTTCAGCTCTCATTTTAATAGCCATTGAATTTATGTGGAAATTATGATACAAAATGTAAAATTTCTCATATGTCCCATGCAGTATCTTGCCTGCCAGTAATTGCCCTGGAATGTTCAAGGTCACTCTTTTGTAAACAAGGGTCACATGGTCTATAAGGAGGTCGATTGAATATGAATGCCGTTATTATTTAGTTTCATCCAGCGTTCTATATTAGTGACGCTTTCGCTTTAGACTTAGTATACTCCATACTCTAAAAGGATATCCCCTCTATCTACGTCATTTGTTTCGTTTATATTTCCAACAGCCTATCGGTCTCACCCACAGACATAAAGAACCTTTATGTCTGTGGTCTCACCCCTACCTCCATGGTCTCACTATCAATACCTGTAAAAATTAATACATGGCTGTGTGTGTGTGGTTGTACATTGTATGTTTGTGGCTCTCACAACGGCATGCTTATTATATTTTAAATGATTAAATGTCTTTTGTATTACTATTTCATTGGGCATGCTCTTCCCCGGCGTGTTTTCGCCAGCAGCCAGGCATTCAAAGTTTATTTTCGAGTTATGCATCCTTACGACCCATGGGTTATAACTTTTATTATCAAAAACATTTTGTATGGGGTTACTCTATGCGTGACTGTGTGACTGTGAGGTGCAGTGGACACAAGGAGGGGCTAAATGTCTAAATGGGGTAAGACGAGACAAACAACCAATTTTTTGATAATAACAATTGAATTTTACCTTAAATGTTCATGCGAGCTTACTAATTCTAAAGTTTGTTTATATTTTAACATTTTAACCAAATTTCAAGATTTGTGACAGTTTTTTTTTAGATTTTTGAAACTGCACGTTCTAAAATTAAACATGTTGTGTGTCCCGTTTTACCTTCATTCAGTTTGTAACATAACTGTTTATAGGCCTATCTTACCTTTTAACCAGATTTCCAGTTTTTTTTCCAGTCAGTTTAAACTTTGATACTAAAACTGTAGACCCAGTAACTGGGGCGCTGTACTCCTTTTTTGAGATTTTTGACATTATCTGTCGTACTAGCTAGTACGACAGATAATGTCAAAAATCTCAAAAAAGGAGTACAGCGCCCCAGTTACTGGGTCTAACGCTGGACTACCTCCGCTTCTTGGCCCTATGATTACGAACGCAATAGACCTTTATCATGCTGCCACCATCTTGGTCATGTTCCCTGTATCCAGTAACAGTTTAGATGCTAATATTCATTGCACAAAAAGGAACCAGACTATTATTTGCCCTTCCAGCCTCAGTTTGGTTACATTGGTTTGAATGGGAGAAAGTCAAGATGGCCGCACTATGAGTATGATAAACGTCTATTGTCCAAAATCTTAATCAGGGATCATGGCTCCGATGATGTTGAAATGTGTCCGTATCACTATCAGCGCTGAGATCTTTCATAAAATTCCATCAAAACAAGTCATTATACCTCGGATCTAATGTACTTGAGACTCTGGCGCAATGATACACTGATCATCGATGGACAAAAAAGTGTAAGTTTGGATTCGAAAGTTGATCCCTGATTTTAGACAATTGCGTTCAAAGGGGCAAAGAAGCGGAGGTAGTCCAGGGTATTGGCACTTGGGGCTAGATGACGGTCAAAGAATAATTAATGTGGAATAATTACCAGAACTGTCAGTCATTTGTGTGATAAGTAAGTTAAACAAACATTTTGTTGAATAAATTTTGTAGGCCCCCTAAATAATCAACAGTCTTGTGAATAGTTTAAACCTTGCAGAAAGTTTAACACAAATCTCTTTACAGTTGTGTTTTAAACAATTAAATGTGCCCCATTTACCCAACCATTCATAATTCATAATTATTAATTAATAAGTTGTTGACAAATTGCTTACCCACTAAAAATGACTTCTGGGGTAAAACAGGACGGATCACAAAAACCACCGGGAGAGAAAAAAAATAGCATGCATTCAGAAAGTCTGTGTAGCTGTAGTTTTTTAGCCGACATTGATACCACTTCTGTATCATGTACTCAGAAACCTGGGTCAACTGCTATTGTAAATAAATCTAGACAGTCTTTCAAAATACCTGTGGACAATGGCAACCCGCACGCACATTCCGAGACACGTGAAATTTGACAATGAACAAGTACACTGTTTCGCCAATCACGCTAAAATAGAAAAAGAGGTGAAAGGGCTACCTCAAGAGACAGTCTTAAACATAGACAAAACTATTTTTTTGTAGAAAGGGGCTTCCTATGGTGGGCGGGGCTTAATGAATCGTTCTTTCGTGGAAGTAACAAATTTGAAGGCACCTCCCTTGATGCATTCATACATGTGTACATGAGAATCTGTTATGTCACTGTGCATTTAACTGCTCCAGTGAACTCCAGGAAGAGTTCAATCAAAAGGTTAAGGGTTAATTCAGCAACAGTAACACTTTCCCAGCGGCATAAATTTAATTATTTCCGACTTCCTTGATTCTAGTATACACTGTTACTTGTTTAGCGTCACTGTCCGAGAGTACTGTATGCATTGATCTGGCAGCTTGTTTACTGACGCACTGTTTTCAAGCGTTTGATATTTGTTTGATCTCGCTTGATCGTGGATAGTTACAAAATCTTGGATTTAGTACTTTCATATTTATTTAACTTGGAAGTACTGATAGCAGGTAAACAAACATTTGTTGTTATTTATTCTTGGCGCAAGAAACAGGTTTCATTGTGTGTGATTAAGTGAGAACTAATCGGAAAAGCTAAAGTTTATTTAAAAAAAAAAAGTCATTTTAAAATCATACACTTTATCAGCAGTGTTTTTCTTTGTTTTCTTTTTTGGGGGGTTGTGGGGGGGGGGGGGTGATCTACACACACACACACAAGTGTGTATTTACCTCCAATCGGGGACCTCCTATTGTCTTTCTTTTGTTTGTACTCTAACTTTTTAGCAACTGCTCCCATTGGTTTTGAACACGATTTCCAACTGGGGACCTTTTCCAGCCGGGGACCCTATTGTCCTCTTTTGTTATAAGTCCCCGGTTTGAATGCCTAAACAAACTCACACACATGCATGTAAATCTTGGACATCTCTTTGTTCTCCTGTTGTTTGGACTTAGTTTTTTTAAGTGACATCCCCATTGGTTTTGTACATGAAAGCTAAGCAAGGGCAGCCTCGCTCTGTCAAAACACCAGGATCACTTTCCCCACATACACTTATGTACATGAATGTCAGCTAGACATCAGACAGTACTTGGCAGGGCTTGAAAATCCCCACTGAAGAACAGGTCTTGTGGCCTAGCACTTTCGATGGACCGGAAATTTGTTTTACAAGACCTAAAAATGTTTCTTTTTTGTATGCTGAGCTTTCGGTAGGTGGATGTTCGGAATTGAAAAGTAGGGTTAGGAAATCTTCAAAAATTGGTGTTTGGAAAATTCTTTTAGACTGTAATGGACTTGCTAGGTTGTGAGGATAATTGGAAAAAGTGCTAGAATGACTTGGACTCTGCCCCTGTGATCCAGTGGGTATTTCAAGCCCTGATTGGGGGCCATTTCTTGCATTGACGCATAACGAATTGGGATTCTGGTTGATAGATAAACTTCGCCCGGACAAACTTCTAGTTGCTGCGAAAGGAGCGTGGAACAATCCTAATGTAACAAGAAAAGCCAAAGCAGCAGAATAAGATACAACATGATAGTACAGATGACTCATCTGAGGTCAGGTACTTTTGACTCCTACGTAGTTTCCTTTAGTCGACATCCACATTGACCCACTGTTGAATTCATTCATGGCATGGGGGATATGGGGGATATATTAATAGACGCTCACCAGAACCTTGCATTGACTTTGGGAAGCTTGATGTCGGTTGGAATAAGTTGAAGCTTTGCACGGTGTTGGAAGTAAGTAAAATGGACTAGTTTATTGTTGGCAACCATGTGATAGTAATCTCTTATCAGAAGTTGTTGTTGGTTCTGAAAAGAACCAAGGGCTAGATAGGGCTCAAGGTTTTGGGCAGTTTGTCTTCAGGAGATTGCTGGACTGCTGTTGATTTTTGGGATTAACTATGCTAGAGAGGTGGGACTTTTGGTGAAAACAAATCCATGAGGTTGACTGCTGCAGTGCGGGTGTGGTGTGCAGAGTTGTAAGAGTTGAGGAGTAGCATATGTCATGTCGGATGTTGCATTTCATCTGTATTATAATATACCTAAATAAACTTGGAATACTGTGGCCTATTAATCAAAATGCTAGAGTAGGTGGTTCTGCGTAGTTTGACCTTCTTTATGACTTCTTTATGACGTCATCATCACAGTAATCTTGGTTGCGCCATTTTGGAAGTCATTGTCACCGTGTGTTATACAGTGTGGTGCGCATTTTAGGCAACGGAGCGTTTACACGTAAACCTATTGACTTCTAAAATGGTGAGTGCGGAACAGTCGCCGCGTGTGTCGTGCGTACAAGGGGTTTTCCTTACAGTTGCACTGACGTCGCACACAGCTATTGTCTGCCCATGGTCAGCCATTTTGGGTGTCAAATCGCATGTAAAGATACAGTGTATGCCTTACCACGCACATCGCTTAAAAATGCACATTGCTCACAAACACACAGATGTATCATGGGTAATGACGTCAATACGTGAATGACGTGAAATGGGTCAATACAATTTATTTTTTATATATGAAAGCCTTTACTGTTTGCATGGCATAAGAAACTCATCTTTTTTCCTGTTTATATTTCGTACGCAGGCTGTGTGATGACATCAGCTGATACGGTATGATGGCAGTGTTGTGTACAAGATAGCTGTGAATATATAGCATCATGGCGATCAAGTTTAGAAAGAAGCATGCGCTGAGTGGCTTTGCCATGTTGCTATTCTTCTGCACTCTGTGTAAGTCCAACAGTGTTCCCTACGAAATAAACTGCATTTACTGTCGGTGCAACTCTTCCTGCCCAACTGGCTCTTTCCACACAAAAAGTACAGGAGACTGTGGAGTCTTAAGCTGCGTTCACATTGGATTAATATTTTAACCGAGACCATGGGTAACTTCCAATGGGTAAATCTTACCGGGGTCCGCACTTGGATGATTTGACGTGGGTAAACTAACCGAGACGATGGTGAAACAAACCAACTGAGGCATCAGCGTCGGCCACCTTTAAACCAGCCTTTGCACAGGTGAACTGGATGTGGTATTTTACTGGCCGGTTTTATTGGACGTTGTATGGAAATTGTACTGGACTTTTTGGCTCAGTTAGTTTGACCAGGTTAGTTTACCTGGGCAGAAGGTGGCCGATTAAACTACCCATTGGACTCGGTTATTTTACCTGGGTGAAATTTGACTCAGAGGCTGTTCGCATTGGACTTGAAATGGTCAAGTTAACCCATTTGCTCGGTTAGTTTACCTCCCAAAAAAGTCCAACGCGAACACGGCTTTAGTCCGCAGTACACAACCCAAGGGGTTTCTACATAATACCAGCTGTGCAAACAGAAGGAACCCATGCACCTATGCTAGTCTGGGAGATATGGTACTTTGTGGCAGTCTTTTGTTACCTGTATGTTTAGGAATGCTAATAGAGTCGGTAAGTAGTCCAACCATTGATGACTAGCGTGTGTTCGATCAGAGTTACTCGAACAGTGGTTAGCTGTGGTTCTTCATCGAACTTGCTCAAGACTGATGAGTATTATTTTGTTTTTTTGTTTTTTTGCTCACAGGGACGTTACACCAGCAAGATGAGATTAGTCATGAGCTGTCAACGTCATCAGATGATGATCTGTTACCTGCCCATATCCTCTATCCCGTGGGGGAGGTTCAGTACAAGAAGGAACAGCAGAGGATTATCCTAGAGCAGATGGAGGAGTTAACCTGTGAGTTTGGCATGGTGTTAGTCAGAGAGTCTTTGACTTGACAAAGCCAAGAGAACGAAGATTCTCTTTGAAGCACCTGGATTTGAGATTTCTCTATCGAGAAAAATGTCATGTTCATGCACTGTGAATTTCAAAACCCAGGCCGTGTGCTACAGTCGATGATTGGTCGAAAATTCAGGAACCAAGGCTGGAAACTCGGTTTACATGAACCTACCTCCGTTGAACCGAAATACAATGAATACACAATGGTGGATGCCTCTCGATGCCATGTTATTCTTGGAACAAAAAGACAAAAGTCTGGATTCTACACAATAACCCTCTTCATAATGGGCTAAAAGCGACCAAATATTCCACTCCATCTGCCCTCTTTGTGTGTGTGAAACAAAGCTCAAAGCATATCACAGGGATTGCATGCTCTGTGCACGTTCCGAAATAAAATGTCCGGGCAGCCTTTGTTCCGGTATTCCCATTTTACACGATATTTCGGACAATATTTGCGTGTATAAAAGTCGTCCGGCGTCGACTGATAAAAATCTAACCCAGTTCAGTGTCTTAATGGACAACTTGGGTAGCAGCTACAGCTAGATCACTGCAAATGCCTAGTCCACAACTTGTTCCTGTCTGAATTATCGGAAACATTATTCAAACAACAATTCTGTTTTTATTTTATTTTCCCCAAACCAGTTCCAGCACCGGTGGAAACCAAACATGGAAATTACCGAAATGTCTCTCATCCTTTCACTGATACGCCGCGGAATAAGACGTCGAAGAAGAATGACGCCAAGAAAGAGAAAAGTGACAAACAGCACCCAAAGTTGACCGGTCTCAGCAAGAAGGTGAAGACAATGCTAGAGAAGAAGAAGAAGAAGAAGCAAAATGAGACGTTTGATGTGCCTGAGTTGTCAATGCTTGAGATGGAGGAGTTTCAGACCAGAATCAAGGAGTATTGTAATTCACCGTCTGAGCCGTATTATGGGGCAGAAGGTTAGTTTAAAGGCATTGCATACGTTTGGTAATGACTCTGAAAATTTTTGTCAATAAAAACTTACTTGGTAAGAAGTACAGCAGCTTTGGATAGTATAATGCATTTTGAGAAACGTTTCACTTCGAAGTACTGCAGTTATGGAGAAATATATCACTTTTTATCACCCAAAAATTTGAATCTGAGAAGCCTTATGGCCGTAACGCTTCTCAGAATGTGTATTCCAATGACGGATACTTCTTCTGCGTGAACACAACCGCTCCAGATTTTTGGTGATATCTCAAAAACGCTGCCACCTTTTGAAATGAAATTTACACAGGTTAGTTTTATGGTATATATCTACAATTATATAGCATTAAGGCAAACGTACGGTTCAAAAAACCAAAGGTATACTTTGCCTTTAAGCAATAAAAAAATCTTAACAGATGCATGTTTTGGCCGACCCCAACAAGAAACATGATGAGTTTCCGTCATTGGTTAAGCATTTTTTCTCAAGTTCAATTCAGCCCCAGTGACGTAGCTGTTGTGAGTTGCTGTTGAGGCGTGTCGTGGCCGAGCAGTCTAGCACACCGGACTCAAACTCCGGTGTTTCTGATCAGCAGCGTGAGGGTTCGAGTCCCGGTCTTGACACTTGTGTCCTTGAACAAGAGAAGGGGGTTAGCCCCGGTGTTTCTGGCAGTGGCTGCTGAATGCACCGCAGCACCTTGTAAATCCTTATAAGGTGCTACATAAATGAGTCTCATAATTCAAAACAAAACTTCAAAAACCTGTCATAAAGAATGACAACAATAAGCGCAGTGAGTACCTATTTGTTGGTAAATACGTGTGCTATGTAAGATTCCGGTATTATTGTTGTTATTATTAGTTAGGTGAGGTTTCAGGATGGCGGTTTTTAAACAATCCAGTAGCGTAAATAATATTTTAAAGACGAAGTACCATTACTTGAAAGTAAAATAAAGGACTTATATTTTGAGGAAATTAATTTTCAAGAGATGTACTACTCCACAAAATACTTCTTGTTACCGACCCATTTTCATGTATTTATCCTTTTCGTGGGTGTAATCATGCATTTGAGAATTTTTGTTGTGAGGAAAAAAAGCTGGAGTGGAGTGTTTGATTTTGTGTGAATCAATTTTATCCTCAGGAAAAGTGAGCGGAGACTATAAGCTTCATTATGTGCACGTTGTTGCTCGGCACGGAGACCGAACTCCAATTACTCAACTTGACCTGCCCGACATTCAAATGGAGCGCCATTTCAACTGCGACTTGGAAACAGCTAAGAGGGATTTCCCGTATTCTCAACTTCTGGCAAGATTTGTCGCATCCATAATGGCTCAGGATGAAGCTCAGGCGGCCTGGCCCCAGATGCCCATGTTTCTACGCACTCTCCCGATTGGTAGACACGCCCAGAGATGCGCAATCGCTCAGCTGACCCCCACGGGCTGGTTGCAGCTGATGCAGCTGGGCCAACATATGAAGACTGCCTACGAGGGGAAACTTGTCCCCCACCGGGCATACTTCCGCAATCCCAACATCACCTTGTTTAAAAGTACAATGAACGCACGCACGCAGCAGAGCGTCTTCGCCTTCATGTTCGGCTTCTTACCCCGCCTGGAGCTCCACTTCGCAGACAGGATCAAGGTCACGGATAACACCGCCTTCTGTTCCCTGGGAAAGAACTGCTCGTGCCAAGCCATAGTGCAGCTCGAAAAAGCCAAACAAAAACTGTACGGAGCTTTCCTGAAGAACGACAGCGAAACTCAAAAGGTGTTGAAATCAGTAGCAGCGACTTTGGTTAATGAACCAAAGCCTAAGAGAGTTCCCGGCCTCACAGCTCAGCAGGATTTGTACTCTTCACTGACTTGTCATAAGAAGTCACTACCTTGCAGTCCGTACGGCTGCATCTCGGAAAAGCACTTTGCAAAGATCATGGCACACACGGACAGCGTCTCCGCGAAAATACGCAGTCCAGAGGACGGACCTCATCAGAAGTATGCCCGCTTGGTCATGCATCCCCTGCTGTCACAAGTAGCAATGCAGATGAAGAAAATCAACCACGGCGCTCAGAGCTATCCCAAGTTTGTGTACTACTCCGGTCACGATATTACCTTGACTCCGCTGCTGGACATTCTCGGTTTGGGGGATTACCACTGGCCCTGCTTTGCAGCTAACGTCGTCTTTGAACTCTGGTCCAAATCGGAGAAGTTCTTCCTGAGGGTTTTGTACAACGGGCAGGACAAGACGAGCGCTGTGCGCTTCTGTCGGAACAATCTGAGCCAAGATGGTCTTTGTCCCATGCGCTATCTCCTTAAGTTTGTCAATAAAGAAAATATGGCTTACTTCCATGCTGGGAGTTTAAGCGAAGCGTGTAAGTTAACAGTTTAAAAAAGTAACACCTCCGTTTTTTTGTTTATCCAGTAAATCTTTTTCTTAGTGTTATATTTAAACAAGTTGGCAACGTGATACAAAAGAATTTTGTAGCACTCTATTTCCCCGCTTTGTTTAGCCTTACTCGGAGCAGGTTTCTTAAGGACCTCATGTTGGGTGACTTTCTTTAAAGCAAAATGTAAATATCAAAAACAGAACTGTCAAGTGATTGTGCTTTTTCTCGTAAAAAAAAAAAAGGGAATTATATTTTGAGTTCAACGGTATTATTAGGAGTATGAAAGCCGTCCAGAATACCAACACAACAGAAAGCAACAGGGGGTGGTACATCTTTAAAACAAAGTAGCATAATTTTACTGAAAGATCCTAAAAAGGGGGAGCTTGGTAAAAGAACCCACTTAAAAGCTCTGAAAGTCATGCAATATCCACTTAGCCTTTGGTCGTCGGGGATCAAATTTCAAGAAAATCTCCATTAGATCTGTAGCCCCAAACTTTTAATGGACCAGAAATATTTATTTTCTACAAGGAAGACCTAAAATAGTTCTTCTTTTTTTTAGTCAACATTTAATGAACAGTGTGCTCAGTTCACTGTACCCAATTTTAAAAGTGTGTGATATGGAAAAACACTAGATTAAAGGACTTGTTCTGTTGTGATGTTACTGGCCAAATGCTAAAATTACTAGACTCTTGCCAGTGGGTATTTCAAACCCCTGTTTATATCAAACAAACGTTTGTTCTGTTTAATAACAGTGTGCTATTATTGCTCAGTTCATTTCTTATATGTTCAAATCAGGGCCCACTTTCATAAAGCCGGTAAGCAGACATTTTCTGCTTATGGAGCGGCCATTAGCAGAATTTCTATTTTATAAACACTGCTAACCGTCGGCAAAGCAAAGGGCACTCTAACTTGCTGGGGGGAGTTTCTGTAAGCACATGAGTTACTCAATCATGCGAATCCATTGTCAACATGCATGCGCCCAGCCAAATCTTCTCCAGCGTTTATGCAATACACTTTTGCTTCACGTTTTTCTGCTTTAGTAAGCACAAACATTCGCTTACCGGTAAAGAGCTTGATGAAGTTGGGGCCCTGAAGTCGATTTGTTAAAAGTCTGCCAAATTTCTGAAAATATATTATGCTACAATGTCTCTTATGGTTTTCGTGCCTTAATGTCAATTTTGTATTAAAAAAAAAAAAAGAGATGATGGTTTTATGTTCAACTGTAATTTTATCCCACCACCAGGCCTTGATTTACACGGAGGCCACGCCCTCTGTTGCCCTGGTCTTGTCCGTGGTTCCCCTTCAAAAGTTTCCCACAGACTTTAAGATTTTCCAATGAAAGTGCCCTTTGCAAAATGAAACTGGCCTTGCCCTTTTTAACATGAAATTCCAGGCCTGACCTATACCTGCCTGCCTGGTCACAATTCCTGCCTAAGCCAGTGGCATAGCCAGGGTTTTTTCAATGGGGTGGCAGGGGGGGGTGGAACCATGTTTTTTAATGACTGAATTACATGTGAGGCACCTGGGGGTCTCTGAGAATTTCTGGCGTAAGCCCATGTACATGCAGCACTCCTTGCTGTATGACAACAAACATTCATTATTTACTGCCTTGTAAATAAACATATCCCAACAAACCGTGCTATGGGAAAAGAAGAGTGCCTAACACTCTTAAATTTGGTATCTTTTTTCTTCTTTTTTCTTGTCTCAAAGAGAATAAAGAAAGACACAAAGTTATTGTTCATTTACGGGTTTCCCTTAAGAAGGCATTTACAGCATTTGTGTGTTCCATGGTAAATCCCGCAGATAGGCAGATGTTATGTGTTAACAACTGGATACTTTTCCCACCAGGGAATTGCTCAGTATTACAGGGCCAAATTTCAGGGTGCTGCGTACAGCAAAATTCTGCATTAAGCAGCTGCCCATCAAATTTGCCTAATGTAACCAAACTGAGGCTGGAAGGAAAAAGTAGTCTGGTCCCTTTAAATAGAATGAGAAGAATTGTCATTACCATTGTGTGAACAGGGAACCAAACAAAGATGGCCACACAGTGATAAAGGTCTATTGTCTCACATCTGAAATAGCAGACTGAAATAGCTGAACTGTGCCTATAGACCATGTGAACTGTGACATCCCATGTTTACAAAAGAGCCGTGCAGAGCCTTGAATCCATGCAGGCACAATTTGTACACAGCTCAGTCGAAGAAAATGCACCATATAAGATCGTTGTCAACTCATGATGACGAAAAAGGGCACAACTCAGAACTTGTTCAGCAGTTATTTTTTACAGGTCTTGTCTTTATACGTGGTAATTATGATGCAGTTTGTCATATGATCGGTATTGTATATTGCCTGCCATAAGTAACTGATACTTCTTGCACAGCATGTAATCAACCTGTTTAATTTTGATTCAGTGTCAACCGTGTTCTGCAGTATGTCCATAATTCTGAACATGGTAACACCCTTAATAGCCAACAAAGCCTAACGAATATGTTCAGATTGTATTATTATTTATATTTTTATGACAATTTATAGCAGTATTGTCTTTAAAGAAATAATTTTTTATGACATTTTAGAAATCTATAATTTTAGTTCTATATTTTTACTAGTGTCATTTATATTGTTTTTTTTTAAATATAGTTTGTGAATATTTGTTTATTTGCTTGCGCGATTACAGACTTTTTACTGAGGTTCCTGAAGTCCAATTCAGCGAATGGTGCTCTTATTAAATTGACGACTGGAATCAAAAATCTACTTTTAAGATTCTTGACAAAATGTTAAGAATTTTGACTGGATTTAAAGAATCTCAACGTATTGGGTCGTGCCAATCTTTCATAAAAAAACAGATCAGTGATTTCTGTCTTGTGGTCAGTTGTTACACGTGACGCCAGTGGTAGTTTTCTCAGACCAAGCCATGGGAAGGGGCTTTTTCATGGGTCGGCTTACCGCGGTGTTCTACGCTTACAGTCACCAGTTTCCACCAAGACGGTTAGCACCGAATGTCTGCACTGGCTGTTTAAGCGTAGAATGCAGCTAATAGTAGAGTGAAGTACGCACGAACACGGTCAAAAATTCCATGCTTACCCGTGAAATATGCTAATTGTTAAGTGTGGTTTTTCCTGCTATTGTAAGCACCAATTTTTCAATTGTGGTCAGCAGAGCCGTGACATTGGGCCCAGTAAATTTCTCAAGCCTAGGATTCATTCTTAGGCCGTGTCCAAATTAGTTTCTTTAGAAGTAGCTATGGCCAGATTGCTGGAAAGGCCTGTTCTTCAACACTGCTGCTACAACCAACCAGCAGCCGTAGCCGCTTCATTCAGACACGGCTTGTCACCGAACTTAGTCTGGTAACCTGACCCAAGCCTGCTAAACTTAAGCCACAACAGAATCAAGGGACATCGGCTATGGCTATGGTGGTTGGCTGAAAAGACAACATTGAAGAAAAGAGGGTATGCACAGCCATTTTCCTACAGTAAACTTACGGCCATTTTCACCTCATTGAGGGCGCTGTTGTACATAACTCTACGGGACTCATGATGTCAGATGCATATGATCTATAAACTTTTTCGCCACTCTGGCCGTAGTCACTTCTGAAGTCATTACTTCGGACACGGCTTTTCGTTGAACGCAAAAGAGAACATAGGAGACACAATTCCGGTTTGGAAATTTTTACTGGTCAACCACATGACATGAGTGAGATACAATAAAGAATGATACATAAATTATTACAGAACTAATAGTAAATTAACAAGGAATGCAATCTGTTAAAAATGGAAAAGAACCTGTTAGGATAAGTTTGTGTTGAAACCATTTTGTGCCTGGTTGTAACGTCAGTTCCACCTGTTTTGCAAGACGAGGGGGCAGTTAAAGTTAACTCTAACCACCTGTTTATGAGTTTAATAATACTGGTATCTACATCATGTAAATGATGCAATTCTTCTGTTTGGGATCAATATTAATATGAAACTACACATACATGTATATGAATTAACAATTTATGTTTTGACAGTCGGGGTTTTTCTTATATTGACACTAACAGTATTAAACATTCATCATTTATCACCCATGTCTTGAGTTTAACTTTTTTTCTTTTATAATTTTTTTGGGGGTTGTTGGTGGCTGTTGCGTAAAGATTATTTTAATTTATAGCTCGAATCATAATGGGTTGGATGTTATTATATCTGAAGCTCGGTTGCCTTCGATGAAATACAAGGGATGAATAATTCTGTTGAATATGCATTTGCTAATGAATAGTCATATATGATTTAGGTATATGCAAATGCCTCAAGGGATACTGTTATTTGAACCGCTTCTAATTAATGCATTTTAACAATACATGTATGCATATATTTGTATGATCTTTAGAGTTCATTTTCTTTTTATTGTTTTTTCGTCTTGAATAATGGCAGATTTTGTACATCCATTTGTCTCAAAATGTGGAAGAGTTATCTCAAAATCTTCCATCGGGAGCTTCCAAATTATCCTGTTGGTGAGTGATGACGTTTTGGAGCCGGAAGTGCTGTGTAACGAATGTTCATGTCAATTTATGTATACTATTCAGTTACATTGCACTTACGGCTCCAAAACGTCACCACTTACCAACAGGATATCAAACCAACCAAATATGATTTTCATATGCAAATTAAATAGCCTTATTTATGCAAATTATATGCATCCGTGGTGCGGATAAATGAAATAAAAAGGTCAAAGGAAAAAATACACCAAGCATTCAGGGAAAATATTTGCGAGAATTTGTATCATCAACCAGTTTTATATGCTACAGATCAGGAAAGCTTTTTACATTTTGCTGTCGGTTTTAGTTTTTTTTTTTTACATTATTTTAAATAATTATAAGTTGCTTTTTTATGTGGCGAAGATTGCATGAATTTTTATTGGCAATGGACGCTTGCGATAAAACTAGGATTATTATTGTTATTATTTTAAAAAATCCACAATCACAAAATATCAATACTGATAAATATTAATAATGAGGACAAGTTGTACACGACATTAAGATCAATACTCACAAAAAATAGCATTGTACTAGTACAAGTAGAGATGTACAGTGTATGTATGCCACAAAAGAGGGAGCTCTGAATTTTGAGTATCAGCCTATACAGTAACTTCAGAGATGGAGATTTGAAATTTTTTATTAGAAACGTTCTTTTTGACCACCGTCTTGCACCTGTGATCAGGGTGCAATATTCAAATCTCTGCTTACCCTGGAATTCTGCACTTAGGGTCACCATATTCCACTTACGGAGTTAGCACCGAAATTCTGCGGAAGCTTTGTAAAGCGAAGAATGCCTAGCAATGTGAAGTACGGACAGGCGCAATCAAAAAAAAAGATTCTTTTGATAACCTGTGTAAATGCGGTTTTTGTTAAGTGCAGATTTTTCTGCTGCCCCCAAGCTGCTGATTTCTCGCTTGCGTTAATCAGAGCTGTGAATTTGGGACCGGACGGTGAAAATGAGCGTGGGTTTGTCACGGGTCGAGATTTGACAAGCCATCTGCCCATCGAGAATGAATGCCCATGTAGGCCTATACATTTTAGAGTTAGATGAGGCTGGGAACCATTTTACAGTGTGTCAGGTTACTTCCTCGTTGGCTTTGTTTAATTTCAATTATGATTGATGCAGCTACCCAACCAACCTGAATAAGAACACCCATGGAGAGCATTCAGCCTGTCCATGTTGAATGCTACACAAGTCCTGAATTATGGCAACATAGTTATATAATAAGCAGACAAAAATATATCCAGCAATTTTTACTTGGTACACTCTCTCTAACATACAACAACTGTACAAGCTAGATTCGTCTTTCATTTTATACTTTGTAGTTACAAATTACAACAAGTGGTGTTACATGACATAGCGACCTCTCCAAATATGAACTAATAAGAAATTCTTTTAGGGGAACTATCGTTTGATAACTGGGTAACAAAACACTTTGTAAAACCTCGGTCCACTACCACAGAGCTGCAAAACAGTAAAATATTGCTTAGAAAGTTTATGGTCTAGGCTGGTTACAGACAGTATGTATCGTCGCGTCACTGCAAAAACGTCGTATCTGGATTTTGCAATGTCGTATCTCGCACGAAAATGCTCCGTGCATAAAACATCGTATCTGGATTTTGAAACAACGTCATATCTCGCACGAAAATGCTCCGTGCAAAAAACATCGCAACTCGGCGCCTATTTTTATTTTTTTGTACCTGGTTATTTTAAGGGAAGAGAGATACGACGTTTTGACACTTTCAAACTTGCGTGTAGCGGAAGTGCTCTTCTAAGCGATTCGACGATATGATGTGGTGTTTAAGCTGGTCGCCTATATCTGCTTAGCGAGATTTTATCCATGCTTACCACATATTGTGCTGAACAGCTCTATGAACTGGCCCTATGTAAATGCATCACTATTTTCTTGAACACTGATTACTCGATTTATTAACTACAAAATACGAGGAATTTTAACAATACCAATTACCTTCAAATTGACTTATGACTGGTGCTCCTAACTCGTTTACGAAAAGTGTACAAGAAAAAGAGAAGAAAAAAAACGCAAATTGCACAAGATTTTGATTGTAGTCGGAACGGAATCAAAAACCATATTGGGATTCCTCATGCGGAGATGAAACCTCGGTAGGTGGATCAACGACATTCGCTGAAAAGTTCCTCGGACATTTTTTTTCAACAACTCAGAACATGTCTCTAGTCTTGACTTTCTGCAGCTTACAAATGGTCTAAACAAGTGACTAGCGACAGTATCATTTGTACAAATATACATTTACACCCCATCAAGAAGTAACCTAGAAATTTGTAAAACATGGAAAAGATTTTTAAAACGAAAATTCCTCCTGTGATATTTATATATATACGATTTTTGCATGCAGTATGATCCACCGAAAAGTCCAATAGTTTATAAATAATTATTACATCATGATTATGATCCAAAAATTGAAGCAAATTCAAAACAAAAGTCCTCACAATACGGGTGTAAATCTGTTAGTTTTATACTTACTTAATTTCAGAGTGCTGACGTTTCTAAAAATCTAACCAACTATGAAATACATTTGCTTTAAATACTTTTAGATATAAGCTTTTTTACAACATAGACTGATCGATATTTAGAAACTTTGAGAAAAAGGGGCATGGAACGATTTGTAAAAAGATGACAAATTAATGGAATTTATTTCATTTTTTTCTTGAAAAAAAAAATAAAATAAAATGTGTCGACGACGCAAACAGATATTCCTAATCATTTCAAGGTTATTCTGAAAGTTTCTAAATACTCGACAGATATTTTTGTGTTAATTTTCTTATGTCTGTCAGCGAAGGAGAGCTAGAATGTAACTGAAATTCTTCTAAGAGTTCCACAGTGCATTGTCTTAAATATTGCTGCAGATATTTGTTTGTCAGTGCATCCAGAAGGATTCAGTTTGAAAGCACCACAGTTCCTAACTACACGTTTATGGACGTTAAAAAAAAACCAGAACTTAAAAAGTAAATTCATATAAAGAGTGTTTTCTTCACAAAGCCTTCAAGATGTTCTCTAATAAGAAATTTTTTTTTTTCCAAGAGTCGATTAAAAGATTGAATGTCCAAATTTGATGCTTAATTCATTTTTGGTTAGCCAAGGAAAAATAAAGATATGTAATTTTAAAAACTGAAAACTGAAATACAGCAGAGAGCGTCTAAAAACATTTCTAATTAAAATACTCGAATCGCTTCAAAATGCATGTCCATTATAAAATAAATAAAAGCAAAAAGTAAACGATGAAAATGGTTATTTTACTTGAACGGTGTTATTTTTAATAGTTTGTTTTTTTATCATACAAGTTACGTCTACTTCGCAGTCAAATTTTATCATAGAAATGAAAAGTGCTCTTTTCCTTAATTTTACAAACTAGTGTTTAGAAAAAATCCAACAACGCTCGGATTTTAAAACGTGCAAATAATTTGTCATGGATTGACTTTTTAAAATTTATACATATCCCAATTCGCCCTCCATAGACAAAAACAAAAAAAATCAAAAATCTGTCATACTTGCTAATATTAAAAATTAAAAGATTTTCTTGTTAATCGTTAATAATGTACACTAGAATGGCTTTATGCTGCTCAGTGTGTTAACTGAGCTACCCGCTAAGATGAATGTCCAGTGAAGCCAAGTTTAAGATGCACCCGTTGATGCGTCTAAGAATTCCATGTTGACTCTCGCTTAGAATTTGAGGGTGGAGTCGTCCCACTCCAGTTGGGTGCCTTTGATTTCGACGTCGATTTCTCCGGCGCCGTCGTCGTCGTCTTCATCGTCGTCGTCGTCCTCCTCGGAGCTGTCGTCCAGGTCGTCTTGGCAGCTGTCGTCGTCATCCTCATCGCTGGAGTCGCTTTCCACGCCGATGTGCGTTTCAACAGGCTGTGTGTGTGTGGGAGGGACGAGAGAGAAAAAAATCAATCAGAATGGATTCATCTTAAAGGGCATGTCACAACAAGGCAAATTACTGGCAACAAGGACCAGGCAATATCCACGAAGGGGGAACCTTCAAATTTTAGTTTTCACATAATTGACCCCCAAAAAAGTCTTGTGTGTTGCCCTAGTGTTCCTTTTAGATACAGGTCAGTTAATTGCCTCTACAAGACCTTTAATTGTGTTGTATTACTTGATGTCCAATACCATCTAGGCCTAGAATACTTTCTTACCCTCACTGCCCCTTTAAAAAAACCTACATCCTCTAAAAGTACTCAATTCTATACACTTTTATATAACAGAGCCAATTTCAAGTAACTAAAACCCCACCACATGATGTACAATACCTTCTAGGCCTAGAATATTTTCTTACCCTCACTGCCCCTTTATAAAAACAAAGTCCTCTAGAAGTACTCAATTCTATACACATTTTCAATTAACAGAGCCAATTTCAAGTAACTGAAACCCCACCACATGATGTACAATACCTTCTAGGCCTAGAATATTTTCTTACCCTCACTGCCCCTTTAAAAAAACAAAGTCCTCTAGAAGTACTCAATTCTATACACATTTATATAACGGAGCCAATTTCAAGTAACTGAAACCCCACCACATGATGTACAATACCTTCCAGACCTAGAATATTTTCTTTGCCTTACCACCCCCTTTAAAAAACCTACATCCTCTAAAAGTACTCCACTCTATACACAATTTCAATTAACAAAGCCAATTTCAAGTAACTAAAACCAGCACTCAACTACATAGTCCAGGGCCTAACTATAATTGGTCCACGGCCAACTACAGTATAATTGGTCCAGTGCCCAACTGTAGGTGGTCCAGGGCCAACTACAATTGGCCCAGTGCCCAACTGTAGGTGGTCCAGGGCCAACTATAATTGGTCCAGTGCCCAACTATAGTTGGGACAATTCCATAGTTGGGTTGCAATAGGACTGTTAGTGTTTTAACAGTCTGCTTTTACAACTTCAAGTTGCCTCCACTTTGAAATGATGCTCTTTGGCAGGCCTGATACTTCACAGAGGCAACGGAGGCAATTGCCTCCCTTGCCCCTGGTCATTGCCTTGGTGCCCTTTACCAAGAAGAAAATGCCTTGGTGCCCTTTCAAGAACGAAGCAATCAGGCCTGCTTTGGGTCAAAACTCCAGACATGATTCTATATTTAATATAGAATCGTAATATCTGCTTTTAGCGTTTACAAGCATTCACAAAATATTGGGGAATACACAGTTGTCACAATTGTCATGGTAATTATGCTGGCGATTATTTTACAAATATTATTATTATTGTTTCATTTCATATCAAAACAGCAGTTAAAACAAAGACATCGATAAAAACTCACATTGATATTTACAAGATAAGAAATAGAGAAGAAAAAACACACACAAGATAACCATCACTAAAGATATGCACAGAAAAATGTCAACTCAAATTTTTATACATCAAGCATGCAAAATGTCATAACTGAAATCTTCATTTTACGGTCATGGTATCAATGCATCTGTCTTTAGGGCCTTGTCAAACGAGGCAAATTTGTTTCAGGCAAACTTTGAAGTTTGAGGCAAAACCAGCTGCACTTCTTGCAATAAGAACACTTTGGCTGCACAAGGGAGATTTTTTCTCTGACACTGTCATCTCACTACGGTCTACCCCCCAAGAAAATTGGGTGTGAATTGACAAGTGATCATCTGTTCTTCTTTGAGATTGCCTGGAACAGGTTGCCTGTAAATTGCCTCAAGTAACATGGCCGCCTTCTATAAGGGACAGACATGAGACAGTAAGGACAATGAAAATGACAATGACAATGACAACTCACCCCTTCCATTGGATTGACAGTGATATTCAGAGCGGAGTCGTCCCAGTCAAAGTCTTGCTGGTCATACGCGCTGTCACGGTGAGCCGCGTAGATACGGAATACTCCTAGAACAATCATGAAGACTAAGAAGCCCACGCAGATGACGATGACGATTGTCATTGCTGTACCTGTGGTGACAAAACACAGACAGTATGTATGTTTAAGATCAAGAAGGCAAATGACATTGTCACAATTGTCATTGCTGCACCCAAGGGGACAAAAAGCACGCAGTATCTGTATCAGATTAAGAAGCCAGGACAGATGAAACTGTCACAATTGTCATTGCTGTAACTCCTCTAGGTGACAGAAGACACAAAGCATGACATTATAAGGATCAAGAAGCCAAGGCACATGACAATAAACATTTGTCACGATTGTCATTGTTGTTGTAGACAAAAGAAGCTATGAACAGATTACAGTGGCAATATGCAGCACTGCATCTATATATATGAAGATTTGTTCCCAAACTAGGTTTGCCCTTAAATTGTCCAGTGACAAGACAGCAGGACCCAGTTGCATGAAGCTTGGCATTTCACTTGTCCAAATTTCATAATATATCATAGATAAGAGATTAGATGGATGTAAACAAAATAGCTACATCTGTTTTACCTCCTTGACTTGTCTACTTCCACTATAGAATATTGTCCTTTCTTGGTCTCTGAACATGGAATTTACATCGGTCCAAAAATGAAGTCACAAGGCAGTTCCTCTTTTTAGGACCACAAGTTTTTTCCCTCAGATTTTACTACAACTCGTACTGGCAACATATGCCCACATATGCCAGTTTGAATCAATGCTCTTACAACATAAATGTACCACACACTCCACAGACTAAAAGCAAGATCTAAACACTATTTTCAAATGTACGAATTCTTACCCATATGCCTATCTTGATCCTCCTTTAGAAAAGTTTGAACATGACTATAATCTACGATGATGAATACCTAAAAGAATCCTCACACACAGTCCAGACTGATGATCCAAAATGGCCGACTGATTGAGCTATCGATTCCTTCAATGTGTGCGATCCCCGGCCGTCTCAATGCCAAGCAATCTCCTCACGCACCGATGACTAACTAATATCACATATGATTGGCCAACCATGACTGAAGACTTCACCACCACCGGCCAATCAATGAACACCCGACCTCAAAACAAGACCACCGATTGGTCGACTCACATCACATTTACATATGAACTGCCCCTGTAGGCCATGCCAGTGGTTGTTTATTTTTACTCACATTTAAGTACCCACTGGTGGGGGATTAAGTCATTAAAGGATTAAGGTTTGTTTAATCCCTCCATCTCAAGACAGACATTCAATAAAACCTTCCTGAGGTTGAAGTGATAAACAAGCAAGTACAAAGGCCAGCATAAAGAGGCTGTGGTCAAGTTACCATTGTTTACCTACACAGCATGTCCCACCAGCACAAACAACCATAATAGCGTTGACATTCACACCACTCAAACAGGTGTCATCAAGTTGCGCAACAGCCCATGAACACACAACAAAAAACATGTTATCTTCTTGAGCTGATCTGTCTGAAATGCTACAGGAACAATACCACCATCCTTCTACCAGTCTAGCAACCTGTAGCCAAGTGGTCACTTTACAAATAAAGATCTTAACGTCTGGGTCCAATTCCACAGTATTGGTAAGCACAAAAAAGTAGCTAAGCACAAGAAAATGTTGCTTAAAAGAATATGGTTACCAGCCAAAAAACATTGTCTCATACAGAAGTATGTATACAAAAAATAGCTCTATGGTTATATTGTAACCGGTTGAATGGCTTCTGACTGGCACCCCCCCACCCCCCCCGAACAAAGATATTGACAAAATAGGGAGACCACCGACATTAGGGCTGGATAGCTCAGTTGGTAGAGCACCGATATGTTAACTCGGGGGTCACTGGCTCAAATCCCACTCCAATCAATTTTTCTTTGTTCACCCCCCACCCCCAACCCTGAATAAAAAGAAAATCTTACTTGATGCGGTGATCTGGCCCAGCTTAGAGAGAGGCGTCTTCTCATTCATCTCCTCTTCCAAGGTGTTCCTGCCCGGCTTGAACAAGATGTTATTGTGTGACGCAGCCTTGTTATGGTTGGGGCTGATGGCCTGCTTGACAGACTTATGCAGGACGTTGACCTTTGGGAGGAATATTTAGATCGATAGAAAAATGGTTAGAATCCAGGCTATGTGAACAATGCATACAGTGTTTATGTCTTGGCAAAGATAGCCGACAAAGGTACAATAACAATGACGTCATGATGACGTCATCAAGTGTCGAATAACATTAAAGATACAGGCTCGTCTGGGAAAAATTTGCCGTCAGGTATCTCTCGTAGTGAGAAAGAGGACTTGTTTCACATTGTGCATGTGTACATGAACATGTGCATAACCTTTTGTGCCACGAAAATAAATCTTTAAATCAAACTTTAGTATTTGAAAAAAAATCACAACTCAAGAACCACGAGTTGCACTATTATTATTATTAAATATGTAATTTATTTTGCATCCAGGAAAAAAACTATTTGTTGTTTTGTGGGGTTTTTTTTGGTGTGTTTTTACTCATACACCGATGTGTGTACACTCAGTACTTTCCCCCGAGTCCTGTGAAAAAATAAAATGATTATTGTCATTATTGTTGTACAGACTAAGTTCTAGAAACTTAACAAAGCAGACTTACCAAGATCTTGTATTCATTGCTTAGGAAGCGTCCGTTGAGCTCAGTGCATGTGACAGTGAATGTATACGACTTCTTGCCCGATTTACCTCTGTTTGTATACACGACCTCGCGTAGAACCTCAACATAATGCTGAATGGTATCAACACCTGATAAAGACAGGAAGAAAAATGACCAATAATCAACATTTGTCGAGAGGATTTCGCCATTAATTTGTATTTGATTTGTTACAGTAACAAATTTTAAATATAAAAAACATTTTTTTAAGTTTGCGCCGTTGGGCTTTGAGCCTCCTGTTACCGAATTATTTTGATGTAAACAATTGCTGGTGACCGCATTGTTCGACCACTCAAGCGTGAAGCACACATTATCTTACACAACAGAAAGCTTGCGTTCAAAGGCAAATTTGATGAACTCTATTACCACCTTGAACGTATCATTTTACAGCAAAACAAGAAATGTCTTACGTGTTGAATTCCCTTTCAATAAATATGTCATCCAAAAATCATTGAGATCGGCTCGTAGATGTCCAAGTTCTTGGCCTTTGTTTTACTCAGTGTTAATCTGTAAACTCAAACACTTCTTTTTGTACAACCAAACGGCACTCCGTAGGTGTTTGGCATTTCGGTTCTTTCCACTCCAATTTGAAGGGATGGCATGATAGCAACCTGATTTTATTTTACCATCACTGGAAAGATCCGATCTTTCTCTTTCCAACTATCGTAAGCTTAGGTATGGAGGGTGGAGATGGACAAAACTACAGCTTTACATCAAACGTCCTTTGTGCTCAGGCTTGGGTAAGCTTGGGCGACAGAAGTCGCCAATGGTTAGTAAGAAGGGAGATGAGTGCAGTCGACAAAAGTCCCCTAAAGTAAGGAAAGGGTGAAGAAAAAAAACTGTCTGCAGCTACAGTTACTGTGGTCAAGTGATTTTATCTGCATTGGTGCATATGATTTATTTTCAAAGAAGCACTCGTTAGGTTTTATAATAATCACGATCACCTCACACCTATGATGTCACAGGACTAGTGGCTAGTGCCTCCTCCCTCCGAAGTTAAAAGCAGGTAGCTCCTTTGGTCTTTACGCTAGCAATGTCCCCGGGCCGATTAAATTAGCCCAGTTTTCAGACTGTGTACTGGGCAGGGCTGATTAAATCAGCCCTATTTATAACGCATTGGTGTTGCTTTCAACACTGAACATGACCTTAAAAATGACCTTTGTGGAAAGTTCAAGTTGTGACCAAAAATAAAATTTGGGAAGTCAGCTTTGAACTTGTAAGTATGCCTTGATTGCGGTCATTGTTTCTAGAATTTTTATTTGCAATTTCTAAAGAAAAAACGTTAATTACAGCTTAAAGTGCATGGCATTATGGTTAAATGTGCTCCATGTTTACATTGTCACATCATTTCATTTCATTTATTAATTCTGGTTGTAAAGCCAAAGATTCTCAGAAAGCAAACTTAATTACTATACTAGCCAAGAACCCCATGGAGAGAAGACAAGGAAGGAAGGTTCAGTTTTAGATGTGGGAGGAAAACCCCAGAGATTTATTCCAGGGCAAACCCAGGCAATCAGGTACAGACTGAAAACCAAATCCACATAGTGCCCCGGTGGGATTTGAATCAGGGTCCTAGAGGTGGAAGGCGAGGAAAGATACCACAACTCAACCCGACTTACTGTTTCACCCTGAAGAGGTTGGCATGGCTTCCAATGCAAGGTCTACTTCTTCACCAGAGAAGGTCTTACCTTTGACAGACATTCCTTCTGACGAGTCAAACTTGGTGAGATGGTATGAGGTCAGCAGATCAGCTGAGACGGTGAACGTCTCACCAGATGTCAGGTAGGTTCCTGTGGTGATGTTACAGGAGTCCAGACGGTGACCAACGGTCAGAGGGACTGCAGGTTCTTGCCCTGTTACTGTTTTCCAAGTTTAGAAGGAGAAAGTACAATCTTATTACATGAAAGGCTTATACTAGGCATTATCCCTTCATGTTTTCAATGGTTCCTTGCTATTTTTTTGCTAAGCAGAAAAATTTGCTGAGCACATAAAAAGGTTAACAGCAGAATAGGTTTACACTGTCGCTTGTTATTTGACTGACTGGTCCACAGTTAAAGGTTTCCTTACGACATTGCCGTTTGTACGGAACTTGTCATTTCAAGTAATATGAACAGGCAGTTGTCTACATGTTGTGGTTCGAAGCAATCAAATATTTCATAAAGCTGCTTAATCAAAAAACTCTTGCTTAGCAGAAAAAGGGTTACCTGCCAAATTACCAAAAAATATCAGCTGGTTCCCTGCTGACTTTTTCGTTTAGCAGCAAAATAAACACAAATACAGGTCACCAGCCAAAATACCATGTAATATATGTATTTGTCACTGGTTCCCTACTAATTTTTTGCTTAGAAGAAAAATAAGCACAGAAACAGGTTACCAGCCACAATACAATGCAGTTTATTTTGTTTGCAACTGGTTCCCCGCTAATTGTTTGCTTAACAGAAAAATCAGCACAGAAACAGGTTACCAGCCAAAGTACCACGTCATGTATACTGTTTGCGATTGTTTCCCTACTTATTTTTTGCTCAGCAGAAAAATTTACTTTCGGTAAGCGGACCCCTGTTATTTACATAGACATTACATCATCTCAGAGATTCAGAGACAAAGGTTCCACTCTTTTCATTCTACGTCAATTCGTCTTGCCCACCCCGAGATAGCGACCAACCCAAACCATCTCCCCTCCTCTTACCTTCAAGCTCCGCTTCCTCCTCTTCCTCCTGCTCCTCCGACATCATACTGACGATGTTGATGGAGGCAAACGGTTTGATCCCGTCGGCAATCTTATCAGCTTCCTGTGCCATTTGGGTCGGCCCCGAGATGGTAATGGTAGGCTCCTCCGGTTCGACGACCATCACATAGGCTGATGTGTCTGACATGGGGATTGGGATTCCATCACACCTGTACAATAGGGGTGTGCAAAGAAGGAGAGATGGATTGATGAGGATTTGAGTAACAGGAGCCTTCCTTCTTAAATCAATCCACACCCCCTGAGGCCATCCTTGGCTGATTTTCTCAAATTCTTGCAAGACTTACGTGGCAATGGTCTTAATGGTGAGAGGTCGCTGGCCGGGAGTAGGAAACTCACGAGAGTTGAAGTAGGAGACATGCTGGAGTAGCTGAGATGCGTCACTCAAATCACCCTGGGAGAAAAGTGAGCGGGGACAAAAGTCAGACACACAACGCAAAGGATTGTATTTTATCTTTAGTGTGATCACCCTTCTAAAAAGCTGAAATCCAGACCATAATTTAGGGAAAAGGTAAAAATAAATACAGTTTATTTGGCAACCAGAGAGACTGGGTTCATGTACAAATTAAAAAACAACCAACAAAATTAATTACCAAAACAGGTATTACACTTAAAGGGGCTGTGTCATCATGATTATAGCAGTAAATGGAATAACCCAGTTATTACGCGCGCGTGTGCGCCGGCAGTCTATCACAGTTTGACAAAGACATCACCCTTTGTGATTTGACCGCAAGCGTGCCTGTGTGCAGTATCTGGGTGACAGTTCATCTTTCCATGCACAGCCACAGGCCTGCTATAATCATGACGACATAGCCCCTTTAAAACTTACAAGCCAATATCTAAACGCCTATTCAAAATATTGCACCCCTTTTTTTTCATATCAAGCAATAAACCACAACGGAAACTGACTGGGTAAATTTGAATAGACCTCAACAGCCCCAAATAGCCCCCTCTTGTGGCCAAGCATAAAGTCAATTACTTGTTAGTATTAACCCACCTTGATGACCAGCTCGGTATTGATGGCATTAAACTGTACTCTATCAGCAGCCAGATTGTCAGTAGTCATGGACAAGCCTTCCTTGCAGCTATGCAGGCACTGGATGGTGGCTTCTTCCTCCATGTGACCGGGGAGCACGCTCAGACCGGCCAGATACCCCTGGAAGTGGCCTGTGAATCGTCCCTTACCACCTGTGCGTGCAGCAGTAGTAAAGTCTTTGGGTTATAAAGATGGCATGCAGGGATGGGGGGGGGAGAGTGGGGGGGATTAGATGGGAGGATGGTTACGGTTAGGAACAGTTGAACGGGCGAGAGAGTTAAAGATGAAGAAGACATGCATTAGAAGAAGAAGAAGGGGTGAGTAGAAGAACACGTTTTGCACACAAAGAGAAAGATCAGAGAACAAAACACGGCAGGGTTGGGACGGGGGCAAGGTGCAGGGAAGGAGTTATTGTTTAGGGTGGGGTTTATAATGGCAAATTAAACATGCAAGATCAAACAAGGAAGGCAGCAACAGAATTAAAGATACCGATGTGAGAACAGGTCGCAAATGTAGCATAAGAGGGTCCGGGTATCAAAATAATAAAGGGACAGGTAGATGAATCAGAGGGTTTAGGGGTTGAAGTCATACAAATTAACAGCGATGGTGTCAAAATTATAAATCGTTTCAGGCAAAGTGTATTAAGAGGCAGGTAAAAATAAGATATTAGGAAAGAGGTTAAAATGAAGCATTAGAATGTACGAGTCAGTGGAAAGGAAGCAAGAGAAGGAGACAGAGAGAGGGGGGAAAAAGAGGATGGTGGAATGGTATTTAGGATGAGATAGACAAATACAAGGGATATCCATCTAGTTAAGGGGTTGGCCTTAGACGGACATCAAAGGATGGGATACCTCTACCAGATGGGTTATAACAAAGGGCACTTTAGAACCAGGTTTAAGGAAGGACCTTACTAACTACGAGAGCATAACTGGACATTAAAGGACGGGATACCTCCACCAAATGACACTTTAGAACCAGGTTTAAGGAAGGACCTTACTAACTACGAGAGCATAACTGGACATTAAAGGATGGGATACCTCCACCAGATGGGTTTTAACAAATGCCACGTTATAACCGGGTTTAACGAGGGACCTCTACAAACTACTGGAGCATAAACTTTCCTAATCTGGGTAACATCTTCCAGTGAGCTGTGCCCAATTTCAAGGCTCTGCTTACCGTGGAATTCTGCGCTTACGCCCTGCCACGACCCGCAGGAGTACGCGCTTTACAGGGCGCCATAAGCGCAGAATTCTTTGGTAAGCAGTGACATGAAATTGGGCTCTGATGGACAATTCAAAAGCATTCAACTGTATGGGTTGTGTGTGGTGGCACAACCGTGCATAGACCAATTCCGTGTACTGTGTGGATGCAATCACCACATGTTATTATATCGCAGGTAGACACATAGTGCATCTATCATTCAAAAGCAGGTGGATGATACTGAATCGTCAGACAGAAGGTTTGAAAAACTCCACACGTGCACAACTAGTGAAATTCAAGGGACCCAAGCAACATGTACATCAAGAGAGGGACCGTCGGTGTCAGTAAGAATTGTACGAGGTCAAAGATTACGACACCTTCACCGTCAAACAAGCTACGAGAACAAGATTAATTGATTATACTGCACCCATAAACTGCACATCAATATAGTTTATATTTTTCTCTCGTACAGGAAAACAGCTATCTTCATATCATATTTCAATCAATTTGTACCATCCAAACATCGGGCAATTACAATGGGCAATGCCTACAAGGAATACTACAATACGGTTTTGTACAATCACACAAACAATCTAGTTTTCAATAATATATCTTAAAACGAGACAGGTGCTCATGTCATGGTAAGGCATTCAAACAGGATAGTTGTTTTTTATCGTCAAGCAAACTTGAATCCTCGATTCTGATCGGTCGATTCATAGCAACAAGAATGTGATATATAGTTAGATTGCACGGCCCATTTCAAACCCTGTTCTCTATCGCGCTGTTCTGACGCGTTGTTCTAACTCCCATCTGCAGGTTGTATTTTCTCGTATCGTGTATCAAGTTTGCTTGAAGATAAAATCGTTATCACACGCGCGCTCGTTGAATGCAGAAATATATAGCCGGTCTGCGTCCTCGTTGGATATGGCACGCAGAAGTGCTATATTTGTCCGTATTCCACTCGCACTGATAACTGATGTTTTTTATACATGTCTTTTAGAATTATGTTCCAGTGTGACCACAAAGCATACAGCCAATAAAGCCACAATTGTTTCATGGCGTTTTCATTCATTTCAGTGACGGATTTTACAGTCCTAGTTTCATGAGATGTCTCTTAAGAACCAGACATGACATTCCTGACCTAATGATGAAGGAATCCTTTAAGACAATGGATCCATGTGTACAACTACAGGGCTTCAGATAAGGCAAGATATAACAACATGCATTAAAAGGTCTTGGGTGATGCTTAGAGAAGCTTATCTTACCATCAAAACATGCACCGACAGTTAGCGCTGTGGGGTAGTTACTACGATGGAGTGGCCAGTTATCAGATATCATCTTTGTTTGGCGGACTTCACCATCGACATACAGATATACCTGGGAGAAAGGGAAAAAAAATATATATATATATATATTATCATCGCCAGGGCAATGAAGTTCAAGATAAAAATCCTACCGACAAAATGAATTCTCATCAGCTTTCTTAGGTGAACACACATGATGGTGATTGCTGGAGGGGAGTCTGGGTCTCTCTCGGGTACCTGTCTTTCAATTCTGGCAAAACCCTGACACACGAATGACAAACGACTTTGTCGCCTACTAAAAAATCAATTTGATTACAATTATATCCTTCTGGTAATGAAACTAAGAAATTCCTTTTTTTAAAAATGACTTGCAATGTGACCAATAGGCCTAGAGAAATATGTACAAGTGAAGAGAAAAAAAGCCAAGTTTTAGATGTGGGAGGAAAAACCCCAACTGGGGGAAACCCATGCAATCAAGTAAGGGACTGGAAACCCAATCCACAAGCAAGTCTCACTCGCCCGCTTACTTGAACCGCCAGCAAATTAGCACGACTGTTGCTTTAGTAATGGTAAGCAATGGTTCTGAAATAAATAAGTGCTAAGCACTTTAGCAGAAAAAGTCTGCTTACAGGCTTCATGAAATTGACCTGTTTGTAAGTGATTATGTCACACACATACTGCTGTAAACGCAAGGTTGTAGCTACTTTCGACTTCAAGACTGGCATGCCTTTGTGTGTACTTCCGGGATGATATTTGACGGATGTAAACATTCCTGAAAAAAATTGCTTGCTGGCCTGGCTTCCCTCTAATGCTAGACCTGGAACCTCCTAGGTGTTACAAACTCAGGAGGTTTAGAGACTCAGTGCATCACCAGAAATACAAAACTACACGTTTGGACGCAATGTGGACTATTTCTTTCTCCCTTTGGTGACTGCTTTTACTTCTTTCAAGAAAACTTGAAGGCTCAAGGGGGTTTTGAGAAAATCTTGAAGTCCGGAAAAATTGTGAGAAATCTCACGCCTGGTACTTTTAACAAAAGTCATTTCCTGAAAGGACCACGAGATTTTGCAAAACATGTTTTCTTTCTACACATAAATCCTCAAAGAAAAGCAGGCTCAATGCATTTCCTATGGTTTATAAGGTGAGCATGGCTTACAGAGGAAGTCATGGCACACTCCACAAATAGGATTGCGACTGGCTGGATAACAAAAAGCATTAGTCACACTTAGACTTGACCTTCCACCTGTTTTTCCTCTTTAGCTTGTTTGTTTGTCTGTCTGTCTGTTTCCTCTGTCAAGAGATGTCCAGTTCTCATGGCGAGACCAAATTAAAAATCCGTCATACTCCATCCACACTGACCCCTTCAAGTATTTTTAACCCACATTCTTGAAACTAGGCCACCACCGGATGAACTTGATGTGCTAAAACATCTGGTTATAACACCACAGTCACTCAGGATATCATGTACCACACATAATGAGCCCCTTTGTATGGAATTCTATAAACATCTACACGAACTGCTGCTGATCTGGCTCATCCAGACTACACTCTCGGACAAGATGAAGAAAACGACAGAAGCATGGGATTCCACTCCGCAGGGAAATCAACTAATGTACAGATATCTAAGATTGTTGCACGCAGTTCACTCCGCTCCGCAGAGCCCTGCATCATCGGTGAATCAACTCAGCAGCCGGAGCAAAACACGCTATTGTAACGCTCCACGCCGAAAGGTCTCCGATGGGTTTGGAACAACTTTGTTGAGCTGTGACAATTTGAGCGGACATAATTGCCAGACATATCGAGATTTTTTTAGAGGATGAGATTTTTTTCAATTTGAGATGGTTTGATTTGGGGAAACAATTCAGAGTGGGGAACAGGGAACGGGGGAGGGGAAAGGGAGGAAGTGTCATCGGGGGTTCATATTCAATCAAATCTCCACTGAGCAACAGATCTTGTAGCTCAGCACTTTCGCTGGACCAGAAATATTTATTACAAGGGTTCAAATATTGATTTTTTTCTTCTTCTTCTTCAATATTTGCTGGACTTTTTGGGATGAGAATTGCTTTTTTGAAAAGCTAAAGTATTAAAGTACATGTTTGGAAAAAAAACAGTTGACTGCAGGACTTCTTTAGTTGCAGGTTACTGGCCACAGGGTTCTTTTCATGCACAAGATAGCGTATCGGGCCGATTCGCACAAATTAAAATAAGAACAACTTTTTTGATTAATTTTAATTTTTTTTTTTAGATTTAAGAGCAAATTCGCAAAAAAAATCATTAAATAAAACCCTTTGAAATGCTCCAGATTGCACAGTAGAGCTTATAAAATCATTTAAATACAAAAAAAAATTCCAAGGACCTCGTTCCAATTCAGCCTGCTTCGGTCAATCTTGCAAATTATACCCTCCAGCTTTGAAAAATCCTTGATACCCTGGAGCCCATTGTGAAAACTACTGGATTCAAGTCAGTGGTCCAGTAAATATTTCCAGCCCTGAAGGGGGAGGGTCGCAGTAGCTACATACCGATAGGTTGTCTACATTGAAGGTATAACGATGCCACTGCTTGTCGCATACTTCGTCAAGCTTCCATCGGAACTCAGTCGGGAAGAAAGCGTCGCTCTTTCCCTCATCTTGGTGACGCACCAAGAAGACAAGATGACAGTTGTGGATGAAGATGGCGTAGTGGTGACGGTTCAGACCTGCAAAGATGGAGATTAGAAAGCATTGTAACTTGAGTCAGGAGCGCCATCTTGGTACTCCTATCCCCGGGGCCGTAGGGTATGCGCTCATGAAGCTGCTGAGCATACTTGCTAAGCACAACTTAAGCATGTTAAGCACAAACGCGATATAGCGATGCAATGGCTTGCTAGTGATTTCTAACATTTTCTTGCAAAGTTATTAACCATGAAAGCTGACCCTCCTGCCCAAAGCCAAGATGCCACGTTACCTACATGTATGTAAGAAATTTCAACCCTCAACCCCAACCTCAACCTCACAAAATCCAACGACATGTTTTGGTGGATTCTGTTGGATTGACGACTACACTAGTAAACTGATTACGCTCTACATTGGATCAGGCATACCACCACGATCCAACAGTCTGGGTGTGGGGTTACCATACTGCTGTTGGATTTTGTTCGGGTAAGGAAAGGTTCCTATTAAATCCCTCCAGAGAGTTTGGGTTAAAAGCCCATTTGGTTAAATACATGTATTTCCCCGTAAACGAAAAATACACTCTTTGTGAATCTCTTTTCAGAGGAGTGGTGGCTCTGAAAAGAGCCAGTGTAGTCTCGACATTTCAAAACTGCTCGTCTTCAGGACACGAGCAGAGTATACTGTTCGAAACGTCGAGACCACACCGGCTCTTTTCTGTGCCACCACTCCTCCCAAAAGAGATTTATACATGGGTTGTACCCGCAAGTTTACTAGTTTACTAGTTGTAGTCATTTATTATCCATCACACCATGCAAAGCTTCAAACATCACACACTTTATGGTTGCACTGACATTGTTTGCTTGCAAGATCAAGTCTCTCTGATAATGGGAGACTTTTAAGATACAGGGGGGGGGGGGGTCGATTTCACAAAGCACAAAGATTCATCTTAAGATAAGTTGTCAGTATTTTCCGTCATAATTTGCATTGTGACATCACACTTTGCTTGGAAATTAAGATTGATCTGCACTTAAGATCAATCTCAGCGCTTTTTAAAATCAAGCCCAGGTCAACTGCATTGTTCTCTAAAAATGTGTGCATGCTCAGTATTGTGTAAACGAGGTAAATGAACCCGGTAATCTGCTGCTGTTTGGTGTCTCAAAGTCTCCTATTGTAGCATTTTATCTTGTTTACTTCAATTTTTTTTATCAGCTTTTGCTGGAGGTCATACTGTCCACCATAGCTAACATGGTGTTGTGATGCACCTGTTCGGGGTGTATCAACTGTGATGCACCTGTTTGGTAGTGTGATACTCACCTTCGCTGTCCGAGTTGCAGAGAATATGCTCCTTGTTGAGTCCCTCAGTCTCACCGTGCTTCATCCAGAACGCTATACTGAACTGGCTCGTCAAGTTGCCCGGGGCGTACTTCTCCGGGATGACCACGGCGCTCTCTTCCCCGTCAAACTCGTAGATCTGCTCGCTGTCGTGTCCCTCATCGGTCAGCAGATCCTCTGTCCACTTCTGGCCCAGGCTTGGGGTTGGGAGGAGGTCATAGCTGCCTGGTGCAGAGCCTAGAATAAAGGAAACACAAAATCCATCGTTAAAAAATGAGTTAAAGCTAATTCGGTAAAAAGGATCAATTCACAACAGGTATATATTTTCCCCACTCCCTTCTTTCTAAAAGACAAAAATTTGCTTGAGTCACTCACCGCAGAGTTTACGCTGAGACTGGGAGGAGTATGTGTCACGATCGCACCCGAATCCGATATGCCTCGTCTGCAGTTTGACCGTGGTGATGACCTCACTGACATTGCACTTGGGCTCGACGCACGTCTCAAGGTGGATCATGGGAGCCAGGATCTGACTCTCCGTGCCAGGGGTGTATTCAATACGCCGGGAGTTACCTGAGAAGGAGGAATGGATGGGTGGTGGCACAGTACACGATTAGAAAAAAAGGACACCTTGTTTAGTAAATACTATACAACAATTGTTAATAACTAAACACCTTGGAGAGTTTATTTCATTCTGATTGGTCAATCACTGATCACATGGTTGTGTATTAACATAAAGACTGGCTCCGTAAACTAGCAAAATAAATGGACCCTAACCCAGCATATTATGATGTAAAACTTCTGTATGTACTGTCCATGGAACTATCAAATCAGCTGTTCCCTTTGTGCGTATTTTCTATTTTATTCTGGAAAGGGTTGTTAGTGCTGCACGTATGCGTGAACGCGCAGGCATCGTATCAACATATTCAATCAACCATACCCCAAAGTGAGACTGGATGGGAAAATGGTCAGGTCCCCCTTTTGGTGTCATGAGCACTAACACCCGTACTGTCTGGCCATTCCATGTTTTGGATGTACGCCAGCCTGCAATAGGGTGAATGCGATAACACAGTACACACATGTAACACGGTCAGCTCTGTGCGCAGTTGTGCCGCCACCAACACCCCCTGCAGTTAAATGGTTTTAAATGGCTGGTCGACTCGCTGGCAAATGTGACCAAGAGTAGGAGGGTTAACATTGCATTACATGACACTTGAGATAGCAAACAATTTCCGCAGAGTGAATTGACATTGTTAAGTCTTCCCCTGAAACCACCCACCTATTAGATGACATACAATCTGTAAAGTACAGTCCTCTGGAATTAATTTATTTCTTATTGAAGTACATGTAGTACCACTTTAACGAATATTCAATAATTTCTGATTCACGACCTTTCAAACCAAAAGGTCAATCCTCTGAGCTCTACCCGACCACAGTCCTCTTAAGCCTCAGCTATAGCAGTAACCTTAAAGCAATTAGTGTACCGCTCTCAACTGTGTACTGAACATATTTATATGCCGTTAGATAAGGGGAATATCTTATTAGTTGACCTTGCAGAGGCAAATAATTAATTTTCGGAAACGCTGACAGCAATAACTTGCTATCAGTCATGCCTGAGTGAATCTGGACTGGTAAAGGGTTTTGTTTTTTTTAATACCTGGGTCATCTTTGCCTGGTTCCCTACATACGGTGTAATTTAAGAGATAGAGTTTCAATTAACACTATAATGCACCAGACTAGATGATAGGCCCTTATCATGGTTTGGATATAAATATTTTTATGGTTATAAATAAAAAATGACTGTACTATTATGAGGGTTCTTAAAAAGGTTTAAAATTGTTTGATTATTTCTGTTTAACAACAACACTACAGAGAAAAAGTACATGCACCTTCCAATCTCATTGCATTTATAAAACCTTTGGCTTCAGATTGGAACTAATGGCCAATTGCCTAATTGGTTGGTTGGGTAGTGAACGGTCTCCAGTTCAAGACCAGCCACAAATCTTGTATTTGGAGCTGCTCTTGGTCTTTATCTCAGACTTTTAGTTCAAGGTCTCAGACTTCAAAATCTCAGCCTCTGTGTCAGATCTCCAAGTCTCAGCCTCAGTCTCAGATGTCAAAGTCTCAGCCAAAGTCTCAGACCTCAAAGTCTCAGCCTCAGTTTCAGACCTCAAAGTCTCAGCCTCAGTTTCAGATCTCAAAGTCTCAGCCTCGGTCTCAGATCTCAAAGTCTCAGCCTCAGTCTCAGACCTCAAAGTCTCAGCCTCAGTGTCAGACCTCAAAGTCTTAGTCTCAGACCTCTGGGTCCCAGTCTCAGTCTCAGACCTCACAAGACTCAGCCTCAGTCTCAGACATCCAGGTCTCAACTACAACATACAGTATCATGTTTCTTACCTTTCCATCCCGGAGAGCACATCCTATTGACTGTGATGGTCACCATCACAGACTCGCTGAAACGACCACCGCAGTCATACGCCATGACGTAGAAGATATAATTGGGCTGCGCATCAGCGTCCAACGCCTTAGTGGCTGAGATTTGTCCTGTTGAACAGAAGAAAAAAACAACTCTAAATTAGTCAATGAAATGACCCTGTGTGTTTTCCTGACTTTTTGGGGTCATCTAGGGTTTTTTGAAAAGGAGGGAAAGTGGACAAAACAGAGATACAAGGAAAGGAGTTATTTGGGACTGTTTTGAAGGGCCTGGATTTCATTGCTGGAGGATGATACTTTCGTCTTACATGGTTGGCCTCATTTGAACTTGATCCTTTGAACACCAATGCTACCATTTGATGCAGTGGTACATGTCTTAGATGCCTTAAACAAGTTCACCATTTATTGAGGACATTCATTTCCTCTGACCATTTTATGAAGAAGAAGCAAATTTTGTTTTGATATTTTAAATAAAATTACTGTACAACTTCTCTTTATTCTTAATAAATGAAAAAAAACGTCTTACAATATCCGTAAAACACACTTCTTGAAATCCATTTTTTTTATATACAAGTCAAACTTATTAAATAAAAAACACAAATGGCTTCAATTAAACGCAATATTTCTTCGGCATCTGCAACTAATTTGTCACGGCATTTCCTCATTTTCTGTTAAACAGAAAGTCAGCATCCAGCTCCTGACCCACCGAGCCATGACTTCCACGACTTAAAAAAAAAAATCCAGCAAGTTTGTTTCAAACAAGAGTTCAAACAACACAAAACTGATGTCAATTAAAATCAACACATCACATCCACCTGGAATATGTTTTCACATAATTTTTCAAGGTGTATTTTTTTAACGTGGATATAAGAAGGGATAAGATGGGATAAGAAGGAGGGAGGGGGAAGATCTTTGACTCCCTACCGTCAGGGGGTAATACTTCATCCTGGGCAGTCAAGGATTTGAGCTAATTATATCCATCTACATACACAGGATCTCATGTGTGCCAAGCCACATCTGGACCTGATTTTTCTTACCTAAGTCTGGGATTTTTGAGGCGGAGTTTTCAACTGATCTAGGAATTGACACATGACATTGCGTGTTTATTTTAAAAGTCCCCACACAAAAACCATGAAGTCATAAAATCTTGTCACATTTTCGATTATTTAAGGACAAAAGTACAGAATTTGGTAATTTTGTTTTATCAAATGAATATTTTCAATCTGAAAGCTCAGTTCAGTTTAGTTCAGACCAGTACCAATCCCCCAGAGAAACTGTTCCTTTTATATTTTATAACACCCGAGAAGAACCTTGTCTTTTGATTGGAGAATTGTTGGTCACCTGGCATTCAATAATCAAACCATAACATGGCCTTGCGTCATAGACCGTACATTTTGGTACCATTCACCGTGCATTTTCATCCCATCCTATTTTACTACTGCACGCTAGCCTTTACACAGCAGTACAAAATGCCCTCTTGAACATTTTTGTTATAGTTTTTTTCCCCCAACAGAAAAAGATCTACGTAGATGTTATATAAACGGAACGTTTCGCATTTGTGCAACCGAGAGAATGTTCCATTTGTTGAAAGATGGAATGTTCCATTCAACTCGGTTTCGCCTCGCTGAATGGTACATTCTACATTTCAACTCATGAAAATATTCTCACCACTGAACTCATAAACATTGTATAAATTACTGTCAAAGTCAAATGAATAGCATAACATTCCCCCCCATAAAACAGTTGCTTATTTTGATTGCTGCTATCAAAATAACCCTGATATGAACATGATAAATTTAAACTTGTGGGTACAACCACGTATAAATCTCTTTTGGGAGGAGTGGTGGCTCTGAAAAGAGCGGTTGTGGACTCTTAAGAGCCACCACTCCTCCCCCCCCCCAAAAAAAAAAAAAAAGAGGGTTAGAAAAACAGAGATTTGTACATGGTTGTACTGCAAGTTTACTAGTTGTAGTCACTTATTATGATAAATTCAATTCCTAACTAAACCGGAAATTGTATCTTTGTTTCACTAAAACGTCATTCATAACCAAACATGAAACTGGGTGTGTTTTTTTCACCAAGACATAATTCATAACCAAACATGAAACTCTTTTTTGCTTCACTAAAACGAACTTCCTAACAAAACCGGAAACTGTATTTTTGTTTCACTAAAAGATAATTCTTAACCAAACATGAAACTGTTATTTTGTGGGGTGGTTTCCCCCCACTAAATCGTAAGCACAGAATCTAATTGAACTTTCAAAGGTTGATTGTGTGGTCAGTTAACTGAAAATTACTTGGAAATAATTTCTTCTTCCTCAATTTGCATTTTTAATATTTCTGTTTGTTCTAATGCTCTTTCTTTTTCTGCTGGGAGTGCTCTCCGAGATTTATGATTTATATCGCTTTTTTAGATTGCTTTTGGGCAATCTCTAGGCTGCCATTTGATTTTCGTATTTCCATTAATTCATTCCTCTGTTTCGTAATTTTTGGTTTGAATGTCATTGAACATGTAAGTCTTCTGTATGTATTCTTCTGCTTTTTTTAAAGCCTGAACTAATGAATGAATAAATAAGTATCTATACAACTTGGACTGATGTCAAGTCTAGACAAATTTACATGCGAGCCGACTTCTGTGAAGTGCGCTCCAGAGATACACTTAATCAGGTTCAAGGAGTTGCCGGGACGGATACATAAATAATGTTGACTGCTGCACTGTGAATATGTATAAAATGTGGACACAACCGACGCAGCTGTAATACCGACTAAGGGAAACCGGCTACTCTTTTAGGTAAATAAAGAAGCCCTTTTCAAAATTAACTCAAAGTACATCTGAAACTGCCACTCTGTAAGCCGGATCGCTCGATCAATTAGCAGTAAAAACAGCGCACAATACAAACGCCGACCCCTTTACTTTGTTTCGCTGAATGCGCTACAGCATAAAGTTAATAGAGTTCCAGCCAATTTCTATAGCACAGCCGCTCGTTCCTTGTTCTTCAATTTGACCACAGGGCACCATAATGCCAAACAAATTCAACTTCAGATCCTGATATCCTGGATCCATTTGTATAGAAGACAAAAAAAAAAAAAAAAGGTCTCAACATAATTTGAACTCTCAGTCTCGGGCGAGAAACACTTTCATAAAAAATACATGGAGATGTGGAACTGTGTTTTTTTCCTCCATGTACCTTTTAGCCTGTCACTGCCATTTATTGTATTGAATTACGCTTTGGCTCTGACATTTTAAGCGGGCAATATTTACTGAGCGTGTGTAGTCCAGATGCGTAGCACGGATAAAGTGTCCGATATTCTAAAAGCAATGATTAAATTCCGTATAATGAAACGAAAAAAATATATATATATCCTTCAACCACATCAGCTAAAAAGTAGACAGAGTTTCCTTTTGCGGAATAAAATATTTTGAATTTTTGTTTTTTCCTTCTTTCTTTTAGTTACATTATACGGAACTGTTAAGGTAATCTTAAAGGTCGGAGACAATTTCTGACAGGTTTAAAATACCACTTACCGCTGACCCATAATATACAAATTGTGGCAAGCGCACCTCGAGATTGAATTTGTAATGCCGTGTAATTCAAAGATGTTTATCGAACTTGACATTTGGAAAAAGGCATGCTCCGATTGTATTTTGAAGGAACTCTGGTTTGGGAAAGATACATGTAGTTTACTTCTCAGCACAATTTATCACATGATGATTTAATCAGTTGATAAGAAGAGGTTTTGGATTTGTTGAGCTCGACGACTCCTTTTACCTGAGCTTCTTTAAGATAAGAAAGGGGAAAAAATTGACAGACATCCATGTCTTATTCTTGCTTTTGTTTGCTTAATATGTGCTGGGGATGACATACCTTCGGGTGATTGTGATTATGTTACTGTTGTAACCCATAACCAGGGTTCCTGGTTATACCGGCCGGTAGGCCCGAGGCCAGTGATTTTAGCGCCCGGGCCAGTAAACTCAAGACAAGTCTGGCAGTCTTGTGTTTTTCACTAGATTAAATAATACCTCACTGTGTGTATACAAAAAAAAATGTTCAAATGTTGACATTTAGTCTAGCAAATATCTTCCAATTCTGTTGAGTAGCAAAGTACATTAATACCCATAGCACACATGAGATAAATCTTCTCTTGTTGCTTGTTCAAATAAAATCAGTTTATATGTTAAACTGTGTATTTTTTATTTTATTTTTTTTTTTGTGGGGGTGGGGAGGGATTTAGGTCTTGTGAAAAAAATTATGGTCCAGTAAAAATGGTGATCTGCAGGTCCTTGGAATCTTGTAGATTCCCACCTCCCCCCCCCCCCCCCCCCACAAAAATAAAAATTCAGGCCCTGCTAACCTACAAGTTGTATTTTTTTATATTGTCTTCAATATATTTACTTGCCGGTATAAATTTACTTGCAGGTATATGTGGAAGATTTTATTGCCCTCGTCTTTCGTTTAAACACCTTGAATTACACTGTCCTCCACTGTTTTCCATTTGTATTTCCGTTGCTTTTCTTCTTCTTTTTTCTTTTCTTTTTGATAGTAGTGTTTTATATAACTGACCTGTTTATTTTATACCATTTTGGTTGATTGACTAGAAAATAACAATAATGTAACGGAGTGAGTCCCCTGGAGAAAAAAAAAGAGGCAAGATTTATTTCAAAAGCTGGCAAGAATTTGTTTTTTAATGATGATAAATATGATAGATGTAATAATTACATCGGAGATACAAAATATTTTGTTTTTATACCCTACACCAAACCAATGTGTGATATTAAGCACTGTGTGCTCAAGGCCTTTCTGGAGTTATGCGAGTCCTGATAAATGTGAGCGAATATGTATGAATATGTTAATTTGAAATCATTCAGGAATACAATTTGGGGTCGCAAAAAAAATTAAAATAATATTGTGTTTTATATGAATCGCAATACCGATATTGTACCTGCATAAAATGCCTGTTTGATTTTGTTACATGGATCAATGTGTTCTTCTATATGTTATGTACACATGTGAAATTGCCAACATGGAACAAATGTCCATTTGAGTTGAACGTATTTTTGACAGCATGAGGGCGCTTTCAACGCCGAATTTCCATGTATCACAGTTACAGTTTCATCTTATTTGACTGCCTGTATGTGGTTTTCTTGTATCAATAGCCAAATAAATAAAAATAATAGTAACAACGATGGTAAACAAATAGCTTTACTTGTTTTGTATCACTTCAATTCGATTCAAACACACCCTCATGCGGTCAAAAATACTGCAAATTTAATTGGAAATTGCAATGTTGTTTTCATTGAACTTTTTTACTGTTTGTTTTAATTCATTTTTTTTGTAAATTATTTTTCTAGTGGGCAAATCTTACAACAGAATAAATTTCAATTTGATTTCTTTCGAATCAAATTTTGTATTACAATCACTTATGTTAAAATTATTTTGCGTACCAGCAAGAAAAAAAGAACAATTTATGGTCCACTTGGCAATCACAGTCTGCTCAAAACATGCAATCTTAATATGCCCTGTACAGTTGTACATGTCTATAGATTATGTTACAAAAGACCCTGGTACATAAATATAGATGCACAGTTACCAGATTAATTTATTTTGCAATTCTTACTGTTGAAATAACTGGTGATACGGACAGTCAATAGACCCATGTACTGACGACATCTCGCTTTGTTTACATGTGCGCTTTCTTATGGTGGGGACCAGGGAAAGAGGGGGGGGGCTACAAATTCGAGGCTCCAAAAATAACTGGTGATACTGACAGTCAATAGACTCAAGTACCGACAACGTCAAGCTTTCTTAAGGTGGGGACCAGGGAGTGAGGGGGGGGGGCTGCGAATTTGAAAGCTCCCATATGAAACAGATTGTGTAAACAAAGTACAGGCATCCATTCTGTATGGGATTTATACAAAGAGAGTCTTTCAAATTTGTGCAGCATTTTTCTGCTGGATTTTATTTTTTTTTTTAATTAGGTGGGGGTTGTTAGTTTTTACCGAGTGCAACTGTAAAGCGTCTTGAGCATCAATTTGATGGACTTGGCGTTATCTCAAAAAAAATCATTATTGTTATTATTATTATTTCATTTATTATTTTCAGTGTTCTTAAAATATCTGCTCCATAAACCCAAACCTCGGCAGGAAATTGATTTTGATACTTTGCAATAGGTGAATGGTCACTGTGGGGGTTAGGGTTGAAGGTGAGGCCGTGTCTCAATTGGGGGCTGATCCTGTTGCATGTTGACATGGTAATGTAGCCACAGCCCACAGCCACACAAACAGCCGAACACAGAGAAGGGGACTCGGATCTGTAGAAGGATAATTAATGTACGATGTCTAGCAACCAGCCATCTGAGTGAGATCGTTGCCAAATGACCTTCGGAACGCTTTCATTATTAATCCCGCTTTTTTTTTTATTGAAAGAAAGTGCATATGACACAGGGCACCACATGATTTTGTGGAGTTTGCCTCAGCTAGCAATTAGATATATGATTGTTCCCTAGAATGAATACCTATAGAAAATTATGCCACCATCCTGGGTTCCCCCCCCCCCCCCCACAATTCAAGGTAATGTAACCAAAGTGAGGCTTGAAGGTCACAATAGTCTGATCCCTCTTTGGTACAATGGAAACCAGTGTTTCATTAACACCATTGCAGTCAGGGTACTGGTACATGATGAAGATGGTGAGCGAATGATTTAACTGACTGTATACTGGAAGTATGAGTATATACTGGAAGGGTTGGTTTAACTTTAACATGAGTTGAACTTTCATTAGTTACTTTTATTGTTTGAAAACATACAATTTGAATCATTACTTCTCCTGGACTACATAGGGCCTACATGTTTTTCACTCTTTTCAAGACTAGCCCTGTGTTTCAAAAGACAAGTCAAGGGTTTGTATCTATTTGTTTATTAATTTATTGACTTATCTATTTGTTATTTAATTATTTATTTATGTGTATTTTGTATATTTAGTTATTTGTATTTTTTTATATAAGCTCAGTTGAAAAGAAAATTTGGCTGATGCCGGACTCGAAACTGCGACCTCTTGAATACCGTACAAGCGCTCTAACCAACTGAGCTAACCAGCCCTATGTTGGTGGGCGGTCCTGTGCAATGCCAAATCTCTTTGCTCGGTGGGCGTCCAGACAGAAGCCAAACCGTATACTGCCGATATATCTGCTGATATATAACATATTTATTTTAAACGCAGCAATTCTTCCCGAGCCACACAAGAATAACAACTCTAAATCTAACCAATTACCCTTTACCAAATCATTTTCCGAATGGTCTATGCTACAAATAGAATGTCATGAAAGAACGGGGGGGGGGGGGGGGGGGGGGAGAAAAAAATGAGAAAATCTGTAAGAGTATCAGTGAAAATCCCCCCCTGAATACGATCGGTCGACTCAGACGGACCATTTCTTTGCCGATGCAGGCAGAGAGGGTCCTCCCACGTAATTAAGAAAGATCATCATCAGGAATTCACTGGAGTGCATGAGCAACGTCTTATTAGACATCTCCAGGGCGTTCATTCGCACACGTTTCTGTAGCCTGTGTTTCCTTTTCGCCCCGGCAACCTGCTCACGGTAACTCACCCAGGGATCAAGTTATGAATCTAATACTGTACTATTATTGACGACGCTGTGTTACGGATAGCCAAATCGCTCGCTTGGGTGCACACACGTAAACAGAATCTTTTCTCCAGTCTGGCAAGGTGTGCAGGTTTTCCTGGACATCAATATCCCTCACAGAAAAATCCTCAAATCTTGCAACTCAAAAGCCTCCATTTTTTATTTATTTTTTTTTTTTTTAATGTTTTCATGCAAAAATGCTCTAATGCAATAAACAACAACCTTCTTAAAGATTTCTTAGGATCTTTCCTCAGTCAAACAAAAAACCCCAACACCAACTCCACACCCACACTATTGGGCTCTTTACATGTTAGTATGCCTGGTGTGGATTTCACAAAGCGCTAGGACTAGTCTTATCTCAAGTTAGGAGGAGTAACTAGTCCTAACTTATTGGACTAGTCGTTAGGACTAGTTTAGGACTAGTTTTTGTGAAATCCATCCCTACTGTGGATTTCAAAAAGAGCTAGGAATAATCTTATCTCAAGTTAGGATGAGTAACTAGTCCTAACTTACATGTATAGGTCTAGTCCTAAGTTAGGACTAGTTTTTTCAAATCCACCCAGCAGTCGATTTAACAAAGCGCTAAGATCAATCTTAATATGAGTAAATGTATGAATCAATCTTAGTTGCTAAGGAAAGTGTGATGTCACAATACAAATCACTATGCATCTCAAAGTTGGGATGTTTCCTAAGTTAGGAAGAGTTTGGTGAAATCGCCTGCTGGTCCCACATAAAAAGCAGTTCACTTGTGCAGTCACGCTCAGACCAACCGAATCAAACAAAAACACGCAGATGGGTTTGGATTGGCTTGGATTGATCACGGTTTTACTACAGATTTTGAGACTCTCTTGATGTTTCTACATGTATCAAGCAGGGACTGAAGTTACAGTTGATACTAACAAGTGCATTGCTAATTTGCCCAACAGTATTCAACATTTATCAATTTCCTTGAAAATGTGAAGATCTGTCTTCCATCAGGTTGAGCAAGAGTTGTTGTTCAAATGTCTGCAATGACCTTGTGCGGAACACTTCCTGGCACAGTTCACAGTACATTTGTCAACTCTGCACCTACAGACATGCACAACACTGACAAGATTTAAAGTATAAATGTTGACAGATTTGCACATAGCGTACACGGTATAAAGATGGTCATGGCGGGGAAACTTCCCTGGGATTATTTTCTGCCTGAAATGCAACAGTTTCTGTGAAATGAATAAAACATAAAAGTGCGGAGACTGACAATTACTAATGTTGGCCGTGTGCCTTTGAAAATCCAGCAGTAATCGCATCAGCATGTGCCTTTCCAGGAACTGAAAGCTCTGACGCACATGTAATCAAGATTGTACTTGTTCGTCTTCACCTGCATACAAATTTGCTCAGTTTCTGTTTGATGAATTCGTCCTTGAGTTTAGAGGAAAAGTCACGATTCATATAATCTGTGATGCTAGGTACATTGTCAGGAGACGTGTTTGTGTAACCCCCCCCCCCCCCACCCCCACCCGGGTCTTCTTTCTGATTCCTTTTCTTTGTTCTCCTGCATCTTCTGTCTGTTCCCTGCTCCTTGCTTTTCATTTAACAGCAGGTTTTTTCCCCCGCTCAAACTGCTTCTGTTACACTTGTGTATTGTGTTGTCTTACCCTTTGAGAAAGATTCTGCTACGATCGAAAACACGAGGCCCTTACCCCCTTTATTTGTGAAAATCCATAAAGGTAGATGTTACTAAACTCTCAACAATTTAAACATGCACAAAAGTTGTGTGCATACATAGACTGGTGACTTTGTTTCTTCTCTATTGCCACTAGACTAGAAATGCAGATACAACTCTGTACGACTTTATGACGAGATGAGGCACCAGACTATCAAATATCTCACAACATGAATGCCCCATTAAAAAAAAAACTCAATCTCCTGTTACACTACATAGTCCTTCTGGATGCTGTCTACCCATCTCATCTTTGGTACTGAGTGGATGGCAAGATACAGGGATGAGACAACTAGACACCTTCTCATTAGCATGCCCATTAAAAAAGAGCATTGATATCTCAAATCGTCACATACTTCTTCACACCATGCTAGATGACGAGGAAAGCTCCACCCATCTCAGCCAAGAAATGATCTTAGACAGCGCGACATCTTATTCTCACAAGCATGCCCTGTTAAACTCAGGCCTTGATCTTAACCGAGGCCACCGAGGCCATTGGCCTCATGCCCTGTCGAGTTGGCCCGCATGCCCTTCAGAAAAATTGCACAGTCATTACCAACTTGGCCAGCATGCCCTTGTACAATTTCTCGGATTTGGCCAGCAAATGCCTGCCACCGTTTTTTCGTAAGATCGAGGCCTGTAAACTACATCAACTGCTCCTGTTGTTACATCTTTCCTCACACGATTCTGTTTGCAGAGGCAAGCTCTCAGCCAAAGCACACCATGCTAGATGCAGATGAGAAGCTCGACCCGTCTCAGCCAAGGTACTGAGAAATGATCTCAGCCGAAGTGCTGAAAAACGATGAAGCTCACGGACCAGACAACGCAACATCTTCTCCCAAGCATGCCCAGTTAAACTACATCAACTGCTCCTGTTGTTACATCTTTCCTCACCCAATTCTGCATGCAGAGGCAAGCTCTCAGCCAAAGTGCTGAGCAGATAACGAGGCATGTGGAGGGACTTGAAGACTTAACATCTTATCCTGAGCCATGCCCCGTTAAAAGAACATCAACTGCACATTTCATCACCTTTCACTTCAAATTACTTCCACTGCTCTATCAATCTCATGCCAGGCACAGTGTAGTGTTTTTGGAAGATGCCAGGGAAGAAGTGATTCTGTCCAAAGCGCTGTACCGATAGGCTGGGTAGATGAAATAACAAGCATGTCCCTTTTAGCCCACACCATCTGCCCGATTCATCACCTCTTGCTTTACTTTAAATCTCAATGCAAATTCACTCTCACCCCCAATCTTATTAAAGACACAAGGTGAAGATGAGGAAAAACGCCGGTCGCCAGACTATCAATTTTTTGTTGTTTTCTGTTAAAGAGCATCAACCCGTTTCATCAGTTCTCTCACTGCAAATTCACTCCCGTCTCATCGTATGTGAAAACGATGCTGGGTGCCTAACTATTAGACGTCTTCTATCGAGCACGTCCCCTTAAAGTGTATGATCTGCCCGTTTCATCACCTCTTTTCTTCACACCGTTCTCAATGCAGATACAAGCTTAACCCATCTCACGTGCGGCACGGTGTGGCCAACCAAGATGAGGTTTCATCCGATGGGAGATGGCTGGAGAGATTGCCAAGATGTGCTCTCTAGATGTAAAGGAGGTAGGGGAAAAAAAAAAGAAGTAACCCCCCCTTGGGCTGGCTACAGGAATTCCCCACGATGACAATGGCAGGGCTCGTGTTGCCGGTTGTAAATTGTTTAAATCCTTCTGTGATTCGCCATCGCAAGTCACCTGATTCTCGGGAGGCAATCTCTTCTGCTCCTCCTGACAGAAAATAATTTTCAGACAGATTCTTTAGATTCTCCACTGCCAGTCCGTTACTGATGTGTAATTTCTTTGAACATGAGCATGTTACCAGCGCTGTTGAAAATATTTAGGCTGTTGAAACGTGTGAACATGTCTCCGACTCAGGTTACCGAGACAATTTCTACCCGAAGGTCATTTCTTCAAAAGTGTACTCAAAGTAAAGGTGAAAAAAACTTGGGCAGAACACTATAGTTGCCCAAATCCTTCGTCCGGGGCCCCCATTTTGTACAGCCGCTTAAGCAGAAAATAATGCTTACACAATTTCTTCTAAGCAAAAAATACACAGGACACCAGTCACAGATGGTACATAAGACATGGTATTCTGGATGGACCGTATCCTGGCAAGCATACTTTTGTTGTGCCTAGCTACTTTTTGTGCTTAAAAAAAAAAAAACTCTATTATATTGGCACCGTTGTGTCAACCCACACTATTATTAGGGTGAGCTCACCACAGACGAATTTACAGTAACAGTATCTGCTGTAAATAAATTTCTCCAGAGTAACAGGATACTGTTTCATATTAGAAGTAGGTATCAACTACCCCTAAACGAAACAAGACAAGTCTCCTACTAGGTTTAGGGTCACTGGTTATAGCATTCCCCTTCACAGGGGGGCAATCTCGTCCAGGAAGTCCACCCCAGCTGCTGGCAGCGCTTTATGCGACATTTTATCCCTGGCCACAAAAAGTCCGTGTCTCCAGTCCCGGCTTTAAAATGATTGGATTACCCCCCTCAGATTCAATCCAGTCGCCGGGAAGTTGCTCAGGCATCAGTTCCTGCGATTTTATTTACAATATCTCGGGATGGAAGGCAATGAGTTGTGCTAATCCATCTCGCTGATAAAGGGGGAGAGGGCTGGAATCAGCGGTGTGTAAACATGAATTTCATCCTTGAGCTTTTTAAATTCGTTATTTTCCTGAAAGATCTTCTCCTTTTTTTTTCTCAAGGTTATTATGGTTGGTGCTTTTTTTTTCTTCTTTTTTTTTCTTCTCTAAAGTACAGGGTAGCGTGAAATGATTTAATACAGCACTGACATCAGTTATGCGTGATCTACAAAGAAAGTGTAGGCATGAAACTTTACGTCATGACATGATGTGCATGTACATTACATTATGGTACAGTACATGTACATGTAGTTGTTACACTTCAAACCAGCGCCTAATTTCACAAAGCTATTAAGCACAAACACAACAAAAATGCTCAGCATGGAAAAATCTTGCTCAGCAGAAACTGATTACCAGCCAAAATAACGCGTAATGTATATTATTAGTGGCTGGTTCCCTGTTGACTTTTGCTAAGCAGACAAATTTGCTAAGCATTTACCAAGCACTGTTAGCCTCTGTCACAATGACGTCACAGCGGAAATTTATAAAGATGGTGGTGGTTCATGCTGCAGTACTCAATTGGTAAGGATCAGTGACTTCCCAGCCGGAAAATCCCATGAAAACAGGGCCTCAGCGCTGCCACCTAGTGTCCTCAAAAGTCTCCTATTCCATACTCATGGAATCCTTATAACTCTAAATAATTTTGGATCCTTCCAACGGATTTACATTTAGTACATTTTTCATTTTATTTGATGAATGTGCGACGGTACAGCGGGAATAAACATATGCAAATTATAAACCTACTTTATATTCAACCCTGCAAAGTATGATGGTGCGGCGGTAAATCTTTCATTGGCTGGAATTACATGTATGCCCTGGAGTATTCAAATGAGTCCTTAATTGTTCATTCATGATGTCACATCCTTCCCCTATGAAAGATGAGTACACTGAGTGGTGTGTAATTATTTAAGCATGTTCGAGGCATATCTCATGAATAATTTGTATGAATAATTCATTTAGTCCAGGAAAGCGAGTCACTTGACTTCACCTACCCCGGCTAGAGTACATATGAACAGTAGTCATGAAATTAATACGTATACATTCATGGATAATTCAAACAAGCAGTAGGGCCCTGCAACATGTATACCCCATGTCTATGTTACAGTATATCACACCATTCCATCATGACCATCAAATTTATCCAGGTTCAGTGGCCTTTGATATGAAATTGAAACTGACACGAGGGTGTGGGTTGCCTCCTAAAGATGCAATAAAAACCTTGGTTTCAAAAAAATAGCCGACTAATTTAATGTCAAGCTTACTCAGCGTCAAATCTCTTCTAGAAATGCTTTCACTTGAGGGTTGTTAAAGGAAGGTAAAAGAATTCCCCTCTACCAGTTGACCCCAGATGATGTGAACACTCGCAAATGATGTTTCCCCTGCCTGGAAACGGCAGCCATCTTAAGACGCCATTATGTAATTTTGGACCACCGGAGCAAAGGTCGCCCGGTCACTCAACTGCGGAGACAGCACAGACCACGTACACACCATCTAACATCGCTTCATTTCACTCACACAATGACAAAAAAGGTCTTGAATATATTTGCATTTTGTGGCCATTGAGAGGCGGTTTTAGTGTAGTCCCCTGTTATAGACCTTTTGTCATTTTGTTCCAAGAAGGGGATTACGAGGCATCAAAAGGCTTCCACCATTGTTCATTCATTGTATTTCGGCTGAATGGAGGTTAAATCAGAGTGAGTCGGCAATCGAGCCACGGCTTCGTGTTTAGTTCCACTCGGAACCTGTAGGTAACGGCCGATGTTTTGCAATTCACGCTGCGTGAATTTGACATTTTTTCGGTAGAGAAACATTACGGACGATCAAATAAAGAGAAATCTTTGTTCTCTTGGAGATTGTCAAGTCAGGGTTTCTTTGTGGCAGCGGTACCCTCGATGAAAAAAGATTCCCGCAATTCCGCCAAAAGAATCCCGCCAAAGGAACAAGACCCCAAAAAATTAATCCTGGCGTTAAATTAAATTAAGTAGAGAAAAAGAAAAGGTTTTTGTTGTTAAAAAAAAAATTGTTCCAACACAAATAGGTAACATTAGAATTATACAAGGATGCTGCAAAAACTAATTTCCTTCATCTAAATTTCTGTCATTTGTTCATGTCAATGAAAATATCAAAGCAATCAAGATGTACGTGAACAATTGACCGAACCAAGAGATTTCATTGTTTATGAAATAAAAAAATAAGACGATGATCAGAACAACCTAAAACTTAAAAGCTTGTGGCCTTGATCTTCTACATGCTTGCCTATGTTAATTAAATTCGGATAAAAAGGACACAGTTCCATGCAATATGAATACAGTCATTTTTGGTTACGCGAATACAATGTTATTACCAGGCAGTGGTCTCCATTATTAAATTGACACGCATTGCCTTCCAACGATGCCCCGACACTGTATGGACTGAAAATAAAGACGCAGGAGTAAAACGCATCCTCTATCCCAGAACCCCGACGGCAACGGGAGTTTAGACTTATTAAATTCACGACCTATCGTTCCATGCATTTATTGCACCTTTTTGACTTGGCTTTTGTCTTTTCACTTTTAGAGTGGTTATTGATAAAGACTGCCATTGTGGGTAACCAGGGGGTGTGGGGAGGGGGGGTAGTAAAGGCAAAACAATTTAGAGGCTCCGCGCTCTTTTCACGATCAAAAGAGAGAAACACAGGGAGTTCTTGGCCATGAATTCTGAAAGATGTTTCGCAACAGATGTCCTTAAGTTTATTTATATGAATAGCAGGGTTTTTTTCCCTGCCCATTCAACTGTGTGGCGGGCCACATCGCTATATTCAGCGATCGTCTCACTCATTTTTTGCCACTATCACCGCCTCCTTGTGAAGATTTGCAATAAAGAAAATGCTAATCGAAAAATGTTCATTGCATGCATAGTGTCATTTATGAGTTTTTTTTCCAAGACCTTTGTTTATCAAGAACAGGCCTAATACTTCACAGTAGGGAGGCAACTGCCTCCATTGCCCCTGGTCATTGCCTAGGTGCGCCATGAAATGTTCCAATAGAGATTTAAAATTTTCTCTAAAGAGGTGCCCTCTATCGAGAAGAAAATGCCTTGGTGCCCTCTCCCTTTTCAAGAATGAAGCAATCAGACCTACAAGAACTCACAATTTGGACGAGTACAGTATGGAGGCGCAATCGTCGCGCATTTCGTTGCGTGAGCGCAGTATTCTTGTCAGTTTGCAGGCTGCGTAAACTTTGCTTCAATCATCAATTTGAAATGTTCACCACCTTCGCTCAGTTCATCAGCCTGGGGGAAATGCTCAGCTTTATGAAATGGTAATTGTTAACATTTCAAGTTGAGCACAAATTTAAACAGTGCCCTACTTTCTCAAGTCAATCTCACAACTCGTTCATTTTCGTGACTTGCTGATGCTATGCATTAACAGCTGAGCAGACTCTTTTTTTTTCTTGATATCCAACAACCCATCGTAAACATAACTAAAGTACTACAACAACTCATTAAGCAGCCGTGTGACTTCATTGGACGTCCATTGATCATCCATCAAAATTTGTTCATTTACTTCAATCCCCGACCCCCCTGGGGGGCAAGACCTTCCCATCTTCTCGTAAATCACCTCAGACTGTCACGACTGACATGCACATGTACGGCGCAGTTACAAGCGAAAAAATTAGCAGTGATGAAAAAAAAAAAGTAAATCAACTTTTAATAAAACATCGCAGAAGGTGCTAAAGGCCACAGCTTGTTAACCCATATACAAAGCCATCCACCAAATGGTCGGAGTCTGCAACTGTGGCTGTTCCAACTGCCAATTCATTTAGCTATTTCCCTAAAGATAACACACGAGACGGTATTGGATGTCAAGTGCTGAAACGCTACAACACTTGGTTAAGGGTGCTCCTTCAAACGCATGGGTTTTATGCAACCGCATGGGTCATGGATGTGATTCAAACGCATGGTTCCATTTGCTTCTCCGATTTCGTCAACAAGAGTCAAAGTATTATCATTTCACAAGGTGATTAGATCGTTATTCAGTAAGAATTGAGCTTTCCGATTGGTAGTCAACACTTGGGGATGTAAATATCACTGTAAATAAGGCAAAGCATGAGAAGATCACACATTTCAATCATGTTCAATCATGTTCATATGATAAAGTAGCACCAGACTACTTCTATGCTTAGAGACGTATGATGTATGTTACGTGCTCCTGTAATTTGTGCTCAAGAACGATTTAATTCCAGTAAACGAAATTTAAATGCGCATGTTATTTTACAACGAATACAATTACTAAATCATGATTTTGACCTTGTGGATGGCTAGAAAAATGTTGTTTTTGAGACGATTATCCTGGCCAACCAGCCCAACCACCCTATGGGAAAATGTGCACGACAGCCGTCCCCGCTGCTGGTACCCACAAGTCAGCTATATTACGACATCATTGTCTATATGTCAAAAGGCAACCGGTTGAAATTGAGCAGGCAGCGCGCGAAGTTCATTTATGGTGCTCAACCCGAAAATTCACTTCTTCTATTGATTCCTCTGTTATTATTCGTTGATGGATTTTTGTCATTCCGATATCTCATTTAAATGTTAATAACTTTGGTCCTCCTACACAGCAATTCAACATTTGAATTCATTTTTCAAGGTAAAATCGGCTTGAGCATGGATCATCTTAAATGTCTATTTGATTATGTAGGTTTGTACTGGGGCAAAAGAAGAAAATGACAACACTCTGCAAAAGGTCATACCGACTATGATGTCTGATACTTCATGGAGTCGACAGAGGTTATTGTCTTCATGCCTCTCGTCGTTGCCTCGGTGCCCCTTGAAATGTTCCAGTAGAGATTAAATTTGCCCTCATCATAGAGGCGCCCTTCGCTAAGGAAAAACTGCACTGCCCCTGTAGGAATGAAGTATCCGGCCTAGTGACGGGAATGACTAGACCATCCCTTTAAATGTCCCAAGGTACGCTTGTGTATCTCACAGTTAGAAACGAGGAGCTGGTATTAGTCGTGTAAAGAATTAGATCATGGTAAAGACGTGGCAATCCATCATGCTGAAAACCTGAGTTTGCATTTCTCCAAAATCAGATCAAATCTAAAAGCTTCAGAAGTGGGAAGTGGTTTTTTTTTTTAATGTTTTATGTATGTATACTTTTTATGGTTGTGCCCGCTAGGCGTGCTTTCCTGAATTTCTGTTTTGAAATCTGAAGTGGGTTGTGATAATAAGACTTCAAAATGTCGTCGTCGTCTTTCTTGGGGTCGGCCAAATTGAAGCTGGATAATCAATATCGACAAAGGGAAGGTCTTTTGTTCATTCGTGGGTACTCTTTTAGCGGGGCGGAATCTGATAGGCCACAAGGGAGGAGGCACTGCACAGTTAATGTGAATGATTAAAGTGAAAATCGATGGTTTGATCCTGGGCTTATTTCTAGTTGCATCGCAGCCGAATGGGCTCGACTTTGGCTTAAAAAACCACGAAAAGGGAAAATCTTTCTCTCCCTTATCATCCATTTCTGAAAAAGATTTTTTAAAAAAACATGAAGTGTATTTTAAGCTTAAAAAAAAAATCAGAGTAAATAAAACATAGGCATAAATGTACATAAAGGGCACGTCTGTTGAATAGACCACACATTCATGTATCCATCCATCTCTATGTGAACATGTAATTGGTTAGTTCCACACTACATGTAGTTATTTTTGTATCATCCGGTACGTCTGATGTATGTCAGATGGAGAAAAAAAATGGTTTCCTGCCGACTTGTCAACATCTCATGATAACCAATGCTCTTTTTACAAGCATTTTGGGACTTCTACTTCATTATGGGCCATGTATGTACATGTAGTTAAAACACCTATCATTTTTAGTGACTCCTTGTGAATTCTTTTTCAACAATATTGGTTATGGATTGGAGAGTACACAGAGGAACTGGCCAATTACGACTTTAAAAATACTCCAGTCAGCAGCAGTAAACTGCCTTGTCAGTATCTCATACCATCATGGCATTACTCCCCCCCTACGCAAGATTATCCACCCCTTCTTGCACATGTTTTTTCCCCTCTTACATGTAGAGTAATTCCCCTCGGCCCCCTATCTACCTCAAGACCATAATGCCAGTGTTTGCCCGACCCCGTATCTCTCCTAGGTGACAAGCCGATATCACCGCGCTGCGTCGACGGCTTTAGCCAGCCGCCCATTACACAGGTGTGTGTTTATGTCTACGCAGGGAGGGACATCTGCGGGTTTTTTTTTTTTCAGAGCAGGTATCTTGGGATGATGGTTGAGGGTGAGTCTGTGAAGCAGACAAGAGAGCATCAAGCACCATGGGGGTGCAGTAATTAAACATCTGTTTAAAGATACACTTTTCAAATGGTTTTAAAGAGAGAAGTCTAGCAGGGGGTCTAGAGTATATTTAAAATCAAAGGAAAGGGAATTACATTATTTTTTTTTAAATCGACTCAAGTTTGATAATATTTTAATTCAAAAGCTCCAAGGTTTGTTTCACTTCTTGGCTGGTTTCCATCAAGTGTATTCAGGCACATGTAGTGTGAATCATATATACAGACTTCTTGTGAAGAAATTATAAATTAAAAACAAAATGATCAGTATCTGGGTGAGAGTTCATCTTTTCATGCACAGCTACAGGCCTGCTATAATCATGATGACACAGCCCCTTTAAGGGATTTTACACTTTTAATAAGATCAGTGGCGGTTTGTTTAGTGTGGTGCACCCACAAGTCTGGCAGTCGGAGTGCTCTTCAAACCACACCTTTTTAAGTGTATACTTCAGCTTTTCAAATCCAAACGATAAGTTCAGCACATAGAAACGAGACAGAAATACTGACTGTCTCATAAAAAACACTTGTGGTCTCCAGTGAAAGTTCTGGGATGAACATGTGCAAGCCCCGTGATGGGTGAAGATGTTCTCGAAAATTGCGCCCTTCTTTCGTAGATGTGATCATGAAATGTTCTCAACTCAACATTCACCTCAGAACACACAGACTATGTTCGAACACAGTATCACCTTCCCTGTGACAATGTTCCGTCCGTGTGGTACAGCTGTCACTGTTCCAACAGGGAATTCAAACCGTTCCAGTGTCATGACGTATGCCTGTGCCCAGAGACTGCACCCCGAGTTTTGAGAAGCACTTTTCAGTGCAGCTGTTGAAGGCATTTTGAAACCTCTACAGATTTCAGCATTTTTACGTTCCTTTGAAAATGATTACGCTTCAAATTATAGGCATCTCAATGCCGAAGGAAGGTCATTGTTGTTACCTGCTCAGACTGAACTTTTAAAAGGTCTTGAGTAGTCCTGGCCAACTTTATGAACCTACTTATTTCGTGCCAAGCCATCATCACTAGGCTCCATCAAAAGCAGTTAACTTCCATTACAGGGCACTTTACACTTCAGAAAATACCTACGGACGCATCCATTCGTTGGGTCATGCTGAACGCCAAACGATACAAGTATGGACAGGATTGGAGTACACCCCGTGTTGAAGTTTCAGTCAATTTGCCAGGAAGATGAAAGTACTGAAAAAGTTCGTTTCTGTTTTCCTCTCGACATGGAAGTAGATCATCAGTTCATGATTCATTTCAATTAAAATGTGTCTCCAAACATACTTCCCATTTTTTACCCCCTTATTCAACTGATTTTGCGGCAGCTTGCTGCTCTTTTACATCTTAACCAATTCCCTCCGGCTATTTTCCTTTTTTTTCCAGTTCAACCTGAGAGGATTATTTTCTCAGAATTGCCGGAATCGTTTTCCTTCACTTGACGCGACAACTTTACAAGTGAACAAAGATTCTCTTTGAAGCACCAGGATTTTTGTTTTCTCTGTCGAGAAAATGTCAAATTCACATATCGTGAATTGCAAGCAAAACCTCGGCCGTGAGCTACAGCCAAGGATTGTTCCTTAACCCTGAACTAAGGCTGGAAACTCGGTTCACTCATACTTACCTCCTTTTTTTTGAGGGGGGGGGGGGTGGGGAGGGAGGTTGCCCTATTTCATTTGGGAGGGCAGGGGGGTCAAGGGCTCTAGACCCCTCCCCCCCCCACTCCACCCTTTGGTTACCCCACTGAATATTTGGCCCTGCAGTCGAGCGGAGAATTTCTTGGAAACCGAGTCCTTGTTTCGAAAAAGGTATGAAATAAAAGTGTTGACCATTGTTGACGATTTCTTTTAAGCGACAGGTCAGTAATCCTTTAAAATGTAATATTCTCGAACATTACGTCGCGTTGAAAGCTCAATACATGTATGCATCTTAGTCAAGATTTGATTTGAATTCATTAGCCATACCCCTTGAGAATCCGAGTACAAAATGCCAACGACCGCATCAGGAGCTCTTAAAAAAACAACTTGTGCCTTTTAGAAACAGAAGACGGTAAGAGTTTATTTGGACGCTCTTAGGCTCGGATCCAACTCTTGGCCGATATTAAAAATAATAAAAAGATGCGCCAAGATTAAAATCTGAAGGGCAGTAGTGGAGGAAAAAAAATATGACACACTTTTAATAATGTTTTGGTATACTGGTACCGGAAACAATGATGATAAATTGACACGTTCAAGAATTGTTTCAAAACTTCATCAGTAATTTATATTTTTCTTCATGTAAATTCCGTTTCATTTGATTCTGTCCGGTGTTCACTGAATTTAATAGCATTATTTTTAAGTTTGCAAAGAAAAGGCTGATCAACCAGTAGGCGCCGGATGCCATGTATCAACGCAAATATTTTCCGAGCCAGCAAACAGGTGACATGAATTTTGTATTTCTGTGTGAAATTCCAAGTCCGGAAACAAAGGGCGCCCGCACAATCCACTACAAAGGTTGCACAGAGCATGCACATGCCGTGTAACGCTTCGTTTCACCCACATACAGCGCCAGATTGTGCTCGAATACTTTGCTGAATTTCTGCCATTATGCAGGGGTTATTTTCTTATCCCCGATTCCAGACCATTGTCCTTTTGTTCCAAGAAGAGGGATTAGGAGACATCGAGAGGCTTCTACCATTGTTTATTCATTGTATTTCAGCTCAATGGAGGTAAGTCCCAGTGAACCAAGTAATCCAGCCTTTGTTCCGGTTATAAAAACAATCCTATGTCATAGCTCAAGGCTGAGGTTCTGCAATTCAGGGTGCATGAATTTGACATTTTCTCGACAGATAAACCAAAAATCACGGTGCTCCAAAGAGAGTCATTGTTGCCTTGGCTTTGTCAAGCCAGGGTTTCTTTGTGCCAGTGATACTCTCAAAGAAAAATGATTCCAGCAATTCCAATAAAAAAAAAATCTCGCCTGGGCAGGGGGCAGGAAAAAATGGAAGAATCCTGCCAGCAACTGGTTAAAGACAAATTACAGGACTGATAATTACCTCTTTTTTTTTTAAGTGATTAGTTTCAACCTGAAATCTAACTGAATACAATCCTGCAAAACAATACATATTATCCATCTGAAATCCTGTTAAAGAGGAGAACATACCATTTTGAAGACCTCCACATATCAACAATGCTTGTTGCCATTGACAGTAACCGAAATAAGCCCAACAGTACAATGAACGTGCACAAAACATGAACCGTTTTTTATCGCCGAAACATGACCACCAAATTTAATGAGATTTCCACAGATTGTTTGCAGGGTAAGTCTGATGACTGAAAAACAAACTAGGGAACGGGAGTACGTTAACCCTTCTAAAACACATTTACACTTTCCCTTAAATAGAACGGCAACTGGCCTTTGCCTCAATATACTTCTTTTGAAATTCGATATGCCTCTCTTCGAGTTACCCCTGTAATATATCGAGAAGACGAAAAAAAATTGCAAAGAAGGATCCAGCCTATCCCAAGCTTTTTTTTCTTTTAACGACAGCTCTGTACTTCACAGCGAAACTCATTTTTCAAGACCCACTTTCCTCATGCCGAGAGTTTCTTGGATTATTTCGTTTAGGGTGCCGCGGGCGTTTTATGATTTGGAATGCAAGATTGGTTCCACAAATGGATTATCTCATTTGATGGGTTAGCGGCCTCCTCTAGGAAGCTTACCCCATCAAGCAGAGAGAGAGAGAGAGAGAGAGAGCAGGACTGCCTACATGTACATGCAGTCTTTAATTCCTCTCACCTTTTTATCCCTAGGAAATGAAGAACGTTGATGCAGCCATCTTGGTAAATCAACTTTTACTCCATGATTCCTCAGTGCCTGTTTCTGCACCATCATTTCATTTGCTCTCTATTATCTTAATTCTTAAAAACTGGTGTACAGTACGAATGCGTAACACCATTGCAGGGATTAGAGTCGTTGCTGACAAAAGGGTCTGAAACCAGACTCCAAATTTCAGGAGTGTTAAAAACCGTGACATCGCCACTTTTTAGCAACTGGAATTATAGATTTCAAGAAGCTTCTGTGAACAATATCCTCAGCGTTCTAAATCAAAGAGCACTGGGGAAAATAAAGAGCTATTTTATTTACCAGGCAGACATTCACAAAAGTCTGAATTCGAATACGAGTCTGAAATTTTCCATTCCTACCATTTGGACGCTGGCTAGCCATGCGGAGGTATGAATAATTCAAAATGTTTTTTTGAGGAACATGTCTTAAGAACATCGACGCTGGCTTTTGTAAATCAAATTCTGTACACTAAGTTTGTATTATATAATATTGATTTTTATCTTAGAAACATGACAGTATGTCAATTGAAAATTAACATCCTAAAATCTGAAGACGAAAACAAATTACGCTACAACCAAGAACATGCACGCTTATCCTCCAGTCTGTATTTGATCTCGTCATGTGATTTTCAAAGAGGAAACACAACAACAGCACTTGTGATTATTTAACTTAGCGGAATTGATCCCTCTTGACAACCTCAACACCTGACAAGATTGATGTTCTGCAGATTGCCCTCATTAGAGCAAGTATTCTCAAGATATCAAGGCAAAGAAACTGAGCAATTATTCCTCCATGTACTTGGATATTTTCACTCATCTGACCTATACACCTTCTTTCTCCCCCCCCCCCCCCACTTTATGGGAAATGCTTTCTGAGGTTCATTTCCATGCAGGAACATATCGAACTTTGTCATCTGTGCAAGATTGTTGTGGATAATTTACCACTGTGTCAATGACTTCAAGGAACAAGTTCTGGCTGTAACAAAGTTCATTTTATGTCTCTCTTATCTAAATTTAAAAAAAAAACGTGCAACAGACTTTAAATGCACATGATGTCGTTTGAGTAGGACCCCCTTGGCTGGCGGTCGAATTGGCCCATCCTGAGGGCCTCGTGAACATGTAGCCAGGCATTCTCATTTTACATGTACCTCTAATAAAAAGATGGCGCAGGCCTGATACTGCACTGAGACTATGGAGGCAATTGCCTCCGTTGCCCCTGGTCACTGCCGTGGTGCTCTCCAAATGTTCCAATAGAAATATTCAATTTCCTCATAGAGGTGCCCTTTGTCAAGACAAGAAAATGCCTTGGTGCCCTTGCTGTTCCATGAACGAAGCAATTAGGCCTGATGACGTCGAGATAACGTCAATAAGTTCCATTGGAAAAACATTCACATGTACTGCATCTCCCTGCTTCATCTTCGGACAAATGGTCGAACAACTCATAGCACAACATATAAAACATACAACACCAAAACATTTTGTTCATTGTTTTCCTGAACATCTTTTTCAACCGGCTTTCCACCAGTTACATTACATTCCTTGAAATGCAGTTGATTTACAATGTAAATGAATGCCCTGGCTTCAACAACCAATGGTTTACCGACCGTTTGAAAGGCCTTAAATTAAATGGTTCCAGCGTATTATCTTTCACGGCAAACGCAGAATGGGTGCAACTCAATACGCTATTGCACATATCGGTTTACCAGAAAATGACGAGGAGTTTGGTATTTACATGTAATAAGAAACATATACAAACTGTGTGTACCATGCATGGGTAAATGAATAACCAGGGATGCATCATCAATAATCCCTACCAGAATCGTGCCAAATCTCCACCATTAAATTTATGTCAATAACCCTTTTTTATTCAGATTACCTTTTAAAAAAAAAATTTTTTTTTAAAAAGATCATTAACAAAAACATGTCCTCGCTCATCTAAGCAAATATTTGAGTGCCGGCGATGCACGGGACCCAGAGTGTGTACTATTTATGTCCGGGGTACTTTATATTAAAACATTCTGGCTACGCCGAGGGTGTAATTTCATGCGGGGCCTCAATAGCTCTCCGTTTCGTTTGAACCTATGCATACAAACAAAACGAAAATATGAAAGTGGTGTACGTATCGATTACAGTTTTGCCTTGTTTTGATTGGCATGTTCATTACATTCAATACTTGCCAAGGAAAACATGCCCAGAAGAAAATGCCACGACGACCCAAAAAAAAAAAAAAAATTAAATAAAAAAAAACAGCAGGTTGGTCAAAACTGGAGAATCCGTCCAACAAATCTGTACCGGTAGCCAGTGCAAATATATATAGGATTGATTTCAGGAGAATGTGTATTATAAGAGTTTGCTATCCACCATGTTTGCTAGGTTTTACTTTCAGCTGAGAAACTTCAAACCTCAGTTTTATCCGGCCGTGGAGAGATAATACAACCTCGGCAGTTGGTTTCGACAAGCACGGCCGAGAAAACAAACTCAAACAGAATCAGACGAGATCCATTTCAAGATCTGTTTTTTTCAGCGAGTGACGTCGAGTAGCACACAGAGCTTGATCAGGGGAAAATCAATAATTAGGTTTCAATGATGCTGATGAGGGGAGCGTCTGTAAGCAACGGAGCTTAGGGGGGGGACGGTTAAGGCTGACGAGTCTCCACTGACTCACCTAGGGCCCTGCTGCTCAACCACCCCCCACTCATACAGCTAACAAATGGGCAAGTGCGTGATGAAGAGACATGGAGTATGCGATGCTCTAGTTGCCTCGGGCAAGAACGGGAAAAAACCTGTTCTGTTCGTAGGCAAAAAGAGGCGGTGGAAATGTATGATCCCTCTGCTTTGGGTTGAAATCATTCTCTTGTTTTCTGAGTATTGGGCTTTTACACAATGCACAGATCTGTGACGTTGTTCTAGACTTTGTACTTGATGAAAAACGAAATTTATGAATGGAACTGTTTCATGGATTCGTGGGAGTTTCCCTGTTAAAATGATGTATTTTGGGGGCAATTTTAACACTTAGGGTAGGCAATCTGTACTTCCAAATTCTTCTTGTTAAAAATATGTAACAATGAGGCACCCTGACTGTTCACGCATAAATAAGAACGTTTTGAAGACCCATGGTTCATTCTCCTTTCAACTATGTTAACATCGTCACTTGCACAAAAGCAAACTGCGTGTGCCTTGCTCTGGAAGCCTTCCTTCCATCATGATGTTTTTTTGTTTTGATGTTCACTAGCAAAGATTACCGTTTCCTTCTCTTTGGGTTGAAAACCGGTCATGTCCAACAAAGTGTTTACGTGGACAACTGTCTGTACGGTTTACGTAAACCCAACACAACACTCCCATTAAAGTACATGAGACGACAATATTTTCCCAAGGCAAACGTATATGGAACAACATGCACAGACAATAATTTGTCAAATGATCCAGATGTAGACCGCCATTTCCTGTGCATATCTCTCCAGCTGGCACCGTAAGCCGTGTGGCTCATTCTGCCTGGATGTTTTCCTGACCTTAGTGGAAAATATTTTAAAGGTTCGCCCCTGTCTATCCTTATAACGTCACTAACGCTCCACGGTGTGATTTGTCACTCCCCATTGCGTATTGTTATTTATTCATTTTTATCTTTTTTTTGGGGGGGGGAGGGGGAGAATAGTTGGTTGCCGTGAGCTTAATCTTGAACATCAAAATGGCAATTGATTATTGCTTGAAATAAATGCATTACTGGTGCCATCACTCAGAGATACAGTAAATGTACACAAAAAAAACAATATTAATTTCAAGATTATTAATCCCTACATCATATGGAAGCATCTGAGAGGAGTCTGGCTTCACAAGCAATAATCATCACTATTATCACTAATTTAATTGGCAAAATTTATCATTAGCAAAACAAAGGCAAATGTTTTTATACATACACGTAAGAGCACATAACATTTGTTTACTTATATTTGTTTACCTTTTTTTTAAATATTTTTCCGAATAGTTATAAATCACTTTTATTTCAATTCTATTTGTGTACATGTACATAGTTCATTGAATTTTAATTTTTGTTTGAATACCTTGTTTATCGGAAGCTAAATGCCCGAGGGCAGCAGTGATTTTGTTCACTGTATTTGGTGTATGCTTGTATGTATCATGATTGCCTGAATGAAGTATTATTATTATTATTATTATTCACTTTTTAGCTCCTGTCATCGATAAATGTTTGTATTTTAATTGTGTTCTTTGTCTTGTTGTGCTTGTTTATTAATATTAATGATGAATAAATAATAATAATAATAAGTGAATGTACACGATGTTTATCATCATTTTTTATCAAAATATGATTGGCTATAAAATGGTATTGCATATTTCATAATTTTTGTTTTATCTCAACGTATAACAAGTTCTCGGCAAATGTTGTCCCTCTTCATTTATTATCGAAACGATGTTGGCTGACATTTAAAAGTCCTTTAAATATTGTGAGACTCGACAACCACAAGACCGAGTTAAGACCAAGTGTTATCTTGAAATGAGTTACTTTCTGACGGGACGAAGGGCAAATACAGTGAATACAACTCCTCTGTTTGCGTCTTTGTCTTGTCCATCTTCGGTATTTTCTTTTGGTTATTGGATGACTGTATCAGTTTACACTTTATCATTACAATGGGATTTGCGGTTCTAAAAAGGGGGAATGAGCTTGCCACAGATCCCTGCCATGCTATGATTCGTAACAATCCCCAAATGCAATGAATATTAATGCTTATTTCACACTGTGGGAAACCAGTTTTCCCTTCCACGGTTTGTTTTAAACCTGGAAGGACAACGAAGGCAAGACAATGATGGTGGCCTGGGTGACACCACTTCTAAGATCGCTGCAAGGATTTTAAAATTTCTACACAGTGTGTTAAAAGAATACGGACTATTCGCTATGCAGTGCGCCCTCTACGGTTTGCCCAAGCGAGGCCATTTTCACATTGCATCATGGGATAGGTCCACAAATATGTAGTCATCTTGCAGCGCCCGTTACTGGTTAACAAAGCAGCAAGATTGTATTTTCCTGTGTTTACGGCAAAGCATTTTTCTGTCAGCTCTTGTGGCACATCTCCGAGAACAATAGATTAACACGGTAAGTCTGCTGCCACCTAGCATTCCTAAACATCTCCCACTATAAAATACTGTGTATATATATGGTTTGTCTCTGACTGAAGGGCTGAGACACACGCAGTGGGCGAGCGGTGTTTATCATCGAATGAGCAGCCGAGTCAAAATAAAAATTTGTCTGTAAAGAGATTTACGCAGTCCTTGGATAAGTCCAGACAGGATTTGTGATATTTCTCCTCTCAATTATTGCATTTCTCTACAAGACAGGTTTCGAGGAATACTTGATTAGATCTCGGGTCCTTTTACTAGAATTACCGCGCAGGAAAGACAATTTTGGGCTTCACATCACGACGAGATTTGACAGTGCTTACTATTGACAAAACAAGACTTCTGCCAAGTGCCTGTTTTAATTTGATTGCAGCACTTTTTCTTTTTATAAAACCTTTAGGTCTCCTGATTTGACGAGATGTTGGCTAACGTTCGACGGGTTCAATACTCAAATGAAATTCTCTGTGAGAGATGTTTTTAAACAGCTTTTGAAATTCTGACCGCTACAACAAATCAAGTAACATGTTGATGCAATTTAGTGCACATTTAAAAAAGTCACTGAAGAAAAATCCACTTGTGTCGTTATTAAGCCTTTACTAGGGTCGAAACATGAGGCCATTTAACATGTTTTTTGCAAAGAAAATCTAAGACGAAAGGGTGGAATTCACTTCTTAGCATAGAGAAACTGTCAGCACTTTGAGCACATCCCCGAACCTGTGTAGTTACAAAGAATACCATCACCGCAACACTTTGAGTGTATACAACAGGAAGTACAGAAATCCAAAAACTGTCTCAAGGCCAGTTAAGTAGAAAGTCCTCTCTCTTAAAATGAATTACGAAGGGTTTGCCTGAAGGATCGAAAAGGAAATTCCTCCCTCGTCCATAAGATGCTACTTGTGGACAACAAGTCCTCTCTGGACCCGTCCTCTGGAGGAATAACATTCTTGTCTGGAAGACCAGACTCTTACTAGACAACCTCCAGTTGTGTCTTCAGTCCTCTGTGAACGGCTCAGAATACTTCACATTCATTCCATTGATTGTCTCTAGTCGCTGGGCCATTAATCTTTCTTAAGCAAAAGTGCATCTGCTGGTGCATCCGCTTTGTCGCACTACTTTTAGTTTTTCCGAGAGGCATTCTGTGCTACCTTTACATGCAAATTCGTCTGAGCTGTTAAAGATTCAGTTTGCGATAATGGTGAAACTGCTGCTGCGGAGTATGCTTACTCACTTTGAATCAAGATAAGGTACATCCATGTACGACATTTGCAATGCTGGAAAACCCTAGCTGTTATGTACTGTAATACAAATTTGTGCAATTTCTCTTTATACCACATCCTCAAACGAGTTCTCTAAAAATAGAAAATAATCTAAAATACTTCAAATCATGATTGGTACCAGCACAAACTTACATGTACTACTACCGAATAAGCTGACGGATTAAAAATACAGTTCAATTTTACAACTTGTTTTTCTCTGCTTTAATGCAAGATGTCAATAGGCTCATCTTGCATTCCATGGCAAATCTCTAAACCTCCAAATAAACATTGCTTACCGCGTATCCCATTGTTGTTAACCTACTTGATAATTAACTGATTCTCATTTTGTTTACCAAGGTGTCAATGTGCATGTATACAGGAATTTGATCTTTTGAATTCTCATTGGAAGAAAAAGGGCTGGTGGCAAAATCTTTCCAATTACCGAGTGTCACTTGGGTGACGTTATTCACTAGCTAGAATTTCCATTACTAATCTGTCAGCATTAAAAACAACAAAAACCATCGTGTAAGTGGGTCAAGCCTTTCAAAATTATTCATACAACTTAAACCCGTTGCGATCTGCCGGGGCCTGGGGGCATGCAGAAACACACCCCTAAAGATGATACTCCAACCATGATTCAAAAAACTTCCCGGACTTTGGGATCAACGCATAATTGATTATGAGTGAGCGAGGAAGGCCGCCGCGGCAACATTTATACAATTCAATAATCTAGCACTTGGCAAATTCACGGAATACCTTTTAACCAGTTCAAAAAAATAAGAAATTATTCGGTCTTTATTCTGGACATCCACCAACGGGGGGGAAGAATGCCATACACACTTCTGGTAATTGTTTACGCATGGTTAACATTCACTGTGACTTCTTTTTTCTTTTCTTTTTTCTTTACACTACAGTTCATAAATGCTGGTAAGACCTCTCGGACTAATACGATTGCCTTGCACTAATGTAATAGCCAAGCCCGGGTTATGTGCTCGCTGTGTAGCTCACCAGCATCATGAAAGTATAAACAAGAGCCCGGCTGATTGAAAGAGATATGATAATAGATTCAGCGATGCGCTGGCGGTGGTCATACACAGGAACATATCGAAAGACGGAGCGGAGGGGTGGGATAGCACGAGTAAGCTATCTCATGTTATATTGGAATGGAGACCGGATCAATCTGATGTGCGGGCTTCAGGAAGGATTATTTGTGTGCCGAGATGTTTATAAGTCTGAGGCACTTTGCCTTGTTTAAGATCATGGCAGACTCACAGCACAGAGACAAACATGTGTCACCAAGAATTGTTTTTGCGCTCTGTGGGCATTTGTTCGTAATGAAGAGAAAGACCTCACAGGAAATGGGGGAGGAGGAAAAGGAAGTGGGAAGGATTGGCATTTTGTTTTTCAAATTGATCATTTGTGATTCTGTTTTTGTTCTGGGTTCCAACCGGCAAATAAAAAAATGCGTACAGTACTGAAATTCAAGCTAAATCTGCTAGGTACCAAAGCTCCACGTAGGTCTTCATTCATTGTGTCTCGTCAGGAAAACACAAGCGCTTTTGAGATGAGTGGACCTTCTTGAGGGAGCCCTTGCATCTGGAGTGTTATTAAAGGCGGATGCCAGAGTATTTATCACACTATACTCTTGTTCCGTTAGGGTCGGGTTAGATAACCTCACCGGTTGCCACAAACTTACCGTCAAAGTCGATGGAGAAAGGGACATCGTCAGTGGTAATCTCATACTGACAGATGGTAGAGAATGCTGCCGAGCAGTCGTTATCCTTAGCCTCAACCGTCAGGATATTCTCTTCCCTGGTACCCTCACTCACGGTAGCCGAATAGCTGCTCTTCACAAAATGCGGTGGGCTGTCGTTGCTGTCATTTACAATGATGTGGACTTCAGTCCTACCACACAAACAAAAGGCAATGAGCTTATAAATCACGTCATATCATCTAAATATGTATGAATGACTCCGGGTTTTCCGGACTTCTGATCACATCACCATCACTTAGTTCGGAAGAAATTGTCAAAATTTAATCAATTTCTGAAATTTCTGAATAAAAATTGACGATCAACATTTCCCTTGACTTTCCTTTATTTATAGGGATGAGAGTGGATGAAAATGAAAAATCCATGAAACACCGGTGGAGGGTTTGGTGGCTACCAACCACGCCATAACCCATATCAATGGCAGCACTCTGTGCTTAAATGTACATGGGGCAAGCACCTTGGTGTAGTCAAAACACGGTACATTTACTGTGTTAAGGCTTAATAAGGGCTTACACTGTATGTATGTAAATGACATTTCATAGAAATTACATATATTAATAATTTTGTAAAATCTGGACATCTCGAAAAATCCAGAGAAATCTTTTCCCTGTATTTAGCCTTTCTTTTTTGGCTGTTTTTTCTTTTAAATCTTTCTGGTAATGAAACCAAGGGACCACCAAAAGCCACAAGCACTGTAAACCCATAGGCCTGAAGATCACTACATTTCTGGTGGTGCAAATTCCACAGCAGTGGTCCCTGTACAGTCGTGTAAAAATGGTTTAACAGTGTTCCTGTCTGCATTGTTCTTTGGTCTCAAGGCACTGCTCAAAAGGCCACAAAATTAAATCCATACCGTTCACGAAAACCATGTACGTGTGTGCATCCGATACATGTGTGGCCGCAACCGAACCACCGCTGCGATCGTGGCAAGAAAGTCACACCATGTGCTGTTGCTAGGCAGTTGCTAAGGTAGACGGGGCTTAATGGATCGGTCTGTTGTACATATGTACATGTATGACTATGATGGAAGAAATAGGCCGTGGAGCATGACCCTTCTTCAAAAGACAGATAATCCGACTTGGATTAGGCAAGGGGAAACGGACACAGCTCAAATTAACAAATGACTCATTGCAAAGCCTGCTACTTTATATTCATCATAATCAGCAGGACATGGTGGCATCTCACCACAGGTGCTCGACTCTCACCGGTTTTCAACATTTTTCATCACCATTCTAACAAAGTAACACAAACTTTTAGTCCAAACATCTGACGTCATACTTCGAGGCTCGTGACTAACGCCAGATACCTGCCTTTAGAAGCTGGCAGCTTCCTGCCAGAAGGACCTTTGACCTCGCAAGCCACAACACTGTACACACGCTGATCAATCGTACATTACGCCTGTGTGCATGTACATCCAATGAAACCACTGGGTTTGTAACTTGTGCCTGACCAGTGCCTGTCTTTATCTTTGCGAATAAGACCACCGGACTTGTCCAGTCATGAGTTTACTAGCCCTGATGCTAAAATCACTGGCCTCAGGTCTGAGGTCCAGAGTTTTTTTTCAAGCCCTATCATACTGACCTATGTGAGGTCCTTTGTGGCATGCCATTATCCATTGCCTGAATGTGGAACTGCCATCCTGCCTGGCTCTTCTGGCAATCCAAGGCATCTAGCGTTGCTGCCTTCAAGATGGCCTCCCCCGAGTTGCCCACGGAAATAGTGAAGGGGACGTCTGCCTCTGGGTCGATCAGATACTGTGCAATTTCACCATTAGCCCCAGCGTCTTCATCTCGGGCAATCAGTTGCGGATGGAGCGACACCAGTCCGGTGGTTTTGTTGACCTCTCCATGGTAGATCTTCTCGTCAAAGTACGGTTTTGTGTTTGTTGTGTCTTCTGGAAATGAAAACGATAGCGTGAAATAAAGAGCTTGAATTCACACAAAAACAGACAGTGGATTGAAAAATGTACATGTCCGCACCAACATGTTTGGACTTGGGTAAGACTGGACTATCTGACCCAGAGATAAGCAATTTGTAATTTAGGCCAACTGTCCCCAGTCCTGAATCCTTCATCTTGGCAAAGAGGATACATGTAGACGAATTTAGGAGGGCAAGGGGTTAAACAAATGAGTCATGAAGTACATTATACATGTACCCCCCCCCCCCCAAAAAAAAGGTCTTCATCAATACTTTCATTCAGACCTTATGCATATGACGTCACTATGAGCATTTTGCACAGGACAGGACACCCTCATGGTAAGGTCAAAACAGCTACATGTACAACCCACGTCGTCGTTCGATGCTGTGTTTAGAGACCTCAAAGATGGGCAGGCGAATGCATCATGGGTCTATTCCAAGAATAACAGTAACAGATGAACTCACCTCACATTGCCTAACAGGATGTAAATCACTACGTTTAACTGACACAGCAAATTGGGTGATTTGGACATACAGTGAACACACCCTTCACATCATTTGTCATCATAAAACTACAGGGAATGTATGTAACATTAACATGCATTACTGTATTCCACTGTCAAAAGCATCAGTTCTGTCGTACAGTTAAATTCAAACAACAACCTACATACATACTGTACATGTATATGTACATGTACATGTCCATTGTAAGATTTGAAGCTTTGCATGGTGTACATGTTGGGATGGAACTGGGTGGATTTACATGTACTGGTAACAGGCCCGATTGCTTCATTTTTGAAAGGGCAAGGGCACCAAGGCATTTTCTTCTTGATGAAGGGCACCTCTATTTAAGGAAATTGTAAATTTCTATTGGAACATTTCAAGGGCACCGAGGCAATGATCAGGGGGGGCAACGGAGGCAATTGCCTCCGTGAAGTATACCAGGCCAGTGGTAATAATCACTGAATGGAGTCTCTTTTTGGGAAAAATCTTGAGAGGAACCTGGTTTGAGCTACATGTACATCTCATCCCCAGTTCCTTTAAGAAATTGTAAGATTGTGTATCAGATACCATATCCCAACCCCACTTCTTCTCAGAACCAATAGCCTACTGAACTCCCAAAAGCAATTATAATCACAGTGTTGTTATCCATAAACCTACATGTACTCAGTTCATGTGTAGGCCCTACATCATGTAAGATACATTCTAAGCAACTGTTGTATAAATCGAAGATGACATTGCTTTTGAGGTTTACTCTCTTGTATTATACAAATATTGGATACAAATACAGTTTTTCATTTACTTTTTGTTTGAATTTAAATACTAAATCAAAAACTAGACACATCAAAAATATACAAAACTAAATTTAGCCCCACAAAAGTGCAATCTCCTACCTCAAACCTGCATGTACGGAAGAAATTATGCCCTTATTTTTGAGGGACTATTTATAGGTCAATCAACAGTCATCACCATGGGAGGGAAATGACAGGGTAGGGGGCCAGACTATCCCGGAGGAAGCCATCATGTTCACATGACCAGTACCAGACAAGACTCTTAACCACTGTCTGACTTTCAGTTCATGAACAATTTTTCCTTGGTGAAGTTTTTTTTTTTTTTTTAAATCACAATGGTTCACAATGACTATCCACATACTGTTCATCCGATACTTAGAGTTGAAGACTCCCAGCCTATCCTCACCAGGTGTCTTTGGCAATGTGTAATGTGTCTAGACAATATCAGGTTCATTTATTTACTGGCAGATCACTCTGGTTATCTTACCAGCTTAGTACACGTAGATCCTCCTCCCTCTTTTGTTGAGAAGAGTAAAAAACATTGTTTCAAAATGAGATTTATTAAATGAACAGGGCAGGCCTGAGACTTCACGGAGGCAATGGAGGCAATTGCCTCTGTTGCCCCTGGTCATTGCCTTGATGCCTTTGAAACTATGTAACAATAGAAATTTACACTTTTCTTCATCAAGAAGAAAATGTCGTGGTGCCTTGCCCTTTCAAAACTGAGGCAATCAGGCCCAACATGGCTCTTTCAGGATTTTTTCAAAACTGGGGGGCATTCTGAACCCAATTTTTAGCAAGTTTTGGCCAAAGCACGCTGAATTGAAACAAGCTCCTCAAAATTAAGCTTACTCAAGTTTTTAACTTGCTGTTTAAGTTTGATTTTTAAAAGCTGTACAGTACAATCTGGAGCAATTCAAATGGTTTCACTTTTTATGATGTGAATTTGATCTTAAATCTCAAAACACCCACAAGACCTTTTGCCACGTCTGGTGATTTTAGTGCCAGCAAACTCCTGAGGAGTTAAGTCGGATGCAGTCTAGTGTCTTAACTTTCATGATGAGTTTACACGTTGAAGAAATTCCCACAGATTTTTTTCCCCCTATATTAATGTTAATTTGTTGTACTTTCTAGACATATTAGTTTACACTCGACTGAACTTCTTTATGGTTTTTTCCCTTGATTAAAACTGGAGAAATTGCACCTGTTACTCCCACTCCTATCAATTATAATGGAAGCCGTAGCGCAAAAGGGAACCAGCCTACAGAATCAATCATTATTTCCATAAAGACACGAGTTTGTCATTTGACTCTTGTTATAAACAATAATTGCCCTCTGGTGTGGACAGTGTCACAATTTAACCTTTTGATTCTAACAACAACCAGGGCTTGTACAGCTCGGACCAAATATCTCAAATGGAAAATTGGAAACTTGAGGGGAAAAAAAAGGAATCACACAATTTCCACACAGAAAGTACCGGCCCCAAAAAACTTCAAGTTCATCCAACTACTTGAGAAATCTTAACGCATGCAGGGCTCACCCTTAACACTAGCCCGGCATACATTGTCTAGTAAAAACTGCTACGTGTATGGGCTAGCAAACACCACTTTTCAACTTGCCCATGGGCAACTAAAAAAATGTGTAGCTTACTTGTTTATAATTCTCATAAATGTACTTCTTCCTTTTCAGATGTGAATAATACATTTTAGAAATGTCTTCATTTATTTTTGAGTTTGTGAGTGTTGACCGTTAAACTGGTTATGATCGCTACCATTAGTATCAGAACGATTGTTAATGACAATACATTTGTACGTGTTTAAAATTTGGGCAACGAAAACTTCCTGGGGGCAAGTAAAACGCACAGTTTACTAGCCCTTGGGCTACTTTACAAAAAGCTTAAGCACAGGGCCTGGCATGGAAAAATTGGTTAATTTCATGATACATTACACTGATATCTACATTGAATGTAGATTTGTTTGTTGATTACATATTTTCATTGTAAAGAAATTCACTTTATAAACAGGCCTGGAATTTTATCTTTGAGAGGGGAAGGCCATTTTCATTTTGAAGGGGGCACCGAGGCCAAGTCTAAGGGCAATACAGAGGCCATGGCCTCCGTGGTCACCATATAATTCCAGGCATGTTTAAAGCCCCAGCTGAACATTGATAAGAAAGAAAAACATACATGTTCACAGATTTACATAAAGATTTAATGATGTTAGAAATCTTTCCTTGAAATAATTCTGCCTGAAGTGCTATGGTTTTTGAATAATAAATGAAATAAGATCCGAAATTACTTTTCGTCTCAAGTGAGACCAAAACTCTAAGAATGCATACAAAAATGCTGAATGCATTTTTACTGAGCTGAAATGTTCACGGGTTGGTTTTATTACATCTTGATTTGTGCTAAGAATGGAAGCAGTTACAGACACTTTACCAATGTTGAGCTGACCTTCAAATCTTAAATTAATCCATTTCCTTAACGCATAGAAAAATCTTTTACTAGTTAAGTTGACGATACTTTTTTCAAATAGATTTACTGGACGATTAGGTATTGCCATTGTGAAGCAAATTCACTTTAAATTTAAAAATTAATCCATTCACTTGAAAAAAACATTAACAAATTAAAACGTTTGACTGGTTAACTTCACCAGTATACTTTTCTGACAGATCTACTTGTTGATTACATGTAGTTTTCACTGTGATGAAATTCACTTTACTAGACAACAGTTTCAGGTTAACACTGTTCAAATAGTCCCTTTTAAATGCAAAGCAAGTTCCAATAACTCAAAATGCAGACAGATCGTTATTTTTGCTGAATTGCAGAAAAAAACTACAAAGGCCAACACGAAGAGGAGTTCAAGTCCACAGCACAAATCCTTGGCCTACTCTATATGACTGCACTCTCATGCACACATCTTTTGTTTCAATCAATGAATGACTAAAACAGGTGTTTCTCTCAAATCATTGAAATGGTTATTTGATTTGACAGGTTGTAGTTTAGGCAGGGCTTATGTGACAGCCTCCAGTTTCTCTCCTACACGTAGAATGTGACTTTTCAAAACCTATCAGTAATCATTTACGACTGGGAAAAATACTTGTTGGTTCTGAAACTGGAAACTTCAGGAAGGGCCTTAGACTTCAGGGTTCGGATTGGGATGGTCACTAGACCGACAGTAATTCACCAGACTTGGTCTGGTTTATGGATAATAGACCTTTATTATGGTGCCGCCATCTTGTTTCTCTTCCGTCACAAATCAGTGTGACCAAATTGAGATACATGTATCTGTCTCTCCGGGAGAAAATTCATCATACTGATGTAGCATTGCCTTTTCACAACAATTACTAATCATGCCTTCCACAATCACTAATCGTGATTACTTGATTAATCGTGCTGATCGCCCAGGCTCAATGTAAACACATAACAGAACACTGTTACCGTAAACAGATTTTCAAGGAAATGTTCACGTTTTAAAAGACAGACTCAAGTGCCTCATTAAATCCATCTACGGCTTTCTAGCTTCACCTTGCAACAAAGCTTTCCGTCACCGAGCAACCCTCACCATCATCCATGTGTGCATCCTATCTGTAATGAGGTTGCTATTCAAGACCCTACCCAAGACAGTGTCTAATCACAACACTCTCCATTCCTTCATTGTATATGGACAATGATATCTGTGAAATCCACCTGGGCCGAGATGTCCTGTGAATCAATTCCGCCTGCTCTCGGAGGGTGCATGGACTTTGCATGGGAAAACACTTCCGCTGATACAAGTACAGATCCCTGTTAACTCGCCAAGGGTGTTACACTGTCAGATGTTTTTCAAGATATACGCAGTTCTTCGTTTGCTATCGTTTACGGGCAGGACCTGTTGAGGGAGCCCCTCGAGGAAACTGCGATGTCGCACGGTCAAGTAAAATGTTGGCTCAATTTAACGAAATTCTAGGCTTGAAAATCCATCAAGTTAAGGCTCGAGATAAAAACCGAGCTTGGCAACGCTATACCTAACTCAAGAATAATTTTATTGGCACCCACCTCAACTGCCAGAATAAATATCGTGTTCCATTTTCAATTAACAGTTACTGATGATCAAACACAAATTTAGCCTTGGACATGCAACGACCGACCGTTATTTGTCGGAAGAAACAAATTTGGAAACTTAGTTTAATAACATGTCATTGTAAAAAATGTGAAAGTACTAACAGCAGATTCATTGTTCAGTTTATGTACTACAGGTGTACATGTACGCAATCAGGCGGACAACTGTCGCTTAAATGTTACATTCTTTCTAACGAGCATGTAAAACAAATGACAGTGATTGCACAATATCAACAAGACGACACATATTCATAAGTAAAATTCAACTCCAGTAAGTTTGATTTATGCACATTGACGGCTCTGCATTTCCATACAATGCCTTAACAATGCTCCGTAACCGCACAACTGTACGCATTTCTGAATGAGCATTTGGATGAAAAACTCTCTCCTGGAAACCACACAGTCTGTGTACAACTTTGATTTGAGGAAAAACCCACAACAAGGTCGGATGAATCTATGGGGGGATACTCTTTTCAAGCTGAGCGTTTACTTGGCAAATCCTAACAATGAGTCTGGGTTAAAATCACACAATGAAGGGGGGGGAAGCCACCATTGAAATCACACACAATAAGACTTGCGCCCCATTGTTGAGTATGGGGGAATTTTGTCGCTCGGCGTGTTCGGCAAACAGGCGCTTGCGGTTCAACGAAGGGAACCTTTTGTGGCTCGCTGCTTAGAAATTAGCAGTCGGAGTTCACAGGTTCTCACAATATTAAATGTGGGTTAGTGTAAAAAGTACATCGTGTTGTGCACTTCATGTATGCATATAGAGACATGTATGTTACATTGTACAGTGTTGTACACACCACATCAAGCGTGAGATTTCCCGATGGCAATGGCGTCTGTTGGCCTGCATGCTTTGTTTTCCTTTCCCTTTAAATCACCCCCGAGATATTCCACCATTCTCCGTGCCCTTCACAAGAAAAATAGCCTTTCTCAAAAAAATATGAATTTCCATTTTTTTGTAAATAGACTGTGCAAGTGTTGCACATTGAATGTAACAGTGCGGCATTTTGTTTCCTTCACACGTCAAGACAATGTACGTGGGAACGAAAGGCTCTCATAATTGTTCCATTTGCATGGCCTGTTGTAACACACCTTTGGAAATATGAGTATTTTTCTCGGCCGTATACAATTTAACAACTCCTACACAAAGACACCCGTTTCATTTTGTAATGTCAAAGAATTTTGAGAAGTGGAGGGGTTGAATGAGTACAGGCACTGTACATATGCTTAATCATGCATGCGCCTCCTCTTAAGACGTAGAGGCTCTTGTACCACAGCCCACGAATATCAAAATGGAGATGTTCCATTGCAGCACCTCTCACAGTTCCTGAAGAAGAAGAACGCGAGCTAATGATAACATTCTTCTCCGAGGTTCTTTCCGTTGCCATGGATGTAACCTCACCGTAATGATCCTATGAAAATACTTTCCAGACTGTTTCTCTACAAATCAGAAAAACACAGCGGGGGGGGGGGGGGGGGGGGGGTGATGTATTTTGTTTTACACTTTACACAACTCATATGACCAGGCAGAATAGTATTAATGATGTTTATTTTGAAATTGCTTGTATATGTAATTCCAAGCAGTATTAACATTTAACTCCTTATTATTTCATAAAAACTAAACGGATGTTCTCTAACCAACGATTGCTTTTCTCCATCATTTTAGTAAAATAAGCTTTGTACAACTTGGTTCTGTATATATGCAGGCCTGACACTTCACGAAGGCAATGGTATCAATTAGCCTTTTCCCATGAAATATGCTAATTACATTCACGCATGCGTACAGACATTATTGGTTGGCAAACACCGTAGAGTTGTGCACCAGGCAGACGCACAAACGCGTGTGCATCACACAACCATTGGCCCCACACGAAAAGGCGTGATGTTCCCCTCATTTTGCCAACCAGTAGTGTTGTGTGCGCGCGTGATGTGCAGTCTACATATTTCTTGAGAAAGGGCTATTGCCTCCATGTCCCTAGGCATTGTCTCGGTGTCCCTTGAAATGTTCCAGTAGAAATTTAAGCTTCCCAAGCATTTGAGCTGCCCCCTGTACTGAGGAAAACTGCCTTGCCCATACAGGGACGAAGTATCCATCATTCCTGGGGTTGATTTCACAAAACACTAAGATTCATCTTCAAGATGAGTCGTCAATATTGCCACAGTGATTTGTATTGTGACATCAGACTTTGCTGTACGTGTACATGTACGTGTAGCAATTAAGATTGATACACATCTCTGAGATCAATCTTTGTGAAATCCAGCCCTCGGTCAAGATTCCCTTTTAAAAAATAAAAGAAAAGCAAACATTTCCAGGCATTTGCAAATATGCACTGTTCTTTTAGGTTTTACCATTTTTTTGTATGAACTGAAAGATTTATCTTTTTTAAATGATGAATACATTCGATTCCTGAACTCGAAGTCACTGAGACAAAAATGATTGATAGAAAAGCAGGGTATCTTGTGACACGAGGTAGACACTTGAGTTACGTCAAGGGCCAGATGTTGGGATCCTTGCAGTGGGAAATAATTTGCTCATATTCAACCTTCGGCAAGACTCTCTCCGTCTGTTATGAGAAATGTTTTGGATGGTGAGATGATTTACAAGATGATTTAAGGGATGGCTATTGCCTTTCCTCCTCCACAACTTTCTTATTATTATCACCGACTTTAGTAATCTTACCAAAATAGAGGTCATGGTCAAAGAGGGCTTAGTAAACTAGACACGGAACCGTAGGATTTGAAACTTGATGGAGCCGGATATTTTTTGATTCAATCCTGTATACTGTCAATCTTCTGTTCTGAGAAAAGATAACTTCTTAACAAATTCTAATCATTCCACGTTCTACATTGATAGACGAGGTGTTTACAAGACGGCGCATTCAGCAGCCACTTCCAGAAACAATGGGCAAACCCCTTTTCTTAGCGATACAGTGTAAGTGTAACTAGGGTCTTTTGGTGCATTGCACAACGCAAGGGATCAACGGCTTTCCATCCCATCCGAAGGATGAAGCAATAATGGTTAAGTGCCTTGTTTAAGTGTCAAGAGCGAGACTCGAACCCACACTCTGCTGATGGAACACCAAAGCTTGGGTCCCGGGCACTAGACCGTTTGGCCAAGACACTTCAATGATACTGTCACAATGACTGTGGAGTGTCGTGGCCGAGCGGATAAGAAAACCAGACTCAAGCTCTGGTGTTTCTGATCAGCAGAGTGTGGGTTCGATTCCCGTTCGTAACAATTGTGTCCTTAAACAAGACACTTAACCATTGTTGCTGCGTAAAGTCGTAGGTCCCATGTGTTTTGTAATGCACATAAAAGTACCAAATGCACTTATCGCAAAGAGAAGGGGTCTGCCCCGGTGTTCCTGGTTTGATCGGCTGCAGATTGCGCACCAGCACCTAGTAAACCGTTAACATGGTGCTATGTAAAGGAACAGATCTCATACTTCAAAACGTAACTCTGCATACCTTGCAGGAAAAAAAAATGAGCGCTTTGAGACGCCCAGCTATATGAACTGCGTATTATTATTTTTACTATACTAACTACACATACCATAAACTACTGCATTGTTGAAGCAACCTTGCAAACTACAAGACCTTCTTCTTGGTTGAACTCCAAAGACAGTTCCCCTTTAATGGATGGGAATGACTCAATTATCGGGTAAGCTTGAGGTGACCTGATACAGAGATGCATTCAGGAGTATGAATAGCCTGTCCCATGATGCACATCTAACACTGTCTGACTCACTGCCTTGCCAATCATGGATGAGTAACCATGGAAACAAGGTATTATCATAATCTATTGCAAAATAAACAGCGAACGCATGAGAAATGCTATGTGTAGTATTTTTAAAACTGAAATCCAGAAACTGAATATCATACTGTCCTAGTATAATGCCATTGTGTAAAACTGGTTAAAGTGTACATTACAGCATAACTTGAATCAAAACGACAATCGTAATACATCTTGAGTAATGTTCTCTCATGAATAAGACGAATCAATTCTAAGTGCCGGTATTTCAAATGAAAATTTTCACGATATTAATCCCTAAATAGTATCGTGAATCGCACATCTGGAAATCTTTCGTTGAACATACTGTGTACATGTAGGCCTGATTGCTTTGTTCTTGAAAGGGCAAGGGCACCAAGGCATTTTCTTCTTGATAAAGGGCACACTCTATTGGAACATTTCAAGGGCACCGAGGCAGTGACCAGGGGCAACGGAGGCAATTGCCTTCATTGCCTCCATGCAGTATCAGGCCTATGCAAGTACCTTAATGGTATCGTGAAACGTATGATCTGCGAATGTTTCATTTAACAAATTTGCAATATGTATGATTGTAAAGTCTTTTAAGTGGAAAGTTCTTAGCTTTTTTCTCTCTTCTCATGAGGTAATAATATGAGGCAAGTTGTTTGCTAAGATTTACTTGTACATGTTCACTGCGCGATTAGCACCCCGGGCATGTTTGCTTTACATGCTTAAGTGTGAAACAGGGAAATGTCCAGGAGGTTGAGAAGTATTTGAACATGTTCCTCTACAGAGTCTTCTCCTCTCCCTTTCTCCTCGCCGTGCTGCAATTACTGGCCTGGCTACGTCCACCTGTCACCGTCTCAAGATTGCAATCACCGGTCAGGGAAGCTAAGGAGCAGCTGAGAGCATCTCAAACCATCGCATCATGGCATTGTAGCCCCATCTTCATTGTATCCCAGGGTGACAGCACTAATTAAATCTCAATCTCCTATTAGAGTTCATCAAAACTACACACCTCAGTCACTGGTTTAAAAAGCTCACATCCCCTCCACAGACTCGTATTTCCAGCTCTTTTTTTCCCCCAGACCTGATGCTTTGTTCTTGAAAGGGTCTTAGGAAGTTTTGTGTTCTTTTCCATGAAGAAAAATAACGGCTTGTAAGTTGTACTGAGACATTTCAAAGGGCACCGAGGCAATGAATGTAGGGCGTGCAGGCAACTGCTTTCAGAGCATCAGGCCTGCTTTTCTTTCAACTTCAAAAAATCATGCACTTGTTCGTTTAGAACCACTCTTCAGCCGTGTTCAGATTGGACTTTTTGTGGATAAACTAACCCAACAAATGGGTAGCTTGACAATTTTTAAGTCCAGTGTGAACAGCCCAGGAAAGTTTCACCCAGGTTATTTAACCGAGTCCAATGGTTAGTTTAACCGGCCACCTTCTGCCCAGGTAAACTAACCTGGTTGAACTAACTGAGCCAAAAAGTCCAGTGCAGACGCACCATCTCGGTGACACCGGCCAGTGAAATACCACATCTGGTTCGCTGCACAGCTGTGACCAAGTGTACTACAATGTGCATGTATTGACACAGAACTCGGAAACGGTATCTTTGCGTTGTTTTTCTTACTTTTATTTGGCGCACTCCTCTGCGACCATTGTTTGCAAGCTATGTTATGTCTTTTGTCACAAAAGCCTAATACATGTACATGTATTTCCTTTAATTTTTGTATTTTCCTTAACTGACCAGTGACTTCAAATTGGACAAAAATGTATCCAAAATAATTTAGATGTGCTTTTGGAAAATATAAAGAAAAAAATTACTTAATATAATTATGGATATTAATCATAAATATTTATACTTTAAGAAAGCAGCATTCCTTTTTGAAGGACCTTATGTATCTTTCCTTATTCATTGCGCTAATAAGTATACACAATGTGAATTGTGAAAAATTTAAGCAATCAACAACTCGACATTATCCATCTCAAGACTGCATAAAGACAGTATTCTCCTCTGTGTATCAACAATGTCTACTGTTGACTCCAATGCATCTAAATCCTCACAGCAGCCAAAATTTCAATATCAATCAACTACATACATGTAAGACACCTTACATCAACAATACCAAAGTTGAGCCCAGGTGTGCCAACAAGAACCCCTAACCACCTGTAATCGACCCATCATCTATTGTTCCAAGACAAAAAAAAAGGAACGGGTTCTCTTTTGTCTCTGGTGACAGGGGTGCAGACCACCCTTATCTTCGATCCAAGAAGATCCATAAAGACTAGGCGAGAGGATTGTGTCCTTTTCATAGGCTCACCGGAGCCGGATGTTTAACCTAATGAATGAATGGAGGGTGAGTCACAGGAATCGATTTCCAACATTCATAAGTCATTCTCTCATGCAATGAATTAAATGCAGTGACGATCCCTGACTGCTGCAATCTCTTTGTACCATGTACGTGTATAGGTGAAGCAGCCAGAGATGCTTGCTCTACGCCGAGATCAGAGCTGTACATTCAAGACAATCTCCCCTCCACAAAAAGTCTTGTAGAGCTCTCAAAAATGCTACTGCAGAACATGATATTTTACAAACCAGGGCTGGGCTTTGGGGGCAAAACCACAAGATCACAGGGCTTGCAGCTCAAAATGTTCACTGGACCAAAATTGTTTTTTTACAAGATCAGAATTGCAATGAGAAAGAGAGAAAAAATACCCACACAGTTTAACATTTCAACTGTTTTTAAATTTGAACGCGCACCAAGAGAAGATTTATCTCATGTGTTTAGGGTTATGGGTTTAGTGTTCTTCACTACTCAACAGAATTGATAGATATTTATCAGACTGAAATTCAACATTTGAACAAAAGCATATGACCTATGAAATATCATTTGATTAATTAGGTACACGTGTGCATGTACATATTATACACTGTAAATCTTGCATATCTCTAAACAAGATTTTACACTGGAAGTTTTTATGCAAACAGCATAATGATTTTTACGTGTGAAAATTAAATTAAGTTTAGTGTATTTTAACATTCTCCAATCTCCACTAATTAATTGAGGGGATTGTGTCATTGTGAAATAATTCTCAACAGAAACGTACAGTCACATCTGAGACTGTAACAACCCGGAAGATATTCCCTTACCCTTCCCAATTTAGTTCAGAATGTGAAACTGAGATTGAAGCGCTTCCTCTGGACTCTCCCACGACATTCTGACAAAAAGCCGGGAAATCCACAATGAATCAACTAATGGCATCACCGTCTAATGAAATCGAAGTGCTTAAGAAATACAACAAAGTAGAAGATTGATGAGGTTCTGTAGACTGTAACAACGTCGTTTGAATTACATAATCTTTAGGGATTCATTCCAATGTAACACATTCATACTTCAAATCCGAGCTTTGGCTACAGTACCACTAGCTAGAATCTGGCCTTAGCTGGAATCCGTCATTATTATTATTATTATTTTCTTCTTCTATCTAGTCGGAGAAATGCCATGCAAATACTGAACATGTCTACAATCCTACAAGGTTTGCGTAATGGAGAAATGTTCCTTCTTCAAGACATGAGTTTAAGTTGTCTGATTGTGTAAGGTTGGTCTTGTTTTACAGCAGCAACTAGATTCTTGTAAAACCTTGAGCACTTCCATTTGACATTTAATCTTGACTCTACATACTGAATAGAAACGTACATATTGTATTTAATGAATAAAAGATACTTTTAAAAAATAAAAAACACAGTATCAACGTATACAGTTAGCGTTGTATAAATTCCATGACATTTACGGAAACGAACAGAGAGTTTGTCAGCCCATTACATCAGTACACAATGTAACTCATCAGCCTTTCACTCGTCATCAATAATTTAAAGGTTTTGAATATACCCCTCCACATTAAGTTCATGTAAGAATATTATTATAAGCAAGAGACATCGTTGCGAGCAAGAGAAATTATTGAGAGGGAATACATACCCTTTCCTTTCATGTACTTTCCTGAATGACTTACAAATAGCAGAAAAAAAAAACGACCAAACTTTCACACTCAGTTTATCTTGAAACATAATTTTGGACAGTAATTGCTTACGACCTTTTACCAGTCACACTTTCGTTATGTCCTTCTTCTGGGCACAGGACGGTATTGTCTCCTTTCTCACATTTATTTTTGTATACTTACACATAATACTAAAATGTTTTCTTTAGTGTACATCTTTCCTTGGTCAGCTATTTACAACATTACCACCAGTAGGACTGTTGCAGGCCTGATTGCTTCGTTCTTGAAAGGGCAAGGGCACCAAGGCATTTTCTTCTTGATAAAGGGCACCGCTATGAGGAAATTTACAATTTCTATTGGAACATTTCAAGGGCACCAAGGCAATGCCCAGAGGCCTCCGTGAAGGATCAGGCCCGTTATTGATTTCTTTGGCAAAATGTCAGGAAGAATTACTTTGCAATTTCGGTCAATTTCGGTGCACACTGTAAACTGTACGCATACACGTACATTACTTGTACGTTGTACATTTACCATCTGTCTCTTAGAGTTAATTTTTGAGAAGATAAACAAGCACTCAGGCAATTACTAACAGTTCACACACCCTCTAAGGGCGTGATATTATAATACATTGAGGAGCAGCTGGCAGTTTAGTCTCCAACACTAATCACTGAATTAACACACATTAAATTGAGACAAACAATCTTGTCAGGCTTTGATAACACAGAGGCCACTGTGATCGGCTTTGCTCTGGTTTGGAGATCGGCTCCCTTTGAACATACACGTGTACACTGTACATGTACAGTAGCGTTCTCAACAGCGGTCTGCTGGCCAAATCCGCTGGCCAAAACACCTGAGGACCAGTCAAATTTCACTCCAAGTGGTCTGGCTGGCTAGTTTAGCTTTGCAAACCATCCCTATTTTATTTGAAATATGGATTAGTGAAAAAAGCTGGCGGACTAGTGAAATAGACAACTTTGCAAATAACTCGACACCCGCGTTAGCCCTGGAATGAGGTGCATGCTGGCCTACATAGTTTTGTCACTAACTATAGACCAGCATGCACCTCATTTCATGGCTAGCGTGCGTCTTGGGTTTTGCAAGGTTGTCTATGACAAGCTACATGTAACAAACCACATTACCTTCGACATCACAAGTCACGTTTACACTTCTAGATACCCTACGAGTACATTAGGATACAAAGTGGGCATTTTCATGGAACTCGGCCTTTTCTTTCAAGTCCAAGAATAGACATTTAAGGAAAATGTTATTATGTTCGGTTAAACGTAAACTTCACCCTCGCGAATCACTAACTGTCCAAAGACCAAAAACACTCTGTTTACAAATTCCAGTGTACAACATGTACCAATGAAATTTGGAAACGGAACATTTCAAGTCCAGAATGATTATTTGCCCTAGAAATTCTTAAAGAGACTTTATTCAGCCATCCAGTTTCTAATCCTAAACATTAAGACAATTTTTGCTCAGAAGAGATTGGCAAGGAAATCTTTCAGCAGATCTTTGAAACACTATGCAACTTGTGGCTAGTGTACATAGGTCTAGGCGTCAGTCAAATGTCCCACTTCTCATAATCTACTCCGGACCCCTTCGTAATTTCCTCAAGGATCCTATCTCATTATAAAGTTCCCATCTTCCTGGATGACTCAGAAATTAACGCTAAATACTAATTTATCGGACAATTTTAAAGGGAAAGTCAATTAATTCCAACAATCACACCATACAATGATCACACCATACAACCAGTGAAGATTTCATCAATATATTTAACTATTTATGAAACCTCATCATTTTTTTTTATTTTTTTTTATTTTATTTCATAAAATGTTATGCCTGCGTCAAAACAACAAGCACCAGTTTAGCATGTTTTGAGCAGGATTTTCTACATGTTCTTATTTCAATTGGCTTATTTCAATTGCGGCAAATGAAATAAGTGTGGATACTGGTCTTAATGTTGTCCATTGTGCTTTAAACTTTACAATCGGTGAGCTTTTGAATGGAAACTAACCAATTTTGTTTACTACAATTTTCATCCCTATACTGATGCTAGAGATAAAATACTGTGCTTACACTGACTTGAATATTTTCCTCATTTAAATGGCCATAATGTATGTTATTACTTGATGTATTATGGTATAAAGAGTCTGTACCTAATTAACTAGAGTGCCCATACTGTGTAAATTTTGTTCAGTAACAAATTTTCTTTTATAAATGATTCAGTTCAATGATACTTGATGCATGATGGACTCAAACACATAAGCTGACAAACCTACCAGCTGAAATTTATGGGTGCATACAATTTTTTGTGACGGTTCCGGTACAGTGCATTTCAAGAGCCGTTGCGCTTAAACAATTGAATGATATGGATGCTGCACACAAAACTTAAAAAGTAACCAAGTCTGAGAGACAAGCCTTTTCGCAATTGTTGTTTTCTACCGATGTGCAGCACATAAAACATTTCGGACAATGAGCGAACTGAAAGAAACTATCTGGTTGTAAATCCCGTAAGTCCTGCTGTGATTGTGATTGAAGGATCGTGGCAAGGATGACATTGCTCGTGGGAACAACTGTAAGCAGAAACGGGGAACCTGTGTGTTAGGGCCCCAGAGGAGTAGTCAACCATGGTTAGGCTATACTTATTATTAGCCTGCCATAGCGATGTCATAAGTGTTGTTAGTAAAACAAGGACTCTCTGATTCAAATGTCACTTTCAAGTTTCAGTAGGATAGCCTAAATGTAAATAATAATTAAAAAAACATGGAGTTCTATTTGAGTGTCATACATTTTATATATGTATGACATGTGCGCTCATTTTTGTTAGTTTAAAATATTATTATTATTTCATGACATCAAAGCATGCAAAAGAAAGATCTCATTTTCCTTTGTGCCAGTAACTCCTGGTGTGAGAGTTGGTAATGGTCTCTCTGCATTTTCAAGTTTAAAACTGATGACATCATTACATTAAACAGCGCCCTCTGGTAACAAGTTAAAAACAATGATTCTACAACACTAATTGCAGCCTGTTTTTTGTACATTGTTGTGTGTATTAATTCATCGATGTTTACAAGCAATTCAGTACTTGTTCCAAAACACCTAGTTTTTGTGATGTCACAAAAACTGAATTTCTACTTATTATTATTAAATAGGTTTATTGATACAAAAACACATGGTCGACAGCCACAAAACAGCTGAAATGACCTGTTTACAATTTTTTTAAAAAATAAAATTAAAAAAATTGCTTTTAAATTCCAAGAATAAATTGCAGTCACGTTTAGTTTTAGCAAAACTAAAATAGCCAAAAACCAAAAATAAAAGGAAAATAATATAAAATTCTTGCCAGAGCAGGAATGGTGGAGTTTTCATATCTCTGGGTTATACAATGGGGTAATAATAACCCTAAGGACGTGCTTTGTCTAAGCTCTCTAACCGCACAACTTGATTTCTGCGGGGAAAGCATGGATCTAAATTTACTAGAGTTTAGTAATTCATTGCCAAACTAGAGGAATAATGTGTTTCTTCTAGACTCTACTGCGGAAATGCCTAGAGTAGAAACTCCTGAGTATTTGTATAGCTGTGATAATTCTGATAGCCAACAATAATTCGGTGTGACCAAAGATACCAAGTACATGTACATTTTTAAATTTTATTTTTTAACAATGGTCATATCGTATTCATGCAAATGCTAATAATTGCATTCAATTAAAAAAATGTTTTCTATTGTTACAGTTTAACCCACTCTGTAACATTGAACTTGTATTATGTAGGAAACATGACTTTGAAAAGTGCATGTTCAACTTGTTCAGGGTCGCCAGCTATTGTGTACATATGTGACAACCAATGCTGTAGCACTCTATTCAGTGTGTGTTGAAATCTTGCTTTTCATACTGGCAAGGTTTTAACACAACAACAAAATACACCTGTGTGTTGACAGCCTTGGATCAGTTGTTAGAATAAACAGCTCATTCAAGGCTGGATTATGTATGCGCTGGCAAATCTTTTTTCAGTCTGGAGGCCAAATACATGTACCCTTTACCATGGAGAATCCTGCGGAGGTAGGAGGCAGGGGCTAAACGACCCTCAGAGCATTTTTTGTTGAGAAACCTTCTTACGTTACATTGTACCCAGAATCCTTCAGCATGGACCGAACTTTAGGCCCCTGAAAACACAAGTGGCTGTAGGATCTAAGGAAGAATCTTGCAGAATAGATAAATTCATGATCTGATGATCTAATCATAAAGCATGGATTTGATGTATGTTCTGCACAGTACATTATCAAGCTCCCAGTTATGCAACAGAAAGAAATGCCATGATTTTGATGCGACACCCACTCTATGAATGATGATAGGTAAATTAAATACATTTTTGCTAGAACAGCAAAAATAGTGTACTCTTTGAAAGACAAATTACCTGCGAATTTGTCAAGATTGTCATTCGGTCGAGTTAGTTTTAAGTTGCAGATTGCATTACAAATTTATGTTACATATGTAATGTACTACTGTGTGCACATGATGTAAATTATTATTAACTTTTGCAATGGGAGACTTCTGAGACGTTAGTGGGTGCCCCAGTAACCTGTCCTTTTCTATTGCTCTCATAATAGAAAAGGACCAGTTACTGGGGGGCCCGCTAACGTCTCAAAAGTCTTCCATTGCTTTGATCTTTGCTACCCTGAGGCCGATTGCAAAATTATATAGATTTTTTTCTTTTGATCACGACAAGGCCTTCAAGAAAACAATCAAATAATTGATGGTATACAAAAACAGTTTAAACAAATCACAAAACGGCTCTATAGGCCTACATGTAAGTAGGATCTCTATACTTCATTATTGGATATCATCATCCTTAATATGCATGTATGCTTCGTTCTTGAAAGGGCAAGGGCACCAAGGTACATGTATTTTCTCCTAGGTAAAGGGCACCTCTATGAGGAAATCGTAAATTTCAAGGGGCACCAAGGCAATGACCACCCGTGGGGGCAACGGAGGCAACTGCAACGGAGGCAACTGTCTCCGTTGCCTCCTTGACGTATAGGACATGTTATGCATCTATGCCAAGTTACTTTCTCATCCTTCGACCATTTATCTTTAAATGAGCGACTGAAATTCATTCCAAGATGCCAACCCGGTGGGTACCGTCTGTTCCCACTGTCACATTATCAGATAGCCCCCCTCTCTTATTGATCTGTTTGTATAAGTTGACCTACTTCTTCTACTAGGTTTAGCCTTTCAGCTGAGCCACTTTGTCCTAGATGCTGCATGATCAGCTTCCATCAAGAATACACATTTTATGCCCACTACTGTTTCTAGTCGCATCATCCCTGCCTCTACTAGGCCCATCTCCATTAGAGTACATGTATGTATGTAATGTATACATGTACGCTGCACTCATAAAGTGACTTGAGATTGTTGTTAAGGGAAATTTTAACTTCAAGATGTCAACTGCCAATAATTGCTCTGCTGATGAAAGTTGCCTTTTTTGTGTAAAGAATAATTAATTAATCTACTGTGATTTGAACTTGTCTTTTTTAAGGGTCCAAGGTTTTGTTATGAAATCTTCCGTAATAGCACTTTGAAATGTCAGCATATTTTATGAGCACGTTATAAGCACTTGAAATTATGACTAGTGTGTTCATAACTATGAACATTTACAGTTTACATACTAATTTAAGTTTACAGACCAACAGAATCAAACAAAACATGCAGTTGGTTTTTGATGGGTTAGGGTTGGTCAGGGTTTTCATAGTTTGACTCTTAAAATTGTGGCTATCTGAAGGGGCAAGGCTTCTGCCACTAGGAAATACGCACAAGTTTCCATTAGGTAATCAAAAAGTCTACATTTACATTCAGAGCAATGGATGCATGGGTGAATGTTCCTGCCTTTGGTATGTTTTTAATTTTCCAGTACGTAACGGCCGATATTCTTTATACCTTACTACACAGTCACTGTAAACTTCCTCTGCAGTTTGCATTAACACACCTCTATTGACTTGTTTGAAAAACATGTTTTTACGGCGTCACCTTCGGCATATGTTCCTCATAGTTGTTGCCTGATGAGGCACTCAGGAACTCCAAGCCTCAAGTAAAAAAGCGTATATATCCTAATTTAAGAATAATTACTTTTCATACAAGGTGGATTCCAATTATGTTAATCCAAGTGAAGGATCTGGCTGCTGATTGGTAATCTAATCTTCACAACACATGTGTAAGTGAGTTTACAGATTCTCTGTTCTCACTATTAGTATTAGGGGCCCATACAATGTCTTAACATCCATTCATCTTAAATCATACTAGACACAATGTAAATGTACCAGACTTAAATGTTAGTCATTTAACCATGGGGGTGGTTTAAACCTACATGTACTGTCCTTGCTCTATGGTTTAACCATCCTCTGAGCTGACCATCGTACCTGTCTGACCATTCAATATCATCAAATGTTGATTCTGAATGATTTACTAACTTAATGCCAGCTAGCAATGATACACTGTACCACTGTGGAATATCATGAAAATGCACACCCATACATGTATCAAGAACACTTGTGTATCCAGTACATACAGGCCTGGTACTTCAAGGAGGCAGCGAAGGCAATCGCCTCCGTTGCCCCTGGTCATTGCCTTGGTGCCCTTGAAATGTTCCAATAGAAATGTATAATTTCCTCATAGAGGAGCCCTTTACCAAGTGGAAAATGCGTTGGTGCCCTTTCCCTTTCAAGAATGAAACATACAAGACGGTACATAGGTTCAGTGCAAAGTTGTGCCACAAATGGTTGGTCCTGGTCAACTCGCTAGAAATGTTACCAAAAGTTCACCTGATGATCACACACACCATGTCTTTTGTAATTTTCTGTTCAGAAATGTTTGTGTTCTTGAATTTTCCTGATAATAGTTAGTCATTTTTATTAACCGAAAGCAAGTCAGGTGAACTTTACATAAAATTGTGTTTACTACATTGTACAATGTTTCTTTCCTGGAGGTGCAAGGTAATTTTCTCAGAAAATCAGCACCTCCACATGAGAAAGCCAACATCTTTAATAAAAGAACAGGGGTGTGATTACAGAAGAATGGATGTAGCAGTCTCCTTCTGCTCTAGATTATAATATCTCCTGAACTTTGAGGGTGTTATGTACAGTGAATGGATTGAAGGCTCTCTACAACAGTAATCTAGAGGCTTGGACACAAGTTCACATCTTCAAGAAAGTTTTAAGAATGAGGAAGAACCCTGGAGGATTTTTTTTTTAAATCCTGACAAATCGCAGGCCTGATGGTACGGACTCTTTGACTAATATAAGGAGCTTCTGTGTACTTTAAACTTTGCCTTTGTACATACTTTCTCTTTTTAAAATAAAATCTTATTCTTCTTCAGTACCCTTGCAACAACACTCAAACCACTTCCCGCAAAATGCATTTTAACCGTATTGCACTGGGAAATCAAATTTCATTTAAATATTGATGCATTTCACAACAGATTTCATCCACCAGTGTCAGCTTGGAGGTAGTTAGGTGGGTGCTAATGAGATTATGAGAAGTACATTGGCAGTTTGCCAACGTGTGAGTATTGTACCCACACTCCTACACAGTGTTTAACAATGGTCCTGTAAACAGTTGTGGTTATAGGTGAGATCTGCATACAATGAGCATTTCCTTGAAGTTGACAACTGAGCTAGGAATTCTGACAGCTCAAGATTGTCACATTAAACAGGTGGTGAATAGAACAACACCTTTACAAATTTTACATACAGTTTCAGAAATTAACCAAAAAAGTTCTAAAAAACTTCATGTGAACCTTTGTAACGATGATCATGCTTGTTTATCATAGTTGTTTACTGATTTCAAGTTTATGAATTTATTCTTTACTGTTAAATGTTCAAGCAAAATTAAGGTGCTCTAAGTTTACATTACACTTTCGCAGAGTGGTCACTTTAAATTTAACTTTAATTTTATGAGACCAAGAATTGCAAATGATTTACTGTTAATTAGATTCACATCATTTTATCATTCTGATTACATGCACCACATAACTTATCACTGATAATACTTTGCATTTTACATAGGCAGGCTAGCATCTTCCCATGGCTCTGGCAGCCAGCATGTTTTTTTAATTATAATATCTCATTTGAAATACAAAAAAATACAGGAAAACGTGTCACTATGTAATATTTAGACAGTTTTCAGACACAAAAGGTTACCTTGCACCTTAATTTAATAATAAAATAATGCAAAATGCAGGCCTGACTGCTTCGTTCTTGAAAGGGCAAGGGCACCACAGCATTTTCTTCTTGATGAAGGGCACCTTCAAGGCAGAAATTGTAAATTTCTATCGGAACATTTCAAGGGGCACCAAGGCAATGACCAGGGGAAACGGAGGCAATCACCTCCGTTGCCTCCGTGAAGTACCAGGGTACATGTAACTCAATTGCTTAATATAAACATTTTGTTGATGATTCAGTAATCACTGATGGACACTACCACCCCCCCCCCCCCACACACACACTCACTCCAACATTCAACATATCCAACAACAATAGGATGTTCTCAACCTCTTCCGAGAGTAACCCCCCCCCCCTGCCCCCGGTAATATTAACAACAAAAATGTAAAATAAGATAATATTGTTCCTATTCTTCACCCAAAATTGTACATTTATGTTGTTGAAATAACAGGTGAAAAAGTAGCAGTCAGACTCTGTACATTTTACCTGTTTTTTCTTAAATTCATGAACATAAATAAAGCCGGAATGGAGCTTCCCAAGATTCGGCCATTTTCATTGTTTTTAAGATTTTGACTCCACAATAAGAAATATTTCACATGACTGTGGTAGCACAAGAAGAAAATAACCAAATTATCATATATTAAATACATTGTCAGCATTAAGTAATCAATTGACACTATTTTGTCTACGTTTATAGATGAACGGTGTTGTAAGATCCTGCAAAAATTCCGACAGTTGCGTGCGTATAAACAGAAGTGACACACCATGACAATTGTCATTCCTCAAGCAGACAACATCCTCAACACCTCTCAGTGTACGACCATGACCGTACACCATCATCATGGATGGTCACTCCACAAGAAATCTTATTCCTTACCTTGACAAATGACTCCACTCACGGCAAGCAGAGTGACCAAAAGGGCCCCACATGCCCACCTTCTCCTTAGTAACATCTCAGTATTTTCCTCCACTTGTGTGACGGTATTTTCTTTCGCGATTTATTCACCAAGTAATTAAAAATCCGAACAGGTAAATTCCTTCGCTCTACAAAAATGGCCGTTCGGCATATAATCCTTGTCGAGAGAGCTAGCTGGCATCGCGATCGTTCGTTCAGTTCAGGAAAGTCTTTCCCAAAATAGCACAAATCCAAAGGTGACGTTATGGACGAGTTCATTTACTCTTGTAGGTGTCCAGGCCATAAGAGGGGAAACGATTTGTTTTTGTTCCGTATTTTAATAATTATTGACACGTTTTTAGAAAATACAGATACGTTCAAAGTATTTGTTATGAATCTATAAACATCTTGAGCTATTTAAATTTTAAAATACAAAATATTATTTATTGTGTTATTTAAGCATAATTACCCGTCACTCTTTAGTTACATTTATTACCCCTTTTCTATTTACTAGCACAGTTGACCTTTGTTATTGATTGGTTTTTCCGTATTGTCATTTCCTCTATTACTTAGTGGAAACTTGACGTGGGTTCAGTTTCACCCCTACATTGTCAAATCTTTTTTAACACAAAAACGAAACCATCTCAACATAGCAACCCTTTCCCTAAATAAAGGAAGTTAGTAATTTCTTGTCTGGTCTGAAAGTGATAAGCAATTTATACGCTCTGACAATAAAACATTATGGGGAGTAAGGTCAAATAAAGGAATAGCCAAAACGGTGGCCGTATACAAGCACACCTGACCGCTGTTGTCACGGCGCTTTCTTCTAAAGATTATGAAATTATTTTCAGCCATTATCATTGGGATTCATTTTAACAGTTTCGGTGTCATTTATCCTATTCATTCACTGTTCGTACACTCGACAAATACATGACAAATTTCTCTTTACCTGGTTGCCAAGTATGACGTCTCTGAAAGATGTCCTGTTTTCCGGAATCATGAATATGCATGAATTATGACTTTTAAACGATGGTTTAAATTAAACCTGCGGAAATAGCCTAATGGGTTTCTAAGTCAACAACATGTTTACTTTGTTTTATTAACAACGAGCTATGAATCATTTTACAATATTATGTTTATGAATTCAATTTGTTTATGGCTATTGATTTTGTGGGGGGAAAAATTTACTTTTTTTCAAAGCTTTTTTCAAGATTTTGTTTTCAATTATCACTATATTTTTAGATGTTTTTTTTAAAGAGTGGTTTCGGGTGTTACATGTGCAGTGATTTAAACTTCTTTTCCCATTCAATCGGCCTCTATTGTGACGATTTCCAGGGCCGAGTCGACATCGAAGAAAAAAAAACCTGCCCAGTGAAACACTGGAATAACGCCCCTCGATTATAACTACTGTTGTTCAACCTTGAACTGCGCAATAAAGCGCTAATGAGGCACCCTGCATCCAACGAAGCGTGTGACTGCTTCACAATGGGTTGCCAAGTGGATCTTTCCTGAATAATTTTAATGAGTGTAATTTACTCTTGGTATATTATGTATTTTTTTTTTTAAATTGGATGTTATGAATTACGCCAATTGTCTTTCGACTGACAAAAAATCATAAATGGTATATAAGGGGAGGGGGTACTTTTGATTAGGCCTACTCCAAAAAATAAATGACCGTAAAAAAGACTTTCTTTGTACGGAGTAACGGAGAGCTGCTGATAAGTATAAAACATTATGAGAAAAGACTCCCTTTGAAGTAAGCGAGTTTAGTTTTATGGTAAATATCTACAATTACATGGAATTGAAACAAACGCGGTTCCAAATACCACAGGTATATACCTTGCCTTTAAATCATAACTGCAATTTCCTTGGCTCTTTGGTACAACAATATTGTGTAAGAATGTAATGTCCTTTTTCTAGAAATGTAGAATTCTTTTTCAAATCCTTGAAGTGAAGACATTGTTTGCTGTTTCCACAATTACATGAAAACTAACTTTGTAAAACAATGATGCCGTTCCTCATTTTTTTCCCTTCTAAATAACAAGAGCTTTTGGATGAAATTTACAAAGTTTAGTTTTAGGAAATGTCATTTACATCGGTTATTTGATTAAATACTTTATTTTTTTAATGACTTATTTATAGGCCTGGAGGCTCCGCGTCTATTTAATTAACAATGGTTAGGCCTACACATAGGAGATATAAAGAGATGCAAGTTTTGACAGTGAGGTGAGCCGGCCTTTTTGCTCCTCCATCCACAGCAGAACCGGTGTACGTTTTCCAGTGTGGTTTTAAAGTGTTTCAGATAATTTAACACACCAATCACCAACAAGAACTGACATCTCCAAACAATCACGTTGTCTTTGGCGGCGACCGGCAACTAAAAAAAAAAGACCTGCTGTAAACCCATGTCCGAAAAGCCAGCATCACCTCCTCGGAAATGACAATTTATTGCCACCGACACAATAATATTTGCCACTTAATTGAGGTTACCTTTACGTTTGACAGAATCAAAGAATTTTGAGTTAATTGGCTTAGGGAAGGTATATATCCCAGGGCAACTGGACAGTACTTTGCAGCCCACAACTGATTTGATTCCGCCATGATTAAAAAAGACGCTTGATTTGCTACTATGATGACGCACAATGGAAAGGTTCAGGGTAGTGTCGACAGAGGGCGCTATCAGGGTTAGTCTTTTACGTCTCACTCGAGCGACATTTTGGATTGGCTTAAACCTTTACACAGAACAACTAGCTAAGGAAAGTTTCGGACCATAGTGACGGAAGTTTGATTCCACACCCGCTGCTATGGACAGAAGGGGATGGTTGAAAAAACCGGATCCCATTCCATTTTTAACAAAAACCAGCATTTGCAACAGATATAACAAGTTGTTACTGAACTTTCATATATTATTTCAATGGCTTAGAAGCAAAGGTTATAGAGCGCCGAAGGTGCCAGATGGGGAACTCGGGCTGAAAGGTGAAATCCCACTGCTAGCCATTTCAGCAAGTGACTCTTTTGATGCAACAATATATCAGTGCAGACAATGACCATTGCTACCAATGGGAAACAAAACATTCACTTGCCGAAATGGCGCCCATGCGTATTTCACGTTCCAACAATGGATGAAGCTCCAGTTCCCCATCTCACGCCTTCGGTGCTCTATAATCTTTGCTTAGAAGTAACAGAAAATATTGACCAATTCATGTTTGAACACAGTACTGCCAAGCGCCCACACAAGCCTAGGTTCATTTCTTTTTTTAACAATACGGGTATAAGTACTGCCAATGGCTTTTGTAAATTAAAACTAAAAACTTGCCATTGAAAATGATAGAATTGCACCATGAAAATACCGTTCTTTTTTAGGCTTATTTTTCAATTCAATTCATAACACATTTATTTTCATACTTGTTCAGAAAGCAAGCTGGTTTAAACTAAATGAAAAATCAATTCTGGGAAAAGACCAGCAGTGTGTACATTGACCCAATTCACCTGACGTCCTCACTAGATCAATCTTGCTTGTGCAATTTTGGGAGTCATATTCCCTGTGTGTTTCTGAAGCATTTCAGAGGATGCATGTGCGGTTAGATGCCCACCATATCTTGACGTGAATGTTGACTCTAAAAATAGTAAACAGTAGCCGTGTGTGACGTCAGTGCAAGGGGACCATAAAAGGACACACCCCAGAACATAACCAGTAACATTTCTAAATAGAAAACCTTTTCCAACGATAGTAATCACAAGTATTTTTTTAGCAAACTCTCGATTATACACATTCAAGTTTTAAAAAGATTTACACGATACTTTTTGTTTCTAGAAAAATATCATCTTTTAACAATCCACAAGAGAAACCACTTTTGCCACAAAGATTTCAATCCGATACAAGAACAACATTTCTGAGTTGCTAATTAGTTATTTATACAAATAAAGACTTGCAAAAAGAGATTCTAGAATCCTTTTTTATTTTCAGTCAGAATGTTATCATTTTTAAATTGTTGACTGAGACATAATATAGACGAATTGGTACCATAAATAAACCACACAGAATGCTGACCTCAATCAGCCATATTTGCCAGTTCGATGTGAATAATGTCTGGTACAATGACTTCATTAGTCACAAGTTCCAGTTGCAGATTAGCAAAGGCTGGTACCATTGTGTCATACACACTCATTCAAAATTATGTTTGGGTGTTCGTCGTCTCTCGCACAACTACACAAAAGCTTGCCCCGAATCATGTGACACAGCAACTGTCTCTTTAGTCTGAGGATTTCAAATTTAAGCGATATCTTGTTAATATACCAGACATTATTCAAATCCAACTCACAAATGGCTTACTGTCATCCATCTGCTGTGCACGCTCTCTATGTCATCAGCTATGGGTGTGAAGTATCAAGACCATGTGACTTTAGCAAAATTGACCAGATCATCCTTTGGCTAGTATTTGCCACACAGCTAAAATGGCAGCCGGAACAGACTGCCCCGAAGCAGATATGCACAGACTGACTTCACACCCAGGATTCTCTTATTTCTATGGTGCAAACAAACAAACAAAACACAAGGCACCTGCAATTACCATAACACAAGCACCTAAATCTACACAAAAAAATATCAATGTCAGTACTGAAATTAATTTTACAAAAAGAGCAGAAGAAAATACTTTCTCTTGCTCCAAAATTATTGCAAACTCGAAAAAATGTTAGGTTTTTAAAAATAACTTCTCATTATTAATGCCATGAATGTCCTTAGTCTTTAAAAACAACAACAAATGCTTGATAAGATGGGGTGTTTTGTTAAAAGTCAAAGTGTTAGGACCATGAGCAACTTTGTATAAATTATGTAAATTTATGAGTTATCAAAAGCCAATTATTGTTAATTTCTTTCTGATAGGAGATTCAGTTAAAAATGGAGCTGCAATTGCTCCGTCCTAGCAAGAGAGAGATACAGAAACAAAGAAATGAGCGAAACATAACACCTTACTGTCGTCATCTTTGTGTTAAACAAAAAAACCAAACCTACGAATTCAAAAATGGATTGCTAGATAAGTCTAGGCTCATTTCAAAACCATGGTTTGGGCTTAAAGGGGCTGTGTCCTCATGATTAGAGCAGTCCTGTGGCTGTGCATGGAAAGATGAACAGATGCTGCACATGTGCGCGCTTGTGGTCAAATCACAAAGGGTGCCAGCATTGTCAAACTGTGATGGGACCGCCGGCGTGCACGTACGCACGTAGTAACTGGGTTATTCCATTTACGACTATAATCATGACAACACAGCACCTTTAAGCTTCGGCTTTGGCTCTGTCAGTTATTTAGAAAACTTTCCCTTTTCAAACAGGCACAAAGAGCCCAAACTGCAGCCCAAGTCTGAGCCCAAGCTGAAGACCAAGCTGGAGCCCAAATTGAAGCCCAAGTTGGAGCCCAAGCTGAAAGACCAAGCTGGAGCCCAAGTTGAAGCCCAAATTGGAGCCCAAGCTGAAGACCAAACTGGAGCCCAAGTTGAAGCCCAAGTTGGAGCCCAAGCTGAAGACCAAGCTGGAGCCCAAGCTGGAGCCCAAGTTGGAGCCCAAGCTGAAGCCTAAGCTGGCAACAAAGCCAAAGCCATGGTTTCAAAACGGGCCATAGAGGTCAAGGCAGATATTTTCACATGACACAAGTTTGTGATATTTTTTGTTTCACAGTTTTCAAGTCTTTACAGTAAGGCAGTGATAAATAAAAAGAAAGGTACCACCGAATGTAGCCATTTAAAAGGAAAGGCAAACATCCCGGCCATAATGCAGTAACCATTTTGGATTTCCACAAACAACTCCATAATTGAGGCTCAGGTCCGAGACAGTCAGGTTGCCATAATAAGTTGGCAACTCTCCAGGCAGATGTTGGCCATATTCTGCAGATACCAGACAATGTTGGTGGTAAAAGCTAGGGGTTCACTGGCTTGCTTGCTGAACTTGAGAACCTGCAACCTCTAAAAGCTTATCCCCTGAACCTAGGGTGAAAATTAAAGTATACATTTGATGAAAATCAGAAATAATAATAATAATTGTGGCTTCTTATAGCGCTCGAATCCATCACTCAGTGATGCTCTTGGCGTTCAAACATTATTGCCCCTGGTCACTGGGCCATTTATTTCATTCCTAAAACCATCTCAGCTCCCTGGGGAGTATACAGCCTGTGCTGCCAAGTATGTAGCGCACCAAGCTAAATCAATCACAAGAACCATCTCTGCCCTCACAGGTACCCATTTACCCCTGGGTGAAGAGAAGCAATCATAGTTAAGTGTCTTGCTGAAGGACAGAAGTGTCCTGACCGGGATTCGAACCCACACCCTCATGACTTAGCCACCAGAACTTGAGTCCGATTCACTAAACCACTCGGCCACGACACGCCACGATTGACATGTATGGTATTTGACAAAGATGTTGGCAACAAGAAAAGCTCAACATTAAAACTTCTAAAGATTGAAGGATTTGTAAATTTGCATGGCGGGAGAACATTTTTGAAAACGAATGTCAGGGGTGTGATCAGTGGTTACACAACAAGAAAAAAATCCTGGAAATCGGACTGTAGTCTCCTCAACTTACATCTGAAAGGATCTACAGACTTTCTACATATTTTTGAATATAAATCAAGAGGCCTGGACATCAATTAGGCTACGTCTTTCTTCCCAATGATAAAAACACATCTTTCTAGAAAGTATGATGGCAAAAGAAGCCCCTACACAAAATCCTAAAATCTGAAAAAGTCCTGACAAATCACAGCCCTGTAATATTTTCGGTGACACCAGGTGATGAAATCTCACTTTTGAGCCGTGCTGGTTCTGAAAAGATTCAGGACAACTGCAGCTAGCAAAAAAAGAGAGATTTTGAAAAGCTGTTTTCAAGATTGTATAACAAACCAAAATTTCCACTCTAGATTTCTGCATTGATTAAGGGACAGAGAGATTAACAAATTCTCACCAATATTTCCTGTGACTTTTTCAAATTCGCTGAGGGCTTGACTAGAGTTGGTGGCAAGAAACTCGACTTCTTGTGGTGTCAACTGTGTAAAGAAGTAATCAAGCAATTAATCAAGAAACCAAAGGAAAGACTTTGCATTGTTGTGTAATGCATAGTGATCATCTACCAATTATCGATTGACTACTCCTAATCAGACTGTCTGATGCGCAGTCCATACTTCTTAGAAATGTGATTGCGAAGTGAATAAAGATGTCCAAAAAAGACATCAAAACAGCATGAGTCATTTGGTTTATTAACAACAATGGGAGACTTTTGAGGCACCGGTGGCAGCAGACGCAACAGTCCTTTGAGTTTTGAGCATGCGCGCACATGCTCAGTATTGCGCACATAGTTCTGAGCATGCGTACTACTGGTGTGAAAACTGTGAAAAAGGACCGTCCAAAAGTCTCCCATTTCACACGTTGCCTTTTTGGTTGTATAAACCAGCTATATTCGGAGTTGATTTGAAAGTCTGGGAGGTTGCCCAAGCCAACCTACAAAATTTGTCTACAGTTACTAAAGTAGAAAGATGCTGCGCCCTACATGTGCCCATGGGTTGCACTCGCAAACCTTTCACTACTTAGAATAATGTCCCACACGCTTTTGTGTGCACACAAGAACAGGACTGCACGTGTTCATAACCTTTATATAGCTTTTGAGGCATTGCATGGTGAGGTATCAATGTATATTTGGTTTGCTGTAACACCATGTCCAGGCATGATGATGACTACAGCAGGCTAGTTGAAATGTTGAGACTAATTAATAAACTCACTCCGTGGCAGTGAAATTATCCGACAAGTCCCCTCGATCCACTAAGCGAAAGTAATAGTACTCCTGGCCGATTTCCTACATCTGCAGGCAGTACTTAATAAGCAGGACAGTTCCCCCCAAATTCCGAAATCTACTCCGCGGTAGTAGAATAATAACAGGACAAGTTCTCACAAGAACAATCTACTGCATATAGCAAAGTAGATATAATCACATGGTGTTACAACAAACCAATTATACATTCGTAACCTTTGTAATGTAAGACATACAAGTTGGCAATCTTATGGGTTAGGGTATTGTGCGTTATAATGTACCTTCTCTCCAAGTTTCCTAAGTGCTGATAAAATCTCCACTTTCTGTTGTGTGTAATTGTCTGGAGATAACTTCTGTACTTTACCGTCTCTCTCCACCTGACCAGGAAGAAGAAGAAATGTCAAAACGTCAATAAATTCCTTATTCTTTCCTTATAACAACTACTTCATCAGATGCAGTATTTCAGATGGTGATACTTACCCGCTGGATTGTTTATAAACTTTAGAATCAGTTAGCTTTCAAATTAAAACTTATAAATCATTCTTTTGATAATTACAGATCCTGTCCTTTGTCTTTTATCATATGCCTGGGTGAGAGTGGCCACATACAAAAAAGCTGAAAACATCTAGCAAAAAGCTGATATTTAAAAAGTTCCCATAGTTTTCTACACAGCAGGTGTACAAAAAGCTGAAATTCAGAGTAAAAATTGAAACCCAAAAAGCTGAAATCAGCTTAAAAGCTGACGTCCCACACCCCTGCATATGTTCAATAGATGAGGAAGTAAAAATTGAAAAATGTCCCTTATCATTAATCTTCAGGGTTCTTTGAAAAACAGGGTTTTTTTGAGGATTTTTTTAATTTGATAATTGCCTGTGGCTGAACATGGAAAGATGAACTCTCACCCAGATACTGCACACGCGCGGGCTTGCGGTTAAATCACAAAGGGTGCCGCCGTTGTCAAACTGTAATGTGACTGCTTGCACTCACGTGCACATAGTAACTGGGTTATTCCATTTACTGCTATAATCATGACGACACAGCCCCTTTAAATCTTTAAAAAAAAAAAATGTTTGTTTAACAGCCCATAATTTATACATTGCCAACGGTCTGCTAGCTTGTGTATGGGGAAGTTCCTGGTCTTCATAGTAAGCTATACAGCATGGGAAGTTAAAAAAGTCATTGTTTATGTCTGACCTCGGCTAATCTCTGTCTCAGCTGGCCCGGTTGCTTCTTGGCAAACATTCTGATCACCTCCGGGGTCTTGAAGGCCTGACTGATCGCTGCTTGGATTGCCTAAAATAAACAAGTCAATACACAAATAAATAAAAACAAAAACAAAACCTACTTATTTCTTGTCTGATTTCAAGTATATTGAACTAGGAATGTGCACGGAGGAAAACCATGTCATACAAAACTTTGTGTGTTTTTTTTCAGTTTTCACTGGCACTATTATTAAGGAAGAAAAAACAGGAAATCAGCTGGTCAGCTGAAAAAATTGCATGATTGGATGTGTTTTCCTTGTGTCAAGAATGGGAAAACAATGTGCTTTTACTGTTCAAGGAAATGGAGTTCCCACAACCTGTGTTAACCCTCCTACTGTCTGACTATTCAATATCGTCTACTGTGATTTTAACCAATAGTTAAACTATGTCAACAGGAGGACTGCGATATGATATCATGTGGTGAGTGAATCTACACACAGTACAAAGTTAACCCACACACTGTCTGACTGTTCCACATCATCCATAGTGGATTTGAATGATAGATAAACCATGCCAGTTTGCAATATGATATCATGTCGTGAATGCATTTTGAGGAAGGATTGTCCAGAGGTCCGTGACCATGCCCAAGAAAGTGTTTGGACACTTGGCCATTGGACTCGGACAGAGGAAAGTTGTAATAGGCAAAAGTGCAGCTAGCGCACTCTAACCGATACATATTCAAATGTTTTTAGTCAAAAATTTGGGAAAATAATGCAAAATAGAACTAGGTTTTGTTTTAGAACATTGGAACATGTCAATTCTACGATCTTCTTAGTTGGGTGGAAGTCGCTCAAATTTCGGGACTGTTTGCGGCCGTAATGAGCATTTTGGTACAAGCCGCTTGTGGCCGCTGCATTCTCTAAAGCATTAAAGGGTGAAAATATCTTAAAGGAAACTTCAACACAAATAGAATAAAACGATTTCTTTGTTGCATTGGATCCTTACAATCTGCATTCCATTGAGTTCATCAACCAGCGTCATGTTTCCCGCCATCATTTTAGTGAGGGACTCCTTGAAATCTTGCAGCTGCTCTAATGTATCTTGCTTTGTTTCTTCGTACTCGTCGTCATCCATGTCTTCCCTGAGAGTAGAAACAAAAGTACACACCACAATGATGGCTTGATCCTATGAAAGTTGTACACTTGTTACATTTCTGGGTTTCATCACCGCTAGTGATTAAGCTTTATTCTAAAAAAATGGCTTTGATTTGTGATGTTCATTTTATGGGTACTCACTTTTCCTTGAAGTTCATTAACTTCTAATGAATGTAAACAGTTTTGGGGTGAACAAAGAAAAATTAACTAGAACAGGATTTGAACCAGCGACCTCCGGGTTGTGGTTTTTTACTTGAATATAAAAGGTAAGTCAAAGTGTTGAATTTGCCTTGTTCATCAGGCCTTACTCCTAGAACTATGGTTCGTTCCGCTATCGTCTCCACGAACGATAGCGGAACGAACCTCATAGTTCTAGGAGTAATCAGGCCTAACACAATGTTCTTGTAAGGCCTAGGCACTCCTATGAGGGAAATTTAAATTTCTATTGGAACATTTCTGTTTGTCCATTTCAAAATCATCAAGGTCGTATCAGTTGTAATTTACTGAGTACTAAGATATTGTAGCAGTGAAGAGCTCATTGACTGTACAACATCCTCACCTCGCTTCTTCAAGATCAGACAGCTGAGCCACCAAGCGATCCAACTGCTCTTCCATGTTCTGCTTCAGCTTGGTCGTCTCTGACCGCCCACGTGACGCCATCTTCAACGATCTCCGGAATCACCGATGCCTTACGTGGAGAAGAAGTCAAAAACTCTGAATAGTCTTCACTTTTATTAAAGATGTTTCTTATCTGCAACAAAGTGACAGGTCACCACCTTTTAGTACGTTGTGATCCAAAACATAACATTATTTGGGTTACAAAAGAATAAAGATGCTATATACTTGGTTTGCGGGAACACCATGTGATTTCGTCTACTTTACAGTGTAGATTGTTCTTATAAACACTTGCCTGCTGGTTTTAGTGTTACTGTTACAGTTTTAGTTTTATTCTAGTTCTACTGCAGCGGAGTAGATTTCGGGGGGACTTCTTACATGTCTTATCTTCGTTCTGAAAAAGGAATTGGCACACTTTGGCCTGGACTACTACTACTAGTGGATCGAGGGGACTTCTCGTGATTAACTTCACTGCAATGGCCTGAGTAATTTATTGGTCTCAACGACCGTCACCTCATAGTTATAGTCATACCAATATTGATACCTCACCATGCAATGCCTAAAAAAAACAAAGATGCTAATTATGCCTGGCCTGCCCCTCCCGGCCTGGGTCATGTAAAAAAGTGGCAGTGGATTTGGAAACAGCAGTACATCCAGCAGAAAGGTGCACCGCATCAAACTACCACTTCAGGACCGACAACATAATCTTATCTAGGTTAATGAGACACTAATTTTTGGTCATAAATAATGAGTGAAAGAGTGGCATGAAATCACCTCACACAGTTCATGGAGGAAGGAACTGACTTTTTTAACTCAACTGTCTGGCACTGCCATTGGCAGCAGACTTCAGAGGGGAGACTCAAGTCAGAAAATAATTAAAAGGGCCGGGCAGGCCCGTGCGAAAAAACAGTTAAATAATGTGTTTACTAGTACTAAACGCTCCACCACTAACTAAGAGACCTCACCTTAAGTCTGGAAACTCACACCCAGCCGCTCACGCGCGGGTAGAAACTTTCTTGCGGAATTTCTGTCGAAATTTGTCACGGACAACATGAAAATGTCAATCGCAGACGCGTCTGACGACGGCAGACGACCCTCACAAAAGTATTAGGGCGCCCTCTTGAGATCGAGAAAGATTAAATAAATATTGAACTTAATTTCTTTTGAACATGATTTTTTTATTCTGGAAACTCGAAAAAAACTCGATGATTGTTTTCCCTTTTCAATAAAAAAAAATGACGATGGGAGTGCGTTTCGCCTATTACAATATTATTTATTTTCTTCTCCAACCAGGTACTTTATTCCTTTGTATAAGCACAATTACTGAAAAATGTAGGAGTTTTTAATCCGAAATTATGAAATCATTCATACATCAGTAAAATATCCATGGTTTATTTTCCATTTTTATTTTAACTACAGAGTACAGTTACTTGCAATAAATAATGCATCATGTTCGGTACCCAAGCAGTACTAAAAAAAAATAATATTAACAGTCCATTATAGAGCATTCACTTATAATAGTACTTTGAAAAACAAAATGCTGAATTTTATTTCCTGAAACAATGCCAACATTGGACAAATAAAAATGTTCTCATAATTATGTGAATCCACCTTTCCTTGATTCTTGATAAGATAATAATAACTGCAGGAATGAGAATACATGTTTGATGGTTTGTTCAAAAGCTCTTTGGATAAACTCTTGACACTCTGAATCACTAATAATAATGGCTTCCCACTATCCTGTTGGCAAAAACACATGCTAGCAAGCTGTCAGTTTATCGCCACTTACGGCTCCAAAGCTGACATAATTTTGCGCGTAATTCATCCCAAAGCCCCACATTTCACAGTTTAATACCGATTCCTCTGACACAAGTGGACATTTTTAATGACTCTTGAACTTTCAAAAATATAAAATAAAGTTTATAGTTGAATTATTTCTCAAATAAATCCCAAAAGAAAGAAAAAATTGCTGAATGCATTTTCAAGTGGGTCTCACAATCTTGAGAACCAAACTGAGTGAAGTGGGTGTTGTCTACAGTGGAATCACCTCACACTTGCCAACAGGACATGTGTACAAAGTCACATGTTGAAAAGCAACAACATAAAATTGTATCATTATTTAAAAAAACCACATGTGTACATGGGTATTGAATACACGTAGATCATACCCAGGTTTTCCCGTTTTACAAATTGAAATTACAAATTTTATCAAGTACATACAAAAACATTGACTCGATATATCAACCATTCACCAAGGGAAGGAAGGAAACCAACTGACTTTAGCCATGTTTTCCCACACCGATGTTATTTAAAGACATGGGTGACTAAACCTTAAAGGTGCCATAACACCATACTTTCATGGCAGTACAATTTGACTGTATGAAATTGCTCACCTTTGACCCAAACCTTTGGTTTGTTGCAGTGCTTATTATGAGTCTTGTTTTCTAGAGAAGACAAAATTTCACAAAGCTACTAAGCAGACAACTTAAGCGAAAGGAAGCGGGGACCAGTCACAAGTAATGTACATTACATGACATCTTGGCTGGTAACCTATATTGATATGTCCATGCTGTTAATTTATGTGTTTTAAAACAGCTTTATAAAAACAAAATGGGTCCACGTTCAACTTTTGACCCAATTCAGCTGACTTAATAACTGACTTAATCATCACAATAATCTTGGTTGTACCAGTTTGGGGGTCAATGTTCCCGTGTAGTGCAAACTTTAAGCAACACAGCGTTTACACGCTAACCCACTGACTCCTAAAATGGTGAGCACGGCCGGTCACCACATGTGACCTGCATGTTTTGAAGTGAGTCATGGTTTCAGAGTGGTTCCCTTCGATTCTTGGCCAATTTGTGGAATCAACCCCAAGCTATAGCTAGTGGTGTCATACTTAAGGCACATCATAACATGATTACTGAACTATACATGAAATTATCTTAAAAACAAACTATTAATAAACTCCAAATTACTTTTGATTAAATCAATATCTACATGTATGCAGGTACTATCTATGTAATAGATCATGTACCCTACATTTGTAGAAATGACCACTGGCTGTGCTCGGTGGTCTGGTGGTTAAGATTATTTGCTCTAGATTGCAGGGGGGAGGGGGTTTGAGTCCCAACCAATCTGCCCTAGTGTTCTAGCAGGACTCTGAAATCACTGAAGATTATGTTCGCTAAGTATGTAAAACAGCATTGCATGCTTTCTCTGAGCACAAAATGTTCTTGATGTTGCTTAACACTCCCAAGATCGGTGTGTTCCTTGACAAAATCCAACCATACTCCGAACTGCCACCACAGCTTTGGAGCCGGAAGTAGCATTGTGAGGCATACACATGCTGAGGTACAGATTGGAGCCATTGCCCAAGGTGCTTCAAGGAAAGTGGTAAACTGGAGTAGTCACCAGCTGTGCTCAATTCCAGTGAAATTTGGGCCACTGTTGGAAGAGATTAGGGTCTCAACCTTGGTCAATTTCTGCAGTGGCAATCTGTGGCACTGATGGATCACACATACAGACACAGTGACAGGAAAGTGTGACAGGGTTTACCTCACCATTGTGTGCCCAGCATATGAAAGATTTGGAAGCACTTTGGAGTATGCAAGTGTAGGAGGGTCTATCAAGAAAAGAAACTGCATGGTAACAGAAAATTCCACGCTTAGCATACATCATGGGTTAGTTAAGAAACACTTGCATTTGCATCCCTACTTAAGCTAGCTTAACTAGATTATTTGCTTACTTAAAACATACATTGATGCTGAGCAGAAAATGGCAACCACACAGCCGTGTTAACACAAGTGAGTTCAAACCATAAACATGAATACAAAATAATTTGTAATCTAAAAACAAATTCAAACAAAATTGGCTGACATAAACTCAAAATAATTGTGTAAAAAACTATTATATCATTACATGTACTTACAGTAACAGCACTATCTACAATGCAGAGTATTTACAGAGACTTTCCAACAGCTATCTCAAAATGTACAGCATAATAGTAAGAAATAACAGCTTTTGTTTAGCGCACAACAGCCAAAAGTATTTCATTTACTCCCAACTTTAAAAAACAAAAGGAAAGTTAATGAATACACGGTCAGAATTACTGTTCAAGAAAGGGGGAAAACAACTTTGATGTACTCAACCCTGGGCCCAATTTCATGGCTCTGCTTACTGCAGAATTCTGCACTTACGCCCTGCCACGACCAGTAGGAGTATGCGCTTTACAGGGTACCAGGAAGACCACAATTCTTTGGTAACCAGCGTCATGAAATTGGGCCCTGATTCTCTGCAAACATTGCTGGAAAGAAAAACAGGCTCAGCAAATAATTTTAAAGAGTATATATTTCTGAAATCTGTTTTTTAACCATCTTTTTAAAGTATTGTTAAAGTGTTTTTCCCCTTGTCAAAAAAAAAACCTTTACTTATACTCTACACTGGTTTTAAATGCACTAGCAAAGTAACTTGAAGCAAAACCCTGAATACAAAATAAATAATTAAACCCTAGGTACGGACAAAAACATTGATTATGTTATAGTACAGGACGTCCTTATCAACACCCTTAGCATTACCTGCAGACGTCAATCTTGATATGGCCCTTCTCACCACCCAAATATTTTGACTTCCATAAGATAATGTACGTATGCTTGTTCCAATGATCGGCAATTGTTATTTGGGCCTGCAGCACCATATCCTTCAAAGTCAGACAACTTCCGGAATAGGATGTCAGAGGATTTTGAATTAAAATTGTCCATAAAAATTCTCATTTTCTAACAGAAGTAATCTCTCCTTAAAATCCTTGCCCCGACAACAACACAATTTACAATTTATAACACCCTTTACTACTACTGTATGCTATAAAGCACCGTTTGCTAGAAGTACTATACATTTTTGAATATCCACACTGACCTCTTCTACGAGGCAGACTTGTTTGAAAAGTGAAGCCACTCATCTTTGGTTTAAAGCTTTCTTTAAGCATGGATCAGGAACTCTGAATTCTAACTACATATACCATCACAGGCCTCTAATTAACCCACGGCACCCACAGCAATCGCCGTGGTGCCCTTTGCAAAGTTCCAATACAAGTTTCTATTTTCCTCATAAAAGTGCTCATTACCAGCAGAAAATTAGCAAGCCCTTTCAAGAGGGAAGTTCAAGGCCTACCATCATTAATTAGAAATCGCCATTTATAGAAACCGTGCCACGCAAATTACAGAATATTTTATTTTAGCTTTAATATAGGAAAAAAGGAAGTGAAACTGCGGCGTCAATGTTTGCTTTCACAAAGGCGTCCCTTTCAAAAATTCATGGCAAGTTCGGGAAATTCACATAAGAAAGAGCAATTATGATAACTTAAAAAACAAAAAATTAAAGGTGATGGCACTATTCTAAATCTGTGGGCTGTAAAATCTCCTAGCAAAGTAAACCAAGATGTTTCTTTAAAAAATAATGGCATGAGACTATTACTACAGAGTTAAAAAAAAAAAACATGAACATATATCCCGTACTTTGTCATTTCACTGGTAGTACGTCTTCTCGCTGTAGTAAATCTCTTGTCTGTCAGGTGCAAAGAGCAGGAGTATTCCGGCAGCTACCTCGAGGAGGAATGCTCCCCAGCCGAGGCCGTACCCCCAGGCAAGGAGCCAGTTCTCTCTGCCGATGACCACAGGCTCTTTGATCGACATGGCTGGGAAAATGGCGAGAGACACCAACATGAAGACCGCTGCAGAGAGAAGTGAATGAAAGAAAGATTAAAGAGATTAGATTTCACAAAAATTTCAACACAACAGGTAGTTCTGAGCAAGCGTGCTACTGGTGGTGAGAACTGTGAAAAAGGACTGTCCAAAAGTCTCACATTCTCTTCACAGGTCAAAAACCCCCCACCCACCTCCCGAATAGGGTTGGTTTCGACACTGATTGAGCACTCTACATGGGTCAATGTTGGATTTAAATGTTGTACTGTGAAAAAGTAAGTCAAACTTACACGGACCCAAGTCAGAGATTTGTTTGTAGTGTGAAAAGGCCTCCACAGAATCAAATTAAACATGCAGTTTGGGTTGGTTAGGGTGACTAATCCGAGCTGCGCTCGTTTATGGTGTTATACGCCATTGCAGCTGAGACCGCCGTACGCGCGTGCGACATGACAATACCGTACGCGCGTGCGACATGACAATAGCGCGTCAGCGAGTATATGTGCCAATCAGCATTGAGGATTTACAGTGTGTGTGGCGGCCATAGCTGCTGTGGTGTTTTTAGCGCCCATGAACGAGCTGCTCGGATTAGTCATTTTGCCCGAATCCGAATCTCCTCCTCACCTGCCAGGAACAGCAGGACCCCACCAAGCTTGTAGAAGTTGGCGTAGAGTTTCCCCTTGCAGAGAGCGACCACAGCCAAGGCGCAACTGACGATGGTAAGAATAAAGGCCAAAATGACCATGGCTTGGCACGCAGCAATCCAAGCTGTAAGATATATTAGATCAAGTCATTAAAAAGGGTTTCAGAGTCATTTTGCATTAAAAAAACAAAAACGTTTTACCTTTAGTTTACTAATCTTCATCTGACAGTCCAAACTGGTGGTACAGAAGTTCAAATGTTAGTGAAAAAAACAAAAAACAGGTCAAAAGGTCAATGAACAGTAAATCCCAAACAGCCACACCCTTTGCCCCCCCCCAACACCACTGGGCAAGGAATTTAATGTTTGAAAGGGCAAGGCCATTTTCGTTGTCCGAGGGCACTTTCAGCTGGAAAATCTTAAAGACTACAGGAAAGTTTTGAAGGGGCACTAAGGCCAAGATCTGGGCTGGATTTCGCAAAACACTAAAATCAATATTATTTGTAATGAGTTGTGAATATTGCCATTATAGTAATTTGTATTGTGACATCACACTTTGCTTAGCAATTAAAATTGATTCACACTTAAAGGGGCTGTGTCTTCATGATTGTAGCAGTAAATGGAATAACCCAGTTACTAGGTGCGCCGGCAATCACATCACAGTTAAACAAAGATGGCAGGCTTTGTGATTTGACCACAAGCGCAGGTGTGCAGTATCTGGGTGAGATTTCATCATTCCATGCACAGCCACAGGCCTGCTATAATCATGACGACACACCCCCTTTAAGATCAATCTAAGGTCTTTATGGAATTGAGCCCAATTCCAGGTCCGAATTCCACACCAATCAAGTAACCAAGTATCCTTGCCTGATGAAGGTGCTGAATAGCAGATAATCTTAGGTGATTGGGTCGTGCCAACCACCGGTGGAGCAGCAGTAGTAGATAGTATACGACTTCCATTGTAACATTCTTGCCACAAACCTTGATAAAATCCTGTTGCAGTGATCCATGTCTAGGCAAATGGAAAAATACACAAATTGTTTAACCCTCCTACTGCTAGACCATTCAAAACCATTCAAAATTCAAAACTCAGTAACTGGGGCACTGTACTTTTTTTTTTATTTAGATTAGACATTATCAGTCGTACCAGCGCCTCAGTCCAGTATGTGTCAGTGTTGCGGATAGAAAATGAATCTGTGATACCATGTTCCAAAAAAACCCCAAATTTATGACAATGACTCAACAAAATGCTGGAAAATCGCCTACTGCTAATGCTGGCTTCTCAAGATTATCAGATCACACTCACAGTCACCGATGAAATAAAATACGGCATTTTAGCCTAAAATGCATTTAGTTGTACACATAGCTCCCCAGTAGTAAGGACTAAGGTATTGGTATGAAATGGACCACGAACAGTACTGATCACGAAGTGGATTTAATACGAATGTGTGATACCCTGTTAAAGCCAAAATCTCAGAAAGAGGAAAGCAGCGCCCCAGTTACTGGGACTGGGTCTATACTCTATACTGTCTAGCCTATACTCATAGTATTTTTTTTTTAATAATATATGAAAATGGAATTGTGGAGTTTTCAGTGTGACTGGTGAGTCAGATGATACGCCATCTATTCTCACCAAAATAATGACAATGGTCGCTATTCTGTTGACTATACTTTGTTCACGGTGGTAGAATTGCTGGATATTACAACAATAATACAGTCAATACATACCGAGTTTGCTAAAACCACAACCAACACCACAATGCATATTGCAGTGAGAACAATCGCTATCACTTTGAATGGCCGAACCACGCGAGTTGTCGACGTGACCGTCGTCTCATCGGAATTCATTTTGGCGTTGTATTTCAGACGGACCCACTCTCAAAGTCTAGACAGACGAACAGTAATATCTCAGTAGGAAACTCAACCCTTCTACTGCATACCAGACGGATGTCAGTTGATGACAAAAGCTAATTCTTGCAGAATATAGGTACAGCGACCAGTGTTTGTAAATTCCTCAGCACAGCGTCATGCTAAGTAAGTTTACTTTGACTCGACTGATGCTCAATGAATACCAAACATGTCAATAATCCGCGAGCGTGTATGTACCAACACTGGTTCCACATCTACCCTGCGATTCAAATACGCACCTACGCCATGCCGAATACCAGGCAATATTGGGAGTGGTGGATTTTTTTTAAATAGAGGGCGCTTTAATTTAAAGGTAAACATTGGAGGGGAAGGGGAGGGGGAGGGGCATGCTGGTGAAGAGGGGTCGCTCTTTTAGCTTCAGTAGTCTTGATTGACAGGTGTAGATAGTTGTGATAGCAGTCAGAATTTGGTCAGAGAGTCACTTAAAATTTCTCTCACACTTTTTAGGTTGGGAAAACTACCCGCAAAACTCTCACCATGGTTCCAAAGGAAAAAAATCCTGGATATTTTCGAAATGGTCCACTGGAATAACCAATCTTCCAGGCCTGAAAGCCTGTGTTTCGCAAAGATCCCTTTTGTTGATATTTTCGAAACGGCGCACCGGAATTACCAAGCTTCCGGCATCTCTCAGAGCCTGAAAACATGTGTTTCGAGCACACACTGCATTGAGTACAACCATCCCATGGAGGTAGAAATAAAATGGTACAACCTAAGGTAGCAGAGCGCCATGCTGCTGTAGCCAACTGTTTCATTAGTTCTTTTTTTATAGTATTCATTTTCTTGTTTTTCTTCTACTTCTGTACTCATCGACGTCTGTTCAGCGACCCTTCTCTGATTTTACGAAAGGAGGATTTACCAAAGCCTGTTACAGTTCCCCCTCCCCATGTACTTCGCTCGCCTCTCCCCCATCCCACAGGCCAGGCTTTCGTTAGGGAAACGACTGAGGGCGCCACACCGCATGTCGTGTTCACCAACCAAAAACACACAGACAGCAGCCAGCAGCCCAAGTGCAGATTTTGGAGAAACTGGAGAATAATGTTAACATAAACTGTTCTGTTTACAATTGTCTTTAAGAAATGACGGCAGATAGCAGGACATGCTGGTTTCAGTATTCTTTTCTTTCAAACCACGTGTGAGTATGCTGTACATTTCCAAGAAAAGAAAGGGAAATGGTGTCGTTTTGAATTCTGTTCAGTGTTTGAGCCCAGTACGTATTTGTGCCCCTATGTTGAAGAAGTATCACAGTTCATACCAGTTCTTGAATTTCATTAGAAAGCTAACCCAATGTCTGTAGAACAAACTCTTGAAATTGTTTAGTGACTTAGCATCTACTAATAACTTGAGTCTGCAACGGCGTAGCCAGGATTTTTTTCACTGGGTGGGGGCCGGGGGCATTCATTGCTTTTCAGTGGGGGGGGGGGGGTGGGGGCAGGCCAGGTACCAGAGAAGGACTCATTTATTACTCTCACAGAACAGTCGGACATGACCCCCTGCTCTTGAACATATTGAAGTCGTGACTCCCTATTTTTTTTAAATGCAAAGATAATTGTTTGTGCTGAATTGTGTAGTGTCAATGTATCAATACGCAGACAACATGTACCCTCAACTACAGAATACCCGCAACTCTGGAAGCCACAGTTACAGCAATTGTGTTAAGTGTCGTGCTTGATTGCTTTACCTGCACAGGTAATAGTCCTTCCTCCATGTTCTGAGGGGAAGAAGTTGCCTATTCCATGCTTGATATGTGGCAGAGAGAGCCCCCCCCCCCCCCTACTCCTAGAACAAATATGGCGGTGGAGTTGCAAAATTAACTGGTATGCGGAACCAGCCCATAGGGACCAGCGCACCGCATACCAGCATACCAGTTAATTTTGCAACTCTGGTCGCCATATTTGTTGCAATACTGTTTTAATGGGATCTGAATTACGGTGAGAATTTATCACTTTTTAACAACTTTTAGTTTGCGGAGTAGATTTTCTGGACCAGTGCAACGCTCGATGAGAGTTGAAAGAACGCATAGAGCCTAATTTTGGCAAGATCTGATTTCAAAAAAGAACTGTAGCCATGTAAACGTGAAGGGCATTAAGTTTCGAATAGGATTTTGTACATGTCACTCTATGAGGTTCGTGGAGACGATAGCGGAACGAACCTCATAGTTCTAGGAGTACCCCCCCCCCCCCCAAAAAAAAAAATGTTGCCATACTCTTCCCATACACTCTTCCCCTCTTGGACAGAAGTACCCCCCTAAAATCCTCAGAAAAATTCCTCAGATTCCCAGAACACAATGAAGACACAATAGGAGGGGGGGGGGTACACCCTGCCACATATCGGGCACTAAATGAAATTGCGGGGAATTCTGCAATTACTCCAAAATACAAAATACCTGGATGACATCTCCTCTTCTTGTTTGTTAATTCATAATTGTTTTCACGAATTCATTTTAAGTTTGAATGTTATCTTGATTGTTTTGTGTTCTAATTACAGGAAAGCTGAATATGATGATAACGTCTGTATTGTTGGTGTCTTCGGGAAGAGCCATCGCTCCAAGGGATTGATGTTGAATGATGTCATCAATAGCAACACGTTCCAGCACATCAAGGTATTCCATTATTTCTGCACAGGTTGGCTCTTCAGAAGGAAAAAGGAAGGCTGGGAAAATGCTAGCCATGGTAGGACGTCAACGTCCGTTGCACTGCCACTGACGTCCTGGGTATAAAGCTTCTCTGCATTGCGAACAAAATAACAACAGTTGTTTTCCTTGTTTTTAACCTGATGCTGGCTTTGGCTCTGTGCCCCTTCAAAAGTACTCAGTAGACTTTCAGATTGTCCAGATTTCCGAATTTTCCCTTTGCAAAACGAAAATGACCTTGCTCTCTCAAAGCTGAAATTCCAAGCCTGTATTGATAACAGGTTCATTGTGTAAAACTTTGCAGGAACTGTGAATAAATTCTAATGGTTTTGAAACTTTATGCTGACAAATTAATCTGATCGCAATTTGTTTTCAATTTGGACAGGATCAGAGAAGTATCGGCCAAAAGGAGACAGATTTTGAAAGCGTGAGTAATTTATTCCTACTCGCTTATATTATTTAACCCTTTCCTTACCATAGGCAACACATAAAACACATAAAACAGCACTAAGGCCAATGGTTTTGTTCATATTCACCCTCCAAACCCAAGCTTACAATAGTTGGAAAGAGAAAGATTAGATCTTTTCAATGATGGTAAAATAAAGTCAGGTTGCTATCATGCAATCCCTTCAAATCGGAGTGGAAAGATCCGAAATGCCAAACACCTACGGAGTGCCATATGATTGTGTACAAAAAAGTGTTTCAGTTTACGGATAAAACTGAGGAAACAAAGATCGGGAACTTGGACATTTATTGGCCAATCTCAATGATTTCTAGATTATATGAAAGGGAATTCAGTAAGTAAGACGTGTCATATTACTTATTTTGCTGTAAAACAATATCCTCAAGATGAAAATAAGAGTTTGTAAAATTTGCCTTTTTTTGTTTTCTCTATCAAGAAAATGTCAAATACATGCACCGTGAATTGCAAAACGGCCGAGGATTGGTGCAAAATCCAGGGCTTGATCCCCAGTTTGCTCTGACTTGCCTCTAATGAGCCGAAATACAATAAATATAAAACAATAGTAGATCCTCTAGATGTCTCGTAATCCTCTCCTCGGAACAAAAGGACAAAGGTCTGGAATCGGAGTTACACATTAACCCCCTGCAAAATGGGCGGAAAGATTTAAAATCATGTTTTCTCTTTGTGTGGGCTGAACAAAGTGTGCGTGCTCTGTTTCAGTATGCTGATTTTACTCAATGGCATGTTGAACGTTGCACGTTTGCTGGCTCAGACAATATTTTTTGTGTGTACACATCATTTGGCAACAACTGGTTAAACCAGGAGGGTTGTGGGAGAAAAGTCAGTTTTATGTAAATTCTGAAACAGTGTGATTTACCATTTGTCTTATGTATTTTAGTGCAATATCGAAAGCTACTACGATGCAGAACATAAAGTCCTGTATCTGCACCTTGTGTCCATTTACGACACCGCCATCTTATCCCGCCTCTGCAGACAAATGCAACACAACCTGTCCAATGCAGTAAGTATGATACTTCACACATACTCACTTTTGATCTGGATAATAGTCTATTTGCACCCCAATAGACCCATGAACTGATGACCGTACGCTTTGTTAACATGTGCGCTTTCTTATGGTGGGGACCAGGGAATGGGGGGGGGGGCTACGAATTTGAAGCTCACATAGGAAAACACATATGTAAACATGTTACATCATCAGCAGAGGGTTCTATTCCAGTTATGCTGCTATTACAAACTTTATACAGACCTTGTTTATAAATAAAAAAGACCTTGTGTATTCCAGGCAAGACACTGCACTGGCCGTTTGAGAAATTTTCCATTCTGTATTATAATTACATAAAATCAAGATGATAAAATTGTAGTAGAAATAATAGCTGAACATGTTTTGATGATGTGACCTCTTTGAACCAAAAGTTGATATATAAACGTACATTACACTCTCCATAAAATGGTATGTTCTCTTCCATGAAGCTGTGAACAGATTGTGCCTGCAGGAAGTCCAGGCTCTGGGGCTCTTTTGTAAACCTGTGATGTCACAGGTCACATGGTCCATATCTTTGCCGTTTTCAAAAAGTGACAAATCTCGAGAAAATCACATTTGAAGTTGAACGTTAATTCGTTGGTCGTTGGTCATGCTAATTTTGATTTTAACAATCAAAATTAAGGACATGGTGTTTACATGCTGAAAAGGTGTGCATTGTTTTTCATTATTTTCTCCTGACTTGGACGATGGATTGAGCCTAAATTTTCACAGTTTTTTTTTTTTTTTTTTCATGTATATATTGAATCACACAATGTAAGAACACTGCATTGTCAGCTTTACCAATCTTAGATTTTACTTTTAACAGCAATGAGTACATCTATAATGTTGTGATTTTTGACACATTCGTCACTTCGTGAAAATGGTGACGATATGACTGCAAAATAAGTAGCTGAGAAATCTAAGGCTGCTAAGAAAATTCTTGTTCATAATTTTGTTTTTTCACCGACAGGATTGCCATGCCTACTGGAAGGACCACAGTACAAGTCATGCCAGAGCCTTGCTGTTCATGTTTTCAGTTTGTCATATCATGATGGTAAGAAAGTCGCCAAGAGTAGTATGGTTAACATCTTGAAGATGAAAAGTGCAAAGAGAAATAGTGACTGGGCGGTGTGTTTTTTTTATTTGGATTTCCCAGGTTGTTCATCCGAAGAACACCTTTGACATTAGCTACCTGCAGTTATTTAGAGCTCTGGAGAGTTTGAGGTAAACTTTTTGTCTCATCATTAAAATACATTATTCTTGATTTTCTGAACATAGATTGATCCATTAAGCCCCACCTACCTTAGCAACTACCTAGCAACAGCACAGGGTGTGACTTTCTCGCCGCGATCGCAGCGGTGGTTCGGTTGCGGCCACACGCACGTATTGGATACATAACATGTACATGGTTTTTGCGAACGGTATGGATTTAGTTTTGTGGTCTTCTGAGCATGACTGTACAGGGACCACTGTTGTGGGATTTGCACCACCAGAAATATAAAAAATTCAAAACAAAACGAAAGATAGAACATTTGTATGAGCTGTTATGTGTCAGGACAACAGCGGCAGTTTGTTTATTTTTCTTATGGGATTTTAAAGTGTCAGCCAATTTGGCTGACGGTGCTGCATACTCCAAACGAGTTGAGGATGTTTCAGGAATGCTCAAGTCCAAATGAAAAGGGGTAGTTATAGTGTAAGGCACTTTGATGCAATGTTTAAAAGCGCCTAATAAATGCCTGTTATTATTATTTGGTATTTTCGGTCATTTTCTAAAGCTTAAAATAATTTTGTCGGATTGTTTAGGGAGAAGTTAATTCCCACGGTCACAAGCCTCCTGAAGGAGCTTCATGTGAGTAAGGAGCTTAAGAATAATGGCCGCCTCTGCACGCCAAGGTTGCTCTTCATTTGCCAACAGGTAAAATCATCCCCTGTGGGAGAAAGTCTGGCTGTTTATTTACCAGGGGGCAAACAAGCTAACCCTTGTGAGGGACTTGTTTTTTTTTTTTTTTTTTTTTTTCATGCCCTATTCTTTTTAATGTTATTCACCTTATACATGTGTGTATCAAACTTCATGTTTTTATATCACAACAAATATTTTTGAATTTGATTTTGAGGTAGCATCTTCTCCCCACACCAACCAATCCGGTTTTCGGCAGCTGCCTTAAACTCAGATTTGCAGAGATACCAAATCACAAATTTTGGGATGAAATGCCAGAGTTTAAACTTGAAATGCAACTATCTTCCCCACCAAGCAACACATTAACCGTGCTACTCCATCGAGTTGACCAGCGACTTGAATCCGTTCCACTGCATAAATTGTGTATGGTGGTACAGCTATTGATATGAAAAGAACACACCATGTATATGTGTGTACTGTGTAGATGCATTCACCACATAATGTTTTATTGCAGGCCTACATAGTGTATCTATCACACAAAACCACAGTGGGTGACATTGAATGGTCAGACAGTAGAAGGGTTGATTGTGTACTGTGTGGGTGCATTCACCACATGATATCATATTGCAGGTGGCATAGTTTATCTATCGCACAAATCCACAGTGGATGATTTTGAATGGTCAGACAGTAGGAGGGTTAAAATAAAGTCTCATCTGGGAAAAAAAAGGTAAAGGTGATGAAATGAGACAATAATTTGAGGTTTTTTGAAAAAAAGCAAATTTGTGATTTTGATTCATCCTTAGACGGACATGGCAGAAGATGAGCTGAATTCAAACGACTCAGTCTCCTTCTTAAAGTCCAAGTACAAGGTAAGCAGCAAGTTCTAGATGGTCCTACTATCGGAGTCAGAGACTGGAGTCTGAGGCTGAGACCCATGTTATACTTGAGCCACATAATTTTTGACTTTGGGACTTGTCTAAATTGGCTTGGTACTTGAGATTTCATTTGGTATTTGACCTGAAAAACTTCAGACTTGGCTTGAAACTAAACCTCAAAAGACTTGAATTTTGACTTCATGGTGAACGTTTCGATGACAGTGCCATACCAAACATACTATCAGTAATGGTTCTGATGATGACTAGGTACTGTACGGAATGTTTGATCCCAAACATTGACAAAAAAGAGTCAAATTAATCATCCCGCTGTTGGTCACATTTTCTTGCGAGTTTACCGACCATTCGAAACCATTCAACCACACAGGTTATGTTTGGTGGCAAAACTGTGCATAGTATACAAATATTGACTGCTTCGAGTGCTATGGTACGACTCCCGAAGTGATCTCTGGCGCATTCTGTTTTCCCGAGGTGAAGGTGAGGGAAAATAGAATGCTCCGGGGATCACCGAGGAGTCAGACAGTATTAGGGTTAATTGCTTTATGTACCATAAACAATGATGTCTTATCTTTTCTACAGAGATGGTCTCCACGTAAGCTCCTACAACATTCACTTGAAGATCAGATTTATAGATTGCTTCGTAAAAGTCGTATCTTGACCAATAATTTGTAAGTAATTATTTCTTTCTAACATTGATTCTGACAGGTAGAGCAATCTGCCGCTGGGTTACCTATACTCTCTTATTTGTAGAATTTCTTGTGCGAACAAAGAAAGTTTGACTAGAGTGGGATTTTAACCTGCGACTCCGGCTTTACATGTCGGTGCTCGACCAACTGAGCTATCTAGCCCTACAGCCTCTAGCTACCTGGAAATCTCGGTGGTCTAGTTGTTAAAGACATCTGCTCTGGAATGGCAAAGGTCATGGGTTCGAATCCCACCCCGGTAATACACCTGTGGATATGTTTTTTTACAGGACTTGGGGAAGTAAAACACAAATAATAGCCCTACATGTATGTTTGCAGTTTCCCTATTTTGTCAATATCTTTGTTCAGGAGGCACCAGTCAGAAGTCTCGCCCAGTTTACGATCATGCTCGGTAAATGAGCATGCCCAGTTTACCCTACAACCTGGGAAGCGCATAATTTTTGGATCACGTTTGTCTCAGTTGTGATCTTTTGATTTCCTTTTCAGATCTCATTGCCTCTTCACCGTTCCTGGGAACCAGGCTTTCGTGTATTTTTTGGACAAGCAGGGTCAGGCCGAGGATCCGGTAGAGTTGTTAATATCGGAACTGAACAAGAATTTCCCCGCCTTTCGAAAAGGTATGGCTTTATCTGTGCAGGATATAACTAGCAAGTTTGTCTGTTGAGATTGCACACACGTCACATGCAGCGACTGTGCCACACTCACCATTTTGGAAGTCAGTAGGTATACGTGTAAGTGCTGCATCGCCTAAAATTCACCCTTCACTGCATGGGTGGATGATGCGTAAAGCACTCGCCTCTCACCACTGTGGCCCTGGTTCGATTCCCCGCATGGGCCATGTGTGAGTAGAGTTGTGGGTTGGTTCGCCACACCACAAGGGTTTTTCTCCATGCCCCACTGGTTTTCCTCCCTCAGGAAAAATCAAACACTTTTAATCTCTGGCTGTGCTCTGTGGTCGTAACATGGGTTGAGGTGGCTGGCTGCCAAAGGCACCCTTGAATGCCTGCAGCTCGAACGTGTGTAGCCGTATCCTTTGAAATTCAGCTTCTCAGCTGTCAGTAAGGATAATTAGCCTTCCAAATTATTATTTATTTATATATTTTATATCATATTGCAGGCTTGCATTGTTTTCTATCATTCTGAACAACAGTGAAGGTTGACTGTGTACTGTGTACTGTACATATTACAGTCTGGCATAGTTTACCTATCGTTCGAAACCATAATGAATCGTATTGAATGGTCAGACAGTAGGAAGGTTACTATTATTAATTATGAATGGACACTACCGATGGTTGTTTCTTCAGATTCCAAGGCCCAGCAAGGTCCATCATTACCAACACCCACACCGTCCACTCAGTTCCAGATCTTTACTAACTCCATACCGTCTTTAGAGGAGACTAGCTGCTCAAGTGACCTCAGGTCGTTTCTATGGGACCACATCAGTTTGGTGCTGGATGGGAAGGGATTTGATGAAGGGATGGGACGAGGGTCATCAACGTCACAACTTGAGGTGAGTTTTAAAAACCCAAATTCCAAATGCTGTAAATCTATGATTCTATACACACATCATGTGGTGTGGCAGATAGATGGATGATTTGTGCCTTTGATGATACAAGCATGGAATTATGATAAAACAGCCTGAGTATGTCAGCAAAAATATGTTCGGCTATAGGGCCATCACAGATTTTTTTTTTGAAAAAATTGCTTGTTATTCTACCTATACACTAATCTGAGCAGCTCAATCATGGTGGTTTACACCACTGCAGCTATGGCCGCCGCACGCATATGTACCAATCAGCATGGAGGATTCACAGTGGGTGTGCGTTGACGTGCACGTGCAGCGGCCATATGTGCGGTGGTGTAAACGGCCGTGAATAAGCTGCTCGGATTAGTCTATACTTTATCAAAATTCAAATCTGCAATGGCCCTATAGCCAAATAGCTTTCTCGTGACTCTGCCTCTCATTTTTTTCTGTCCATGGTCAGCCACTGAGTTTCAACAAATGGCGAGATGTCTCCAGTAAACTCTACAACTTCTTCATGGCGGATTCCACCGAACCGAAGGTCATAGGTCACTTCAATGCCATGACCTCTGCCCTTGACCTGGACATGCGATTTTCAGAGGCGTAAGTATCTGTTACTTTTTGAATTATTTGCCATTTCAGTCCAAAAATATCTGTATTTCAAAACTTTGCTCTAACCATAGAGCTATATTGAATGCACACATTTGTTTAACCGTCCCGTATGCAGACATGTTTGGTGGCTTGTACATGACTGAGGAACAAGTTTATTTTTCATAGAACTTGCATTCATGTTGAAACTTACACACATGCTAATGAGGGTTTGGGTTTGCGTTTGGTGTAAACCACCATGAATGGTGAACTCCCACGCATATTATTTTATCGACTCTCGGCTGGGAGTCGTTAAGTGCAAGGAGAAATTTTCATTTAAATTTTTTAGTCTATAAGAGTCTTACTTCCAGACTGCCTCCCCATCTATGTAATGTTTTGAATTATGCTGCCACTGCCCACTCATACAATACCAGATCGGTCTCACAAGGTAATCTAGTTCCCCCACTGCCTAAAACCAACTCAGGAAAACGTAAATTTGCTGCTCGTGGGGTCAATTCATTTAATCAACTCCCCCTTACGCTAAAGAGTCCCTTGCCACGTAGTGTAGCAAGTTTTAAAATGCAATACACACATTAAAATTTGTAATAGGTGGGGCATGTGGTGCTTTCCTGGCTGGCCCAGATTTTTTCACCTTTGTCTTTATTGTTTATTTGCTTGTTGTAAAGTTTTTGTGCTGTTGTCGTATGTCCGTAGTCTTTATTTAAATTTGGCTGTTTTTCTATTTTTAATTAATGCTCTTAATCATTTAGTTTTTATACATATAGGCCTATATTTATATTTTTATTTTTATTTTTATTAATACAATTTTAATATTTTGATGTTTGTAGTTGCTGGGCACCTCTGAAAAACAGTGTTTCACTGAGAGGTCTCCCCAGGGTAAATAAGAAATAAATAAATAAATAAATAAATGAGCTGCTCATAATAGTGTAAAGTGTCTTCTCGGTACCTTAAAAAGACTAGTGGGGTGAGACCAAGAGCATTGATTATCGCAGCTAGCTATATCTCTGCATTTATTTGTTGTTCTTGATGACAGACGATGTAACAAAGTGCTTCCGATAGCAACCAGGACATATCAAGAGGGCGCCCCGTCTCATTACACCAGCACAGTCCACGCCAGCAGGGTAAGTATAGCCATGTCTGATTTGACGGCTTCGGGACATTTTGAGACGCACTTGAACGTCTGATTGGTTCATATATAAATCCTGAAAGGAAAGTTTGGAGGCAGTTCATGTGGCTCTGATGATTAATATCACACTTAAGAATGGGATACTTATTTTGTTTTATTAAGAAACATTTTATGAAATTTGTTGGTGAAAAAAGTATTATTTCCTCAAGAAATGGCTTTGAAAATGCCTCCATTTTTAAAGTACTCGTTTACGCTCTTCCAGTTAGCACAAGCTATGAAGGTTTTCTCCCAGCATGCTCGTGGACCGGCATTCGAGAAGTACGCCAATCAGCTACAGGCTGAGTGCCAGCTCTTCTGGCAGAGTGGACGTCAACTCTGCGAAGTGGTCAGTTTTACCGGTCATCATTGCATTCATAAGGTAATTTTCAGACATCAGTAATTATGAAGATTACATGAAAATCAGAGTCCATCATTTGAAATCATTCAACTGCATGGGTTGTGTGTACATGTGTGTACTTTGTAGATGCATTCACCACGTGATGTCATCTTGCAGGCTAGCATAGTTTATATATCATTCAAAACCACATTTAAATGACATTGAACGGTCGGATAGTAGGAGGGTTAATACAGTTTGTTAGAAAGTTATGGGTTCTACATGTATGACTTGCCAGGTTGTTTATTTATTTACAAGTATTATGTGATCCCTGACCTATGACCCTTCGTTCTTCCCAGCTTCATCTCTTACCAGACAGTGTGAGTGACCCTGAGCGGGAGGCCATCATTCCCAGAATGCCTCACACCAATAACAACCGCACCCCATGTGCTTGTAACTGTGGGAAGACGGTGACACAAAGAGACGACCCATTCACCCTCAAGGTAAAAAAAAAATGCAGTGTATATATCTGATATTCCATAACTAAATTCTGCACTGATGTTAAAAAAAAGTGCAGGATCGAATATTATCGAAAAAGAAAACTAGTCAGGCCATATCCAAATTAGCGACTACGTCTACAGCTGTGGCTGTTTCTAAGGCTGTTGCTAAGGACGTCCTATGCTTCAATGCATGATGACGCGGCGATCCAGCCATAGCAGTAGTCGTAGCCGCCAATTCGGACACAGGATATGTTTGAATTTGAAGTTCATCAGTCGAAGACTTTAGGACACTAGGTGGCAGCAGACATACCAGGGCTCGATTTCACAAAGCACTAAGATTCATTTCAAGATGAGTTGTCAGTATTCTACCATAGTGATGTGTATTGTACCTTGTACCTTGTAGTCATTAAAACCTCCTAGGACTCCTCATGGGAGTGTAAACTGGAGGCAGCCAGAAACACCGGGGCGAACCCCTTCTCTTAGCGATAAGTGTAACTGGGTTCTTTTACGTGCATAACACAACACACACGGGACCAACGGCTTTACATCCCATTCGAAGGACGAAACAAGTGTCACGACCGGGATTCTAACCCACACTCTGCTGATCAGAAACACCAAAGCTTGAGTCCGGCGCTCTTAACCGTTCGGCCACGACACGCCGCATGTGACAACACACTTTGCTTAGAAATCAAGATTGATACACAGTTAAGAACAATCTTAACTATTTGTGAATTTAGATGCACCATGTATTGACCTCTTGCGGGGAGAAATGTTAACTCTGAAAACAAGACAGTTGCTTTGTTCTCAGTGTTTACACTAGCATTCTCTAGTCATCATCATTTTTGTTTGGTCGGGGGTGCTAGATATGAATAAAATCTGATGAGTCGGTACTGATTGAGGAATTGCACTCTATTTCACAGCTTGCCAACTACGACTTCTTCCATGTAATGGAAGACAGATGCTGCAGCAAACTGAAACATCACAAATTCCTGCTGTATGAACCCGTACGTCGCGACTCCAAGATATTGCTGGCCATGTCAGCAACGCAAGAGCAGCCAAAGGGTTGCGAAAAGGATGGGGGCGCAAAATCGGAGCCCAAGGAAGACGGACAGGGCAAGATGATGACGGAGAAGTTAAAGAATGGTAAGTTGGAGCAAGTTCATTGCTAACTTTCATCAATTCAAACCACGGATGCGGGGTCTGTTTTTCACTCAAACGCATCTAGTCGATTGATTAGTCAATTAGATTTGGTCAGTGTATATCCTTGATTAGACGAAAGGATAAGCAAATGTTGGCACATCATTTTCAATTATTTTCTACTGTTGTCTTTACTTTGGTGCAGTAGTTAACTAATTAATCTCAATGCAAAGATAAACTGTTGTCGTATTGAACAAATCCTATTTGACTTGAGAAAAAGTGCTATGGGGCTAGGTTGATCCAGTTGGACTAGCTAGTCAAACCACACAGCGTTCGGCTGACATTGAGATTGACTATGCTTAAGTCAACTCGACTCTAATCTCCCACCCAAATTTGCTCTTCGCTAATTGGCCACTAGGAATGGTTTTGGAAATTTTGATTCGGACTACCCATTTAGGGAAAGCCACAAGTGCCTTGACGGGGACCCGAACCCACACTCTGACAGTGAACACTAGGAACCAATTTCATAGAGCTGCTTAAAGCAGAAAATATTGCTTAACAATTTCTGCTTAGCAGAAATGAGCAGGATGCCAGTCAAAAATGTTACATGTGGCATGTTATTGTGGCTGGTAACCTTATTCTGGTAAGCATAATTTTGCTATGCTAAGCTACCTTTTGTGCTTAAGCAGCTCTATGAAATGGGGCCCAGAGCTTGAGTCCGGTGCACTAGACCTCTCAGCCATTACAATGTGGAAACAGTCTATTAAGTTGTACATGTATTGGTGTAAAATCTTTCTAATTGGTGAAGATCTCTTTTACGATCTAATGAATACAAAAGACAGGTGTCACACCCCACCCCTTGGTGACATTATAAAGATTCCGTCTTATTTTATGGTCAATTTCTTCTTGTTGTAGATTCGGCAGCGAGTGTTCCTAACACCTTCAGTCCAGCTCTTAGTCTCGGCCAGTCAGGTGACATGCTATCCCACGATGCACACAGTGGGTTGCCAGGCAACAGCTGCACAGCTAGTCTACTCAGCATGGGCGATGGAGTACACGAAACCATCAGAGGTAAATGCTTACAGCTACAGTAACGTGACTTTGTGACATTGGAGGTCATAGGTTAGCAGGCACAAAATGTTCACAGACCTAAGGAAGAAACCCTTCAATCTTGTACGAATTTCACTGCATGTTTTTGTTGATATTTTAATTTGAAGTAAGGAGCCATTCAAAAATTTAAAAATATTGGATCTTTTTTCAAAACTGTTTGGACCCACCCAACCCCAAATTTGGATTCTTCAGTATTTGACTGACTATTTTATTATACCCTATACACAGAAGAACAATGAAACGGATATTTTAGATGAAATATTCTCACAGCTCAGGAGTTTTCAGTTGCGTTTCCTGGCTTCTAACATGTAACATGTAACTGTGTAGTTGAAAGCAATCTAAGACATCTGCTCTACAATGGCAGGTGTCGTGGGTTCGAATCCCACCCGAGGAATATGCCTGTGGATTTTTTTTTTTTCACAAGACTTGGGGAAAGTACTGATCATACACATGTACAGTGCTTAACACACATCGGTGTATGGGTGAAAACACAAATAATATTTTAAGCAAAAATTGGCCATCTGAGGAGACTATGCCCAAACTCCGTCATAAACTTCAACTAAGCTTGCCTGCCAGTAAATGCCTGCCAGTAAAATGTTGTTCTTCGTGAAATAAGTATCGTTCGGATCAATGTAGAATGCCGCAAGGAAGTTTAATGTACCCTTGAATCTTAATTATTTAGTAACGGTAATCCTTAGCGTTGAAAGTGGCTGAAAATGAAACAACCCAAGGGCAATAGACCTTCAAGGACAATTTTTATGTCGTCATAAAATTTATATTAAGTAAGAATCGAAACTCTGCATGGTGGGAACGCAATCTAGTAGGTTTTGTGGAGACGCCATGTACGTGAGTAAGATTTGAAACTTTGCATGTTGGAGATACATTGTAGTAAGTTTTGCGGTAACACCATGTGCATGAGTAGGATTTGAAACTGTGCATTGGTGGGAATACAATCTAGTGAGGTTTGCCGTAACACTATGTACATGAGTAAGATTTGAAACTTTGCATTGGTGGGAATATGATCTAGTAAGTTTTGCGGCGACACCGTGTAATTATCTCTAATGAGTTGGGGTGGTTTTTTATGTTGTGAAAGTTTAATATTTAACCAATGAATTATGCTTTTGTTATTTTAGAGTCTCCTTAATGGGTAATATGGCAATAAAAAAGGTGAATGGACAACCTGATAAGGAATTACTAGATATTCATCTTCTGTTTTTGAGGATAAGATAATCCAATAATCTCACAAAAAGGATTAATGGATGTAGCATAATAGCTATTAAACAAACAATGTGCATTTGTATTTTCATATATTGTGTTTGGCCTTCAAGTATTATAGCAGGCTTGTGGCTGTGCATGGAAAGATGAACTCTCACCCAGATACTGCACACGCGTGTGCTTGCCGTCAAATCACAAAGGGTGCCGTCTATGTCAATCTGCGATATGACCGCCGGCGGGATTCCTTCTTCTTTTTTAGGGTACCGCTGGCACAAAGAAACCCCTGACTTGACAAAGCCAAGAAAACAAAGATTCTCTTTATTGTACTGTAAATTTTGTTTTCACAACCGAGAAAATGTCAAATTTACATACTATGAATTGCAAAACACAGGCTGTTACCTACGGCATAGGATTGGTACTAAACTCAGAACCAAGGCTCGATTCTCAACTCATTCTGACTTACCTGCATTGAGCCAAAATACAATGAATAAACAATGGTGGAGGCCTCGCGATGTCTTGTAATCCTCTTCTTGGAACAAAAGGACAAAGGTCTGGAATCGGGAATTACACAAAAACCACCTCTCAATAGCCATAAAACACCAATATATTCAAGACCTTTTTTGGTCTGTGTGCGGGTGAAACGAAGTGTTAGACACCGTGTGCGTGTGGTCTGTGCACGCTCCGCAGTAGAATGTCTTGGCTACCTACCGGTAGTCCGAAATTACACCATGACGTCTTAGCATGGCTTCCGTTTCCAGACCAGGAAAACATTTGCGTGTTCACACGTCATCTGGCACCCCTGCTGGTGAAGTGAATGTTAGATGTAGGCCTATGTCTTGTCTTTAAACAGTTACTGTTATTTGTCTTTACTCTTAATTTGTCTTCTTTCGTCATCAGAGAAACGTCGTTACTTGAGAGAAACATCAACAGCAGAATATCTGCAGGGCATGATGTGCTCAACATCCCCCCGAGGATTATTGCCTCTGTTCTCATCATGGTCCTTGTTATGTCTTGGGAAAGCGTCCTCGTACAACCCCAGCAAAGGTGATCATCAGCAACATATTTTATACTCGAAGATTTTCTTTGTGATTTAATTTGTTCCCTCCCACACAAAAGTGTATTTTTTTCTATGATTTTTTTCATGATTTTATTGATTGTTTTAGAAAACAGAGTTTGGAACACCCCAATTTTGATTTTGATTATAGGAATCAAAATTGAGGACAATGTGTGTACATGCTGAAAAGTGTGCATGGTTTTTCACTGCTGACGATGGCTTGAACCCAAATTTTCACTGGTGTGTTTTTTCATTGAATCACACAAAGTAAGAACGCTGCACTATTAGTTTTACCAATCCTATATTTTAACTTTATGCTTTGACAGATGAAATGTTATTGGCAACTTTGATTGTATTCAATATTGTCATGAATGGAGTATTGGTTTACATCCAACCCTTGCAATACATCCCAACAACACATATATAACCATCATTGGCTTCCCTTCATGTAGGAGTACGGTGATGAATAATAACTGCTTTCCATGCTTTTGTACTGAATGAATGAGATCAGTGAGCAGATTTCCGGATTAGAAAATGGGTTTCTTTTTGTTTGATCACTGGCTACAGGACTTGATCAACCAGGTTTCCTGAGAGATTCCAACTTCCTACTTCCATGGGATATTCCCATTCCCAAAGGAAGTGCACTGGATCCATCCTGGCCTGTTCCAAGTGAGTCTTCCAGTGGGGGAGGCCGGAAAGGTGGAAAACATCGTGATAAGAGGGGACAAAAAGGTATGCCAACAACAAGTCTACAAAGTAACAGGGATTTTCATGAAATAAACCCCGCATAATTGTCAAAAATCTGCGAAATATTCAGCACCATCTGTCCTCTTTCTGTGGGTGAAGCGGCGCGTTGCACAGTAAGTGTATACTCTGTGCATGCTCCAAAACGAAATGTCCGGGTGACATTTGTTCCAGTATTCCGATTTTACAGAGTGGCGTGTTTACTTGTCGCCCGTTAGCTGGTTCAGAAAGTAATGGCTTATATACCGGTCATCCGGCGTCAATTGTTAAAAGAATCCATTTTGTTTGGCTGACAGTGACTTGATATTCATGCGACTTAAAGTTTGAGATGTTCTTGTTGATTGTTTTCTAGACAGTAGTAGTGACCCTAGCATACGTGCGTACATCGGTAATGAATACGAATGCCCCAGAGGACATAGGTTCATCTGCTCGGGCCCAGACAAGATCGTCAAGGCAACCAGTAGCGGCATTGTGAAGGATACCGGTACAAAGCTGGTAACCTCTGACATGCCGCTGTACCATCCTTGCCCATGTAGGTAAGTACAAGTAGCCCAGTGGTCGAGTGCATGGACCTCAAGTTCTCATGACGGAGTCGTAGCAGTGTAGGTTCGAATCCCGGTCATGACACCTGTGTCCTTGAGCAAGACACTTCTCTGTAATTGGAGTTAATGGATATCTGTGAGGAGAGAGATTTTAATGTGAATGAGTAGCAGCCTGCGCGCTCATTTGGTTGCCGGTGCTGCATACTCCTAAGGAGTTGAGGATGTTTCAGGAATGGTTAAGGCCCGTTTCCCTGGGGTAATATTAGGGTCATGTTAGGCACTTTAAGAGGCTTACTTGCCTTGGAAAAAGGTACATCATAAATACATATTGTTTTTTATGAATACAACCCCACCTAGATAAAGATCATTTTATTTTCTCGGTTCAAGCAACATAAACGACCTACTTCAGTTACCAGCAGCCGATTTCATGAAACTTTGCACAACTGCGTAAGCCTACTTGTGCCATATTTTATTGCATAAGTGGCCCAACTTACGCAGTAAATGTTGCACAAGTGGACTTATGAAAATGCCCACAGTGGCCGCAAATACCACAAGATTTGACCTACTCATACCCAACCCAAAAGGTCAAAGTAAAGGTCATGTCTTGAATTGACATGTTTCACATAGTATCAACATTTCTAAAATGAAAACCGAATTTCCATTCCATATTATTTTTAGTTCTATTGGAAACATTGATTCAAAAAAATCAACATTGTCGGCCACTTCTGGCCATATGGTGATGATTATACAGAAATGGCTTTCTAAAGAGTTTAATCAAATTAAAAATATTCACTCGCCAAATTTTGATTCTGTTTTTGTTTACCAGGTCCACCAAGCCGCCCCTTGGCCAGCTGATGCGTGCCTTTGTAGTCACCCCAGATGTACCCCTTTATATCAAACTTAACCCTCGTTTGAGGCCTGGCCCACACCCCTGCCCTATCTTCCATCCAGAGGTATCAGAAGACGGAATTACGCTCTCTGGCAACAGCTTATGGGTCCTGAGGTTCCCGTATCCTTTGAATAATTTCTGGTTAATTCTAATGACTCTGTTGACTGTGTACTGAATGGTATTGAATGGTCAGACAGTAGGTTGACTGTGTACTGTGTAGATGCATTCACCCCATGATATAATATTTCAGGCTGGCATAGTTTATTATTCAAAACCACAGTAGATGATATTGAATGGTCAGACAGTAGGAAGGTTGACTGTGTACTTTGTAGATGCATTCACCGCATAATATAATATTGCAGGCTGGTGTAGTTTAACAATTAAAAACCACAGTGGATGATATTGAATAGTCAGACAGTAGGAGGGTTGACTATACTGTGTAGATGCATTCACCGCATGATATTATTTTGCAGGCAAGCGTAGTTTATCATTCAAAACCACAGTGGATGATATTGAATAGTCAGACAGTAGGAGGGTTAATACAACGTCCATAGTAACCCCCACTCCCTAAACAGCACAGTCAACCTGATTGTCTGATAGATTTTTAGTAATCTTGGGAGTATCCTCTCATTCATTGATTTTGCTGATTCTGAGGCTGTGTCCAAATTTGCGGCTCTGGCTACGGCTGGATTGCTGCATCATCATGCATTGAAGTTTAGGATGTCCTTAGCAACAGCTGTAGCCGTAGCCGCCAATTGGGATACGGGGGCTATGGCTACAGCTGTTGCTAAGGACATCCTAAACTTCAATGCATGATGATGCAGCGATCCAGTGATCATTCAAAACCACAGTGGATGATGTTGAATAGACAGACAGTAGGAGGGTTAATACAACATCCATAGTAACCCCCACTCCCTAAACAGCACAGTCAACCTGATTGTCTGATAAATTTTTTAGTAATCTTGGGAGTATCCTCTCATTCATTGATTTTGCTGATTCTGAGGGTGTGTCCAAATTTGCGGCTCTGGCTACGGCCAGATTGCTGCATCATCATGCATTGAAGTTTAGGATGTCCTTAGCAACAGCTGTAGCCGTAGCCGCCAATTGGGATACGGGGGCTATGGCTACAGCTGTTGCTAAGGACATCCTAAACTTCAATGCATGATGATGCAGCGATCCAGCCGTAGCCAGAGCCGCAAATTTGGTTCATACAAGCTTACCCGTTTGCAAGATTTTCATCAAAACTTTCCTTAACATCGTCTATCCAGTTATGTATACGTTGATGAAAATGGCCCCATCCTGCCCCCAACCGACAACCAGCCCCCTCCCTCTGCCAAACTCTTACGGGGAATGTACCTGACGACAGCTCAGAAGCCCCCCGACTCCTGAGAGACCAAACTGGACATCCTGACAAAATCTCCATGGTTTTTTTCTTCTGAGGCGTTGAGAAGACCCCTCACAAGCAACAAAGCACAAGAAGAATCTCCTACGTCTTCTCTCACAAACCTGTGAGGAAGAGGGTGTTGCGTTTATGAGGCTGCAGGGTGGATAGCAATGAGACACCGAAGAGAGAAGTCTGGATTTTCCCTCTCAAGCCAACCAAGGTACGGCGTTTGTATCATAGTGCGCGGAGCAGTCTTCCACAACTGCTGCATTCTGCCCTGCGGGGTTTCCCCCTGCCCGTTCAAACGTGAGGGGGGCCACATCAGTAACCACCTCCCTGGGAAGATTTGCAACAAAGGAAATGCTAGTTAAAAAATGTTCAGTACATGTGTGTGTCATTTATGGGTTTTTTTACTTTTTTTTTTTTATTTGGATGTGTCAATGGAATCATCGCGCATTTTTGTGAGCGCTGCATTCTTGTCAGTTTTGCAGGCGTAAATTTTGCTTCGATCAACAAGTGGAATTTTTACCACCTCGCTATTAAGTGCATCAGCCAGAGGAAACACTGCTGTGCCCCACCACGGTAAACCGGTAAGACAAGAATGTTGTCAGTCTCTCCCGTAGTCCAATGTGGAAAAGAAGAGAAAGAAGAAAAAAAAAACTTGGGTCAGTCTTGGCTTGTGAAACTAGCCTGGAGTCAAAAAAAGGAGGCTGGAATTCTGCCACGGCCCTGGTTTTAAAATCGAGGCCTCACGACTGAAATTCCAAACCAATGCCACTGAAAGGAATTATACTAATAGATGATAAATTACAGCCATTAAACTGTTTGAATGCAGTAAATCACGTAGATTTACTGTGACTGTCTTTTAGGAGCAAAAAAAAAACATTCTCTTAGGGTACACACCAATCTTTAAGTCTGCATGTTTTGAGTAAATTTACTGAAAAACCAACCTTAAAGGAACGGTATTGCACCCTTTAAGAAAACATGTTTGTTGTATTTGCTTGTCGCTGACTAAAATGCTTAGAAAAACATTTGTAAGCAAAAGTGTATTACATAAACGATTGAGAAGATTTGACAGGGCATGTACGCACTCTCAATGGATTTGCATTGTTGCGTCACTCATCTGCTCACAAGAACCGGCAAGTTTAGCGAGCCTTTTGCTTTGCTTACGGTTAGTAGCAGTGTTTATAAAAATAGAAATTCTGCTAATGGCCGCTCCATAAGCAGAAAACGTCCGCTTACAGGATTGATGAAATTGGGCACTGGGTCCAATGTCACAGAGCTTCTTAAGCAGATAAAGCTGCTGAATGATTTTCTGCTGAGCAACAGATACACAGGAAACCAGTTGCAAATTGTATGTAGGCCTATTAGTATTTTGGTTGGTAACCTTTTTGTCTGGTTAGCACAAACGTTTTGTGCTTAGCTACTTTTTTTTTTTTTTAAAGATGGGCAGTACCCTTTAAGGGTAGAATCTTCTACTTATGTAGTAAGACTGCATTTGCATGAAAGTAGGTTACATTACACTGTCAGCACATAGATGTCAAACGGCACCTGTTCTCCCTACTCATTCACTTATGGCCTCATCAAGCGCGCATAAATTTAGACATTGATGACAGTAAAGTTCTCAAAAGAAAATGTTGTAGGCTCTCACAGTCGTGGCTTGGGGTGGCGGGGGGGGGGGGGGGTGGGGTTGAGGATTCGTTAAAGAATCCTAAACTGCGTATTTAATTCAGCCTCTGTTCTAGCACACTATGTTGATGGATATTTGTATTGTTCACAGCTGTTTTATTTCCTTCTTTCGGCATGGATAGTTCTGTCCCGGGGAGAAATGAATCAAGGTTGATGGAGAGGAGAAATTATTGATAAGATGCCTCTCAAGGAATCTGTAATATTTATGATTTGTTCATCAGCATTTTAGAAAAGTGTAGTGAAGTTTCTTTGCCAGGTGTTCCGTTGCGCCATTTCGTGTTTTTTTTTTTTTTTTTTTTACAGGAAGTTTTTTAGGGTTCATTAAAAACCAGGAAATATTTCACTGACTGTGACGTCCCATGCCATGATGAGGCACTTCTCAGAAACGATGAAATGGCATTAAAAAGTGAAGACGCCCGAAACACCAGCCAATGATATCAATGTGTTGCGACGCCGTAGACATTCTCTATATTGGGGAAATACCTAACCTGGATAGACCCTAACTAGGTGTTATTTGAAAGCTCTTAATTCTCATCTGTTTGATGAGCAAGTAAACCCAGTTTTGAGTTTTGGCAGGAAGTGCCTGGTTTTGGGCATGGGGTGTCATTAGTATTTTCCCCCTGTTCCACATTGAAAGGTGCGTGTTGACATGTGTAGACTTCAAGAGAAAGTATCATGGCATTTACAGATTCTCCTTTTATCCATAATTGATCATGAAGCAATTAATTGCATTTGTATTTTGCCTTTTTTTGATAAGAGGATCAAAATAAAAAATTTAATCTTCAAAAAGTAACTAGAGTTGTTGAGACGGGGTTCTTTTTAGAAGATGTCATTGTTGTGGCACCAGGTAGAGCGAATGATATCTTTGTGGTTTTTGTCTTTGCTGATGTTTTTGTTTTGTTTTGTTGAATTGCTGTGTGCTTTCTAAGGCCTGCCTGCATGAAAGAAATCTTCAGAAGAGATTCAAACATGTGACCTGAAAAATTTTACAGGTGAGATTCGAATCTGTGACATCAAAGAAATCCACAGGTGAGATTTGAACCTGTGACATAAGAAATCCACAGGTGAGATTCGAACCTGTAACATGAAGGAAATCCACAGGTTAGATTCGAACCTGTGACATGAGAGAAATCCACAGGTTAGATTTGAACCTGTGACATGAAAGAAATCCACGTTAGATTCGAACCTATGACATGAGAGAAATCCACAGGTTAGATTCGAACCTATGACATGAAAGAAATCCACGTTAGATTCGAACCTATGACATGAGAGAAATCCACAGGTTAGATTCGAACCTATGACATGAGAGAAATCCACAGGTTAGATTCCAACCTATGACATGAAAGAAATCCACAGGTTAGATTCGAACCTGTAACATGAAAGAAATCCACAGGTTAGATTCAAACCTGTGACATGAGAGAAATCCACAGGTTAGATTCGAACCTATGACATGAGAGAAATCCACAGGTTAGATTCAAACCTGTAACATGAAAGAAATCCACAGGTTAGATTCGAACCTGTGACATGAAAGAAATCCACAGGTTAGATTCAAACCTGTGACATGAGAGAAATCCACAGGTTAGATTCAAACCTGTAACATGAAAGAAATCCACAGGTTAGATTCGAACCTGTGACATGAAAGAAATCCACAGGTTAGATTCGAACCTGTAACATGAAAGAAATCCACAGGTTAGATTCGAACCTGTAACATGAAAAAAATCCACAGGTTAGATTCGAACCTGTGACATGAAAGAAATCCACAGGTTAGATTCGAACCTGTAACATGAAAGAAATCCACAGGTTAGATTCGAACCTGTGACATGAAAGAAATCCACAGGTTAGATTCGAACCTGTAACATGAAAGAAATCCACAGGTTAGATTCGAACCTGTAACATGAAAGAAATCCACAGGTTAGATTCGAACCTGTGACATGAAAGAAATCCACAGGTTAGATTCGAACCTGTAACATGAAAGAAATCCACAGGTTAGATTCGAACCTGTGACATGAAAGAAATCCACAGGTTAGATTCAAACCTGTAACATGAAAGAAATCCACAGGTTAGATTTGAACCTGTAACATGAAAGAAATCCACAGGTTAGATTCGAACCTGTGACATGAAAGAAATCCACAGGTTAGATTCAAACCTGTAACATGAAAGAAATCCACAGGTTAGATTCGAACCTGTAACATGAAAGAAATCCACAGGTTAGATTCGAACCTATGACATGAAAGAAATTCACAGACTGTGAGCTTCGAACTTGTGACCTGCAAAAACACAGTCCAATCTCGTGGTAATGCTTACTGTACAATTGGGCTCTTACTGCCCATAGAACTGTCTGATTGACTAGAACTTTGTGATTTACTAACAATTTACCAGCATTTTCTGCTAAGCAAAACTGAACAGGTTACCAGTCACAGTTGGTACATGTGACATGGTATTTGGGCTGGTAACCTTATTCTGGTAATCATCAATTTTAAGTTTGCAAAGGTTTTAGCTAGATTAGGTGTTCAGACTCCAGATGCGAGAATTGCATCACTTGCATATATCTTGTAGTATGTCATGTGACCTGTGACATCACAAGTTAACAAAAGACGTACAGAGCCTTTTCTCCATGCCAGCATAATTTGTACAAAGGTCGATTGGAATGTTGATTTAAAATGTTTTACATTGATCTGTATTTATTATTATTTTTTTTTTTAATATGACGAAAGGGGGGGGGGGACACATCGCAGAACCTGTTCAGATTATATTTTGTATGATTGTGTGTGATTATTACAAGACAAAAGTGACCTGTCTTTAAAGTAACCATTGCAGTATTTTGCCTGCATGGAAATGCCCTGGAATGTAAAAGGTCACTCTGTTTTGTAAACAAGCAAGATCACTGGATCCTCAGTGTTTTGACAGCTCTGTTGGCAAATGGCGACGGGCAGAAATTAAAAATCTCCCGGCCTAGATGAGGGAAATCTGCGCGATCTCAACTCGTTAGCAATCTGTCCTTTTAAATGTTGCCTCCACAACTGCATTCCTGGAGAAATTCCTAAACAAAGAAAGGGGAAAAAATGCTGTGCAATAGTTCCTATCTGTAAGATCTTGACAAATTAACTTGGATTTTGTTTGTGTCTCCGTTCGCACCGACGCAAGGGGGTTCACGAAGACGACCCTGCACAGCTGGTTATGTGTCAACTAACAAACTAGCCAGGTACTTGTCAACAGAAATCGATATGACTACAGTGTCATTACTATCGCATTGGCAAGTTTGCAAGACAAAGCACATGGTAGCGCCTTGGTTTTCATCAACATTGATGGTACTCGTGATTGCTTTCATGAAAGAGCACCTGCTGATGGGGGTGGGGGTCGGGATTCTCAAGAGACGTTTAAAGGGAAAGTAAAACATATCTGTCTTTTTGAGGGGGGGGGGCAGTAGATTAATTCCCACTATTTTGTTTTCTATGAATACCATTGCCAGCCTAGCGGTGAAAATGTCTTCAATTTCGGTGGTCAACGATTTAGTGAGACAATAAGAAATGTTTTACATTTTATCAGGAAAATTTTCCGTGTTCATTTTTGGTCTTATTTTGATTACGGCAATCGATATAAGCAATGGTGATTTGTGTGGTCTTCGAATGCTATTTTTCTAGACTATGACAATAACCAGATGGAGATATTTCTTTGGCTGATCGGGTACCGGTTTTAACTTATAATCTTTTGTTTTCTTCTATAATCATAATCGCAAATCTTTGTGTGTTTTTTCTTTAATATTGGGAAACTCCTAAGTCATGTGGGAGTTACTGGAAGATTGAAAACCATGTACTTGGTGACGCAACATTTTTGATGATGTCATTATTTATTTGTAATGAGATAAGAAGATCGTTGAGATCGTGTGAGACCATACCTCTTGCTGATGGAAGCTGGTGTAAAGAGGGGGGAGGGGTCAGGCTGTTGGCTTTAAAAGGACACGTCAGAAATCTGCATACTGATACGCTTATCAAATACTAAATCATTTAAAATGTAACAAACTGGGGTTCGGGTGAGGCTTCAACCCCCCCCCCCCCCCCCCACCCCCACCCCGACCAACTGGTGACAGAGTTGAGCGTTGCTATCATTTTCTTAGACTGGTTCTCAGTCCCTACATCGTTTTACGTTCTGACTGAATATAGGGACCGGTAGCGGGTAATGAAAATTAGCATATACCTGGCAGATTTATTTTCTAATTAGAATTAGCATATAGGTCTACGTAATCCCATAATGCAATGCGGCCTTTTCACAATGCATGATGGGCACAGAGTCTCAGAATCTCGCATCGTGCAGACTAACGTTAGTTAAGATGTTCTTCTAAAGTTAACTTGAATTTGAGGTTGGTTCACTATATGTCCAGGTGAAGGGTTACGATACACACGTGTTCTAGTGTCAATAACAACATGCACACGTCACAAAACGTCATCTCTAAAACTAGAAAACTATTACAGCGCCCGCGCAATCGAGGGCCTATCAAAAGCGCCATATTGCTAGTAGCTACCGGGCCCTATTTACAGTCAGAAGAGAACGATGTAGGGACCGGGAACCAGTCTATCATTTTCTTAGCATTGTGCACCGACTAGTCAAATCACGTGCATTGTCTGGATCTGCATTTTGTGCTGCCCTCTTGTCCTAATTTATTTTGTTGGCCAAGGACATTTTATTGGCATGTGTTGGTCTGATAATGAGTAAACTAATGTATGCACGTATGTTCCCTTGGTATTTTGATTTACTTGAATAGTCACCGGCAGACGACGTTGTTCAAATTGACACGTGAGGAATTGTCAAGGACATCTTCTATAGGCATTGTTTATCATTCATCAATTCAACAGCGTCGTTCGTTTTAAAGAAGGCGCAAATTGCATCAGGGAGGTAAATTGTGCCGTCTGCTAGACTTCAATTTCAGAAAATGCATAATTTAATATTTCAAGCTTATTGGACGATAGGATCTGACTTGACGCTTACGTTTCCCGTTGTTTGAAGGTGGAACAGCGGCAAAATAGAGGCAAACAACTTCCTTTGACAGTAATTACTTCAATATCACTTACATATCCTCTGATTGGACTTCCACTTTCGATTTTTATTATTCGAACTATTTTTACTAGTCCTGTTTTATTCGTCTGACTCTTTTTGTTGCTTGTAAATTTGTTTTCTCTTTTGATTCATATTTTTACCTTGTTCAAGTTTTCAGATTTTTTTATATGTCACACGGCGGCCCCTTGAAAAAACGACCTTGGTTTAAATAAAAAAATAACAAATTTAAATAAATAATTCATAAATAAATCAACTTCAATGACATGGGAGTCATGGGCTGCCTTTCACCCCGGTTCGAACCCCGCCTCAATCCTACACCGGAGCCTTACGAGTGGATTGGGTTTTTCAGTCCCTACGTACCTGATTGCATGGGTTTTGCCTGTCCGGGGGTTTTCCCTCCCACATTTAAAAACTGTAACATTTTCTTCATTATCTTCTATATTCGTCCTGTTCTTGGCGCATGCGCTGTAGGTTGTATCATAACGAAATAAATCAATTGAAATAAAAAGTCGCATCCACTGTATACTGCTACTTCCCAGGTTGTATCGTGAACTTTTGGCGCGATCCCTGGTTTATACGTCGGTTTTAGGTTGTATGGCCTCTAACGACGTATAAACCCCGAACAAGGATATTGACAACAAAGGAGGCCGCCTCCAAGGCTAGATATCTCAGTTGGTAGAGTGCCGGCACGTTACTCCGAAGGTCCCAGGGTGAAATCCCGCCCTGGTCAATTTTTCAAAATCGAAAGAAATAAAATAAAGGGAACACTATACGGTAGCACAGGAGACAGTCTTACAGCGTCTTGCAATGGATCGTCAATTGGCCTGTCAATCAACTGCGCGTTGACCAATTGGATCTCGCCTTTTGGTCATACATGACCTCGGTCAAACTCGGTCACACGGACGTCCAGGGTAAATACACCGATCCATTAAGCCCCGCCCATTTCTCATTGGCCAATCACAACCACGAAATCTGATCACCATTTCAGCCATTTGGTGATCTTTGCACTAATGGTGATCAGGTTTCACGGCTGTGATTGGCCAACTCGTAAGGAGGCGGGACTTAATGGATCGGTCTATTCTTACACACTGAGGTGTGTGGGCGGGGCTTGTTGCCAAAGCCGGAACGGTGTGATTGGTCCCACTCGTCGTCAACGCGCACCAAACAATTTCGTGTCACGAAAAATCACCTTTGACCGGCGCACGCGTTGTATGTGAACTATGTACAGGTACATGATCGTTTTGTGCCACGTAAATAGTCGTCGGGTAATGGTGACGAGCGGGCGCCTTCAAGAAAGAGTGAATAAAAATGCGATGTTTGGCGGTCCTTGACTGTGGATAAAACAATGAGCTTTTCAGTAACATAGTTGTCTGTTCGTCAAAGTCGAGTCGACTCAAGGACCCGAGACAGACAGAAAGAAAAAGTGCATTGTCCTGCGTTAATTGCATACAGATGAATTCATTTACCGGCACTCGGCTTTCCATTACTTCATCGCATTTAAGGCCGTATAGTAACGAGGCGCTTCATGCTTTTGAGTGCTGCGAAGGATCCGTGACGGTCGGCGGTGAAGGATCAATGATTCTGGTCGAGCCCAAGGATTTCATGTAGGATTGTCTTAAAATGTAAGTGTTTTTGTAAATGTCATAATGCTGAGCATGTTGGGGCACTACCCTTTAAGAATTGGTCTTGCAGGAAACTTCTTTTTTTTTAATTGATCAACCAATAAGAGAGCCACACACTTACCTAATACATCGTTGATTACCATATGCTTTTTTTTAATTTTTTTTTTATTATCTTTGTATGCATAATTGCTTTTTGCAAGCAAACATGAATGGCAAATGAAGCGCTCAACATTCCCTTGGCATTATTGGTACAGCGTGTCTGTATTATTATTGGTAATGCGTTGAATGTCTTACTTTAACAATATTGTTTACTTTGTACGTTTGTTCCTTGTACATTATGTCTTGCTTTGGATGAATATTGTAATAATAACTAGGACACGTTGTCACCATCATACACAAAGAGTACGACGGGGTGGGGGTGGGGATGTCATTGACCGCGTATGATTTTAGAAGGCGCTTACAAAATGTTGATATCTTCACAGCTCAGAGTGAATCGTCAGAGGAAGAAAAAGCACAAAATATCGATCAATCACGGTGGTAAGCAGCGGCGTAGCTAATGGGGGCCTGGTGCCCCCCCCCCCCCGATTTCTAGCCCCTATAGGTGCCCCACTATAAAAAGAAGAAAAAAATTCTGTCTAAAATACTGTCAAAGTCGAGAAAATAGAATTGGAAGACCCCGGTTTTAATTTCGGTTGTAACAATCGAAATTACAGGACAGTGTGTTAACATGCTGAAAAGTGTGCACGGTTTTTCATTATTTTCTTCTGACTCGGACGACGGATTAAACCCAAACTTTCACAGGTTTTTTTTTCATGTGTGTATGGAATCACAAAGAACTAAGCACGATGCACTTACCGATCCTGTATTTGACCTTTAATGCTGACAACTTTGCTGTAACTTCTTTCATATTAAACGACACACAATGACAGCCGTAATTCAGTGATGTTCCTGAAGATATTTTGGTTCACGTGATAGAAGCGTTCACAGAGAACAATAAGCCCCCCCCCCCCCGCAATGCAAGTGGCCATGTAGTAATTGATCGAGCACTTTTGCTATAACCTCAACCCCCAGACTGGCATGTACTTGATTTAAAGAGCTTTTCCGCCATTAGGTGGGAAGTAGCTAGTGAATGTATGGGATTGGCTGAATGTACTGTTGCCGCCAGGTTCTGTTGAATTCCAACCCTCCGGCAGAGAGAGAGAGAGAGAGAGAGAGACGGAGAAAGGGCAAATTTTGTGATCTATAACAAACCGTACAAGACGAAGAGATCATCAAAATAGAAAGCACACAATTGTTTTTATAGGAAACGCACATTAAATTTCCGTCCTCATAGTTTTCAACGAATAGATCATTCAAGGACAGTGGTCATATTTTTTAATCGGGGTGAAGACATAAAAAAAATCTTTTTTGTCTGCTGTGATGTATTTCAGCATTCACTTCGGGTTATTTTTGTTTTCTTCTGAACTTTGACAATATACTTCAGGCTGAGTATTTCTCAGGAGTATTATCCGTGTGAAGTTTCAGATAATCATTGGGGATTAGGAAACTAATCAAGCATTTTCCTGTTTTAATATAAATTCTGTACTTTAAAGTGTATGGTAGTGTCAATTCGTGCACAATATTATAAACGTGAAGTAAACCTTGCCCATGACGTCACTTGTGTAGGGCAACCTCTAGTGACATGATATGGATGTCAAAAGAAGGTTGCTCATTGGGCCATCCGTGTGCCCCGCGCGTACACCGGCCCTTTTCGAAACCAGCGGCTCCGGCTTGTGGGCTCCGGCTTTAGGCTCCGTACGCCTGTAAAACTCTGCACCGAAAGCGCACGCTTTTCAAAATAACTGACCGAGCCCAAACCCAAAGCCCGTGATTTCGAAAAGGCCCTGGATGTGGGCTTCCATTGTTCCATCATCGTTTTACCTCTATTAAAGATGACGTTGTGGGTGACGTCATGTCATTGCACACACTCCCTGGCGTCAAGAGAAATGAAAATTCGAAGTGATACTTAAACTTATTGTGAAGCTTTTTCAAACTACACACTCAATCGGTGTTTATTGCTCTGACTCAACAAATTTGTTAAGCCCCGAGTGGGAGTTGAACACCTGACCTGCGGCTCACAGGCTGGTGCAGGCGGTGTCAGTTCGATTCAACATAATCCAGTGTTATCGATGGTTGTGTTTGTGAAAAGAAACCAGTGTGTTACCACGGTAACAGCTTTGCATTGACAATAATATCCCTAAACGCTAGTTTATCGACCGTAAATTAAGCCACCGCAGAGGTGCTGGCCGCGCTGAATGGACACAAATGACAAGAAAGAGGTCATGTTTACGCGCTTTCTTCGGTAGGCTGGTGACAGAGGGAACAAAAGCAATCAATACTTCAATATTCCCACTTGCAGGTGTATTTCCAGTGTAGCAGATAGAGTTTACCACCTGTTAGATCAAATCCATCTATCGCATTGTAGTGTGTCGACAACATAAAATCAAGCTGTAATCCACTATGCGGACATGATCTTCTCAATGCGAAACACACAGCATTGATTGATGCTCCAACTTGATTTTTTGAAAGAGTATGCCTACATTAAAGCGTGAATGGAAAAAAAATCAAATTGGATTTAATTTTTTTTTCTCAATCGTATAATGTATATTGTGATTTAAATCTTTCAGTGCTTTAGTTTTGATATCTGGATAACTCTCTTAAATAGTTAGATTGAAAATCAGTTTTTATTAGATTGAAAATCACTTTTTCCGATTGAGGCCAGAGACAAATATTTTGCAGTTTGTCCCTAGTCTCATCAATCGAATAGACTATCAATCGAAAATTGTTAGAGCGTATCTGACAATGATCTGTAAAAACATTTACCAGATATAGATACTGAACTTTTCAAAATAGTAAAATGCCCTGATGTAAAAAAGGAAAAGTGAAGTTCAATCAATTTCATCCTCTGATCATTCAACCAAACCATCTGACATTTACACTTAAGATTGGATGAATAACATCTGAGTGGCTTCATATGGTCGGGTGAGCTCTTTGAAATGATGTGGGTGATGAAGAAGCACCGTAAAAGCTTAGAGTAGTAAAAGGAAAATAGTCTGATAAAGCCTCCTAAAAGGTAAAAAACCATTGAATGTAATGGGTTGATATATAATTCATAATGACACGCTGAAGTATGACCAGGGCCTGCAGAGTTGCTTCAACAGCGAAAATAGCAGAATGCCAGTCACTTCTATACCGGCAGACACGGTTCGGCTTCTGACTGGACCCCCTGTGCAAAGTGGTTTGGCATTTCACAGGACCACCCACCAACTTAGGGCTGGTTAGCTCACTTGGTTAGAGCGCTTGTACGGTATTCCAGAGGTCGCAGGTTTGAGTCCGGCATTAGCCAAGTTTTCTTTGCTCAACCCATATTTGCTTTATACTGAGCAGCTCCATGCGATTGGCCGGTACAGGGCCCAGAGCTGCTTAAGCGGAAAATGTCCTGCTATAAGCAAAAACAAAAAAGTAAACGAGAAACCAGTCTCACACAGTACACGTGTCATGGCTGGTAACCTTAGTCTGGTAAATAATTGTTTTAAGCAGAACGTTTACTGCTTAGCGAAAATCAACAGAATTACAGTCATATCAGATGGTGCGCGTAACATGGTGTATTGGTTGGTAACCTTAGTCAGTTAAGCATAACTGTTTTGTGCTGTTTAGCTGCTTGTTTGTGCTTTTTAGCTGGTAAGTGGAAGATTCCTGGGAAGCAGTTTCCCCTGCTTTGGAGCATAGGGCTAAGCGAAATAACACCGGGGTTCCAGTGATTCTCCCTGGCGGAAAATGCCATCTTCATCTCAAGTGAGATGAACTTTCCCAAGGTTCCGCAAGAGACAGAGGATGCCACACAGTGGATTGTCCTCCAGTCTCTTGGAGATGCTCTGTCTCTATGCAGGTCGAGATGATTAGATTGCATAAGATGGTGATGTAAATTCTTTGTCTTTTTTTTTATGAGAACTTCTGAATTTTAAAAAGTGGGTTTACTCTCAAAGAAAAAGTACGGGGATCGGGGGGGGGGTGATCAGTTTCAAAACGAAATCTCATGGATTGTAATATTGTTAATACCAGGGAATTCATTCAGAGCTACAAATCCATCTCAAATCCTTTCAAGATAAATGAAGTTGCATAATTATGAAGACACCCTCCCCCCACCCCACCCGAATTACCGTTGCGTATAATTCTGAAGGACGTGCACGCCCTCGCAAAACGTGACCACCGACGGAGATGGAATTAGTGCGGGCGGTATGATTAATTTCGTGGCGGGTTGTGGCCGAGCGGTCTGTATATATAGCTCATCGTTCCGGTGGCGAGGTCATCGGAGTGTGGGCTCGAATCCCGGTGGTGACACTAAAATCCTTGAGCAAGACACTTAAATAACTGCTTCTCATCACCTATATAAATGGCTGATGCATCATGATGATTAGCAACATGAGCGCTGATTCGGCTGCTGGTGCTTTATTCTCCAAAGGAGTCGAGTTGGGCCGCTAGGAATACTGTAAGGCGCTTTGAGAGGCCGGTATACTTGTCTTGACAAAGTGCATCATAAATACATGTCATTATTACGATTTGAAGAGTGCGTTTATTGAAACCAAAGTATGGGAAGCCATTTACGAAAGTACTCCTTTTTCTATTTTAGTATAGGATCCCCTTTTTCTAATTCTGAAAAGTCTTGGGATCCTCCCGTCCGTAGGGAAGTTTCAGCAGGACTTACGATTCCGACCGAAGGTTTGGGAATAACTTTCTTCAAAGAAGAGAACATTTAAACAATTACTTTTTGAAAAATTCAACATTGTACTGTTCTTTAAAGGGGCACACTCCTTCTGCAATGCTGTTGTCATATCCTTTAATATTCCAGATTAAAGGCTTTTACGTTTTATTATTCTATGTGTGCCCCACCCTTCTTTTAAATCTCGATCGTCACAAGGGACTGCAATGACCCAATTTCTAATCGTGTACCTCCAAGTAAATTTCCTGTTTTTCAATCTGCGTTACAGGACGGATCAGAGTAAAACTTCTCGTGGTTTAAACTTGTTGATATAATCCATTGTTCGCTCCCCTGTGCGTTATATTTAATAAATGACTTCTGGTTAAACACCCGCTAATCGTTGCATTGTTGCAATCGGACACGCGGCTGTATTTTGGCCTTCGAGTTTTCTTAGTCATCTGACGCTAATGTTAAAGGGACACATGTCCGCCCTCAGATCTCTTGAAATGTTGCTGTTTGGAATAGCTCCTTATCCCTTGTTAAGAGTTGTTCATGCAATAAAACACCTACAGTGTGTTGTGATTAATGAGCAGTTATTAAAACAACAACAACAACAACATACGTTTGCTTCTGGAAATACAACCAGCGGAACCACATAGAAATATGCGGTCCGCCATTTTGTGGAGCCAAAAATTTGGTTCTACAAAATGGCGAAGTGGGTTCTGTCACGAAATTAATGAAAAACCTCACACTTTCAAGGGATATTTATGTGAAACAATATGTTCTACTTTTAAAATGCCTGTTAAAAGGCAACGTGGCCCTTTAAGCCTTCATGCAAGGTATAAATTGCGTCAGCTTGCGTCAGGCTAATAAAAAATATTGTCAAGGTTGAGTCATCGCATATTATGCACTGTCATAAATTAGGCTATATTATCCCCCATAATTAATGTGCCCAAGTTAATGTTGCTGGAACAAACATTCATTTAAACCCCAACTTCACAGAGCGATTAACTAAAATCGGTCCTGTTTCTAGCAAAATCCAACGCCGTAGTAGGTCCTAACCCTGCATCCAAACTGTTTTACTCTCAATGTGGTGGCGTTAATGCATGTAATGCAATGCATAATTATGATCAGTTAACTAGTGCAGTCCTCAGTCCAACAGAATCAAACAAAACATGTTGTATAATTTTGAAGGAATTGGGAATGAGGTGGTTAGGGTTCGCATGGAAACTCCCCCAAAAAGCAAGAAGAACTAGAACACGAACAAGAACTATCTGATGTTTGTCACAAGGTTTGTTTAAAAACATCTATAGGCCTATCCAGATTCCAAACGTGCAGTCGTTTTCTTCGATTCTATAGTCAAAGATTGTCAAACCGTTTATTCAATTATTGTTTTACTTTAACAGTGGCGGAAATATTTTATTCGTTTGAGGCACTTCCGTCTTGGACGAACGGCTAGGAATTATGACGCAAATTACGCCGTCGAGACGTTGAGAGGTACGGCCATTTAAAGAGTTTGTCAGTGTATCACATTAACACCTTGATATCGTTGTTATCTTTGACGACAAACATCTCCCAGGAAACATCTGCTGAATTTGTCCAATTTTTTTCCAATCGCTGATAATTTCTCTTGGCAAAGCCATTGGCTCCTTATCGCCAGGTGGTTTTTCCTGTCATTGAAATATGTCGCCAGGGCGACAGATTGATTGTGAAGCCGTGATGGATTTGGGCGGATAAGACGCGAACATTATTTTAGGAGATACCAGCAGATGGTCTTCATGTAACGTAACCGGTAATCGCTTTTATCTCGTTCCCGGTGAGTTGCAAATCTCGGCAGCAGAGATCAAGAAATTGACAAGGTACTGAATCCTGTTGCTAAGTTATTGTGTCATTGCGCGCGTATTTGCATGTGTGCCCCAAGTTTTCTCTACTTCCGATTCCAATACGTTTGTGTGTAAGTTTACCAAAATTCACTTGTCATAGTCTGGTTCCCAGACCAAAAAATCTCCGACTTAACAAGAGTCGTCAGGGAATCTTTGGTTAGGGAGCCAGACTATTAATGTCCTTGCGTCACACGCGCGCGCGTTTGCTGTGTGCCCTAAGTTTTCGCCTCTTCCGGTTCCAAAGTGTGTAGTTTTACCAAAAAACACTAATTTCGTCGTTTAAAATGCATGTCTTATAGTAGAAACTTCTCAGAAGGCCACGAGTCTTTGAAGAACGTATGTAAAAGCCAAGCCCACTTATTGAACTTTTCTTACACAAATCCTCACACAGAAAGTAGCTCACATGCAATTCCTCATGGGCTTCCTGGTATTAATCGATGGAGCCAGTTTGTGTGAAGTGGGCGTGGCTAACACGTTTTCTCGCAACACCCGCGTAACGCCCGCGTTACGTCATGGATACGTATTCATCTACAACTCCGCTGTTACTCAGCATAGTCCACTTCTGGATGTCAACGCTGAGGTGACGCTCAGGGTGCAAGCGAAGCAGGGTGGAGCTTGTGGCAATCAAAATTAACCGTTATTATACTGTTATAACAATTAAATTATACCGTTATTCGGAGCTGTTTCCTTGTCTTTGAAAGTATGTATGATGGAAATATTTTTCTTGGCGATCATTCCTGGTTGCAGATTTTTGTAATGAGCGACATATCAAATTGAAATAACAAAATTTATTTAAAATAGCCAATCAATTACTTCGTCTTTCAGTGCTGCTGCTTGTCAACAATGTGTCGCATCTTTAGTTTTGTCTTACATCACTGATGTTGTCATCATATTATGCTGTTCATTATTGTCATATTTTTTTCATTTTGTTTTGTCCTAATTATCATTCTTATTGTAATGAATGTGATGATTATGCTCCTCTTTAGCCGATTCATATCCCCCGGCTATGTTGATGTCCCATCCTCACCTGCATATTACCACATTGAACTATTTGCTCAGTGATTAAATTAGTGCCAGCCAAATACACACCATGCATTTTACACTCCAGCAACCTCTGGTCTGTAGACGTTTTAAAGTTGCACGTATCAGACTCAAATTAGTTCTATCGTCGTTCTCCCCAAGATGGAGTGAAATTAGTTCCTCTGGAAAATATGCAAGAGTGTATCCATAAACTGGAGCTAATGGTTTTCCGTTTCGGCAAAAAAACAAAACAAACATCGCCCTTAGAAATCACCAATGGCCCCTGACCGAAACTTGAAAGCACTCTGGGCCGAAATGCTTAAGCAGGAAATATTGCTTCAAACGAGTTTCGGCTAAGCAAAACTAAGCAGGATATCGGTCACAGATGGGATACTGGTGCCCATGGAGCAGTGTGACATGGTACTTTGGCTGGTTCCGGTAACCTTATTCTGGTTAGCAAAATTTGGTTGTGCTTAGCTACTTTTTGTGATTAAGGAGCTCTTTTAAATTGGACCCTGCCCTTAATGGGTAAAAACATAACACCTATTCAGCGGCATAGCCGGGGGGGGGGGCTGGGGCATGGTTCAGTTGCCCCCAAATTCGGGCAAAACAGTGGGGAAAATTCGGGCAAAGCACAAAGAAAAATTAGGAAAAGACGTTTATTAGTACTTTATGTTTTTATCTGTGTAAAATTTCGGGCAAATCGACCCATCTGCCCCCTTAACCCAAAGAGTCCCCGCCTACGCCTATGCTTATTTCACATGCCTTCGAGGCAAACGATTGGACTAACAAAAACAAACAATTTTCCTCAAGATGAAAGCGCTTCGGGCTGAGCACCAACAAAAATTCTAGAATCTTTCACAATTTAGAAAGCCTCCTCCAGGTGATTGCTAAAACTACCACTTTTGAAAACAACTTGAAGTTCATTTAAAGCGTAAACCTTGTTATCGTAAACACCGAATTTTGTATAAACAAAGTTTGAGCTGCTGCACTATCTGCTTTAACATCAAAATAATCCACGGTGGCAAACAGCAAAAATTAATCAATTTAACACTCACTCTGATAAGCTGTTTCCTTATTCGTGAATACCTTCTGATGAAACGTCGACAGGTTTCGGATTGCAACAACAAAGTCACACACACAGTAAAAACAAGCAATAGGCCTACAACGGAAACCTGTTGACAAATTGTAGTTATAAGTTTAATTATTTATCTCTGATTAATTTGAATGTTTTCCAGTGGTAAATATAAAAGGAAATCGAATGAGTGAAAAGCACAGAGAAAAACATCTTTAAGGAGTGTGTGTGTGTGGGGGGGGGGGGGACTGACGATGATATATCTTCCTGTCAAAGGCCCCCTAACATCACCAGCATCGGCATCTTCAATATCACGAGTAAGCAAGCAACATGAGTTCCATCAGTACACTTAAGTTGTACAGTATAGTCATCCATTCTAGGGGGGCATCCTTTAAGTTGATTGCTTCTATTAAAATAAACTTTGCCACGAGGGACACTTAGTTGCAATTCAGTGCATTACACGGGTGACTTCATAATGTGGATAGTTAAGCAATGGAAGATACTGAGGATCTTCAAGGGGAGATGCATCTTATATTATAGGATGTTTTCTTTTCTTGTTTTTTTTTTGTGAGGTTGTACTATTTACACCTCCATGGTTTCGCAGCGGGCATGGGTTGTACTTTTTCTATCAAGATTATGTTATTGGCATTGTGGACCAGCGGTGTAGCCATGGGGGGGGGGGGGGGGGGGGCTGGGGGGCACGTGCCCCACATAATTGTCAGTGTCTCTTCCCCCCCCCCCCCACAGGTGCCCCCCCCCCATAAAACAAATTCAAGATACATGTAATATCAATAAAAAAAATACAGTCTCTGGCCCCCTCCCCCACTGAATGCCCCCTCCCCCATTAAAAAAAAACCCTTGCTACGCTGCTGTTGTGGACCGCAGAAAGCTCTAAAATTACTAATTTTGTCCATTTGAAATGGACCCAATTTAACGGCTCTGCTTGCAACGGAAGTCTGCGCTTACGGTCACCAGTTTTGCGCTGGCTGTGTGTTAAGAAAATAATGCTTAGTAAATAACCCTTCCTTCTTTGTCTAACCATAGAGCAAGGATATGGTGACAGGAAGTATGCTTGTTCACAAGATTCCTAGCTATATCCTGTGGAATACGCTTATAATGATAAGCGTAGATTTGTCTAGTGCAGTGTGTTTACAGTTACCCAAACCAGTGCCATTGTAATGTGTCCATCAATATCTCAAAATGGCTAATGAAATTGGGCTATTAGATATAATTATGGCCTATCCATTCAACAAAAGAAATATATAAATCCCATTGTCGATATGCGGTTGTAGATTATTGATGTCCAGATAATTCTATTGGCCTCCCCCCACCTGTCCCAAACCCCACCTCCCCCATCACATCCCTGCCTCTCCCACTGACACCCAGAATAATATTAAGCCGTATCCGAATAGGCGGGTAAGGGTGCGGCTACGACTCATTGCTACGACTGTTGCTTCAACGCATGATGGCGCGGCGATTCAGCCGTAGCCAATTCAGACACGGTCTTAATATCCCCTTACGGACAAAAGCACAGGATTGATTATTGTCCGTGACAAAATCGAATTGCTTTAAATCTGAAAACGCGATTATCATATTCATACCTGAGTATCAATCATCCAGACAAATACTGTCTGAAATACAGTCAAGTCACCATAAAATGGCCACCGATTTGGAAAAAAATGTTCTCAAGTTGATTGTATGGTTTGTGGAGGCTGTGAACTTCTGCACCAAAAAAAAAACCCACACAAGTTCCCCTTAAAAGCCTGGTACTTTATTATCCCGGGAGCTACATGATTTATAGCACTTCCGAACTGTTTCTTCCCGTCGTGATTACACTGAGTCGTTAAGACTTGGTGTGTTTCAAATTAAAGATCACCCCCCTTCTTCCTCTTTCGCGTCTCAGAGTGATCGTCATTAATGCATGGTTTATGAGGATGAACAGGTAAGCAGGTAAGTTTGTTGAGCGCGCACTAATTATTGCTCAGCAAAATCAGGTCATCAGCCAACATTTCATGTATGGCACATTGCTTGGGACTGGGTACCAAGCTTGTTGTTTGCTTAGCAAATACACTTGGTGAGCAATTTGGGGTTTGTGTTTTTTGTTTGCTTAAAGATTTTGTAAAATAGGCCCAGGCTAGTTGACCAATGAGGGTTAACTGATTGATGATGCACCTGTTCGTTTGACTATTACTCATCTTAGACGGGAATTTATACACCTCGGTGCTCTTGGCTCTTTGATAACGGCCCAACTGAAAAAGACTCTCTGTGAAAAAGGTGTTTGTGTTTGTTTTCTCAACTGTGATTGTGGAGCATTTTTAGGCTGACTCAGCAAAATGCTGGTTCGAATCCTTGTCATGGCTTCTTTCATTAATACGTGTGTCCTTTGGTATGTTATAAATTACTTCCTATCAACCGGAAGGAGGCCATGGCTACGGCTGCGGTGGTGTAAAACACCATAAGCGAGCTTGTGCGCGTGCGTAGTTCACGTAACTAAGAATTCCTCGCTTACACAGCTAGCACAGAAATTCCGCGCTAACCTCATAAGCGGCGAATGATCTTCGTAAGCGCAGAATGACGCAGTAAGCAGAGCCATGAAATTGGGCCCTGCTCGGATTGGTGTATAGAAAACTTTCCTTGAAATATTTCTTCCTGAAGTGCTATCGTCTTTAAATAATAAATGAAATAAGATGCAAACTTAGTTTTCTTCTCAGTGAGACGAAAACTCTGCAGTAGGAATGGGTACAAAAATGCTGAATGCATTTTTACCGTTTTCTCGCAAATGAAACAACGAAATGAGTTGACATTTTCACCGGTTGGTTTGATTACATAATATTATATCTTGATTTGTGCAAAGAATGGAAGTATTTACAGTCAGTTTACCGGTGCTGAGCTGGGGCTTTCAAAAAAGCTCCGATTGTTCACATAATGTCCGGCTTTAGATATTGATTTTCTTATGCCGTTTGTTGTAACACCATTGTATCATCATCCACTTTCGTCAAGTACTTTAATAAGGAACTGGTCCTGCTATTTTTGTTTATCTACTGATACGGAATAGATGTGGATCGGGGGGAACTTCTCTTTATTTTGACTATCCCTGAGTAAGAAAAGAGCTGTTTGTCTTGCTAATTTTTACCAGCTGATTTGGAGTAGATTAGTAGATCGGGAAACTTCTTGGAACTACCATTTTTGTACCCCTGGAGATAAGTTCTGAACTCTACTCAGCGAGAGTATAGATAAAAGTACTTGGTGTTACTACAAAGCAAAGCAAAACATATCGATACCCCACCACGCAATGTTATTTGGTGTTCTTGGCTCAGCAGTTTTAATGTTTTAAAATCTGACCCAAACTCAGCAATTTATTTTGCTTGTAAATTACCGATCCTGTTCTACGTCTTTAAATTGGTTGCTATGCATTTCAGTCCCTTTTCCTCTACTCCTGTTGCGTGTTGATGTTGGGGTTCTGGTGGGGAGACATTAGTCTGATGGAGGTATTAGATGATTACTGTTATGGCACCTGTTGTTTGAGGCTGCTGGCACGTCCGCATTAATTACCTTCTTATTTCTCACGGCCGTCACATCTCAAGATGGCTTGTCCAATAGGCTGCTCGCTTCTTGAGGTGTAGTTCTTGAGACAATTCTCTGCAAGCACATCCAACAAAAGTGCAACAACAAAATCTACTGAAACTTTTAGACAATATGTTTTTTTTAATAGAAGATATTTTTTAATACCAAGGTCATTTTCCCTTGCTTATGAATATTCAAAAGGAGCTAAGTGACTTTGTGGAAGAGAGCTTGGCTTCTAAAAAAGGCCCCCAAAAAACAAGTTCCTAAACTTGGCCCGTCCGACCAAGCATTATCTCCGTGTGGAGAATATTTCAAAGTCACATTAGTGTTTGTTTGTGTTCGTCATAAAATGATGTTTTTACCGACCTTAATACTAGTGACCCTAATTAAGGTAAGTGACTACATCAAACCATTATAGAAAAGAACATAATTCAGTCAAAACCCTAGCTCCTCCCCTTGTCCTTGCCTAAGGGTACTGACCTGCTTACAATGAGAGGAGGCCGCTTGGCACATACCAATGTCATAGAAGGGGGTGGGTGGGGGTAATGACTGCATGAGGGACAAAGATGAATCCAGTGTAGATGTTTTTTTATATTTTTTTTATATCAGACTCAATCATATCCATGGCAACAGATGAAGTCTATTCCCAGCCGGTTTGGCTATGGGTCGTCTGCTTAACACAATCGTTTGGTCGGCTCTCGTTACCGTGGTGATTAACGATTCTCCGTTTATCTGCATTACCCGAGTGATGTATATATATACCTTGTACACGATTCAATGAGAAGATAAAGTCTGTGGTATCTGTTAAAGGTGTTTGATGTTTTATTTGAAACAGGGTGGTCTCCTCGGTTAAAGCTCCAGCTCAAACATTGGTAAAGTGTCTGTGTAAATGCTTGCATTCTTTGTACAAATCAAGATGTATGTAATCAATCCAACATGTGAAAAACTATGCTCATTTCGTTGTTTCGTTTGCGAGGAAACGGTGAAAATGCACTCAGCATTTTTAAGTAAACACGCAGTCTTAGGCAGAGTTTTCGTCTGATGAGACGATTTAAAAAAAAAATCTCAAAAACGATAACACTTCAGACAAAAACATTTCGAGATTTTTTTTCTACCATCATTATCTTTATACCATGAACAGTATATGTAAATCTGTGAACATTTGTGTTTGTCGTTCTGACCAATGTTGAGCTGGGGCTTTAAAACATGCAGACAACATTTGGTAATTGTCAAAGACGAGGACCCGCTCATTATATGATAAGAAGAATCGGTCATCGGAGTCAGGAAAAAAATATATAATATAGTAATAGGCCTATATCTATTTTATATTATATTGTATGTGCATTTTTTTTTAATGTTTCATGTTGCTGGCAAATAAAACGAAATGTGAAATAAATACTTTATAGGTCCTATGTTTTCAAACAACGTGTTTTGGACTTGCGAGATCAAAACTAATTGTTTTACTCATTTTTCAAAGCTGTATAGTATTTTTAGGCAAATATTGTTTTGTACTGCTGGTAGAGGGCCGTCGCATTGTCACGTTGTGCCGTTGAATGGTCGTGTCGTGTCGTCGCATGGTCGTGTCGTGCCGTCTCGTTGTTGTACTGCTGGTGTAGAGCTGTCGCATTGTCACGTCGTGCCGTCACATTGTCGCGTCGCACCGGTTCGTCGCCGCCGTTGCGTTGTTTTGTACTGCCGGTATAGGGCCGTCACATTGTCATGTTGTGCCGTTGATTTGTCGCCTGGCATTGTCGCATTGTCGCAATGTCAGCTTTGCAGCGTTGGCGGCGCAAACGACTAGGACCAACACTCAATAATGCCACAATGCGACAAAGAAACGACACAACGCGACATCACGACGGCACGACGCGACAGTGAGACGGTCATAATATCACGCAACAATGCTCATGACACGGTGTGCCAATGCGACGGCACGGCGCGACAATGCAACGGCACGGCGAGACTATGCGCTGTGGGAGGCGCAAACGACCAGTGACTCAAACTATTAACGTGAAACATTCGACGTTCAAATGGCAGTAATGCAATTCCATAACTGTGGGTTGATGCAATTGGAGCTGGAAGAGGCCATGAAGAACATTTGACTTCCCTGGACACGGTACACGACAAAATTGTGTCGTTTAGGAAAACGGATATTTACTTTGTACAAGAACAAACATCTCAGTTAATTGACTATTACAGAAATGATAATAAAATGCTATATTATTGCAACCATGTTAAAATCTAAAAAAAAAAAAAAATCATGTGAGAATGCTGTACCTTATCTTGATTCAGAGAGTGTAGACATACCAGCTGCAGCATTTTTGGCTGTTCCTCTTTGCAAGCATAATGCTAATGCCCACCCTACATTTTTTATACCACATCGTCAAGTATTGCTCGTGCTCGCTCATGCACTCATGTCTTGATAATGTCCAAGGCCATTTTGAATGGTTTTTGCACTGTCGAGTCGCAGCTAAATACTTCACAAGGTTGCTAAATGTAGGTTACGTTAAGTTCACCGTTGGTTTACAGATTGAACACAATACGCGGTAAGTATAAAGTTATACCCTGGTTCTTTACCCTCATTAAATATCCCGAAGAGAATTTGGCGTAAAACTTCACTTAATTTACTGAACGAACTCTACGCAAATATTATCCGCCCGCCTTTTTAAAAATGAATACCGGTATTCAAATCGCCGGACACCATTGCGACGACCGGGTCAACATTCAATCTGTCTCAGACGAAATAATGTGCTGTCTTCTCCATCTGTTTTTCTTCTTCTTTTTTTGAAGAATAATCCACTTTAAACCAAATATCCGCACTGCAAAAACCGGGGTGTTAATTTGATTCTCTTGGTATCTATATATGACAATACCAACATGGTGTTAATTTTACCAACGATAAAGCAATGGGGATAACTAACACCATGTCGGTGTTGTCACATATAGATACCGAGAGATTCAATTTAACACCCCAGTTTTTGCAGTGCGTGGTTCTCGTCCCCACTTGTGTTGTCTTCCTCACCCCTGTGAGGCACACTAATTACCGCTAGCATCTCCTTTCAAGACGCTGCAGCATGTAGTCGATGATACGCAAACTGGATGGTTGCGCTCTGAAAAGTCGGAAAGGTTTTGCGTGCAAACTTTTCTCCCGTCTTCGGACGCGGGCTTTTCTCGATGATCCTGCTGTCTGCTGCCCACGGACTATCTTGACCATTCACAGTCAGGATCAGTCACGGCGCCGGATGTCTGGATCCATACAGTCTTGAAATTAACGTAGATATTGGTAAAACCAAAATCACCTGGTATTTCCTTAAATATAGGATGACGACACCTGCTCATAAGATTAGGTTTATCGCACCCTTTAATTCGATCACATTTTCTTGACAAAATGAAGATAAACTTTATACCCAACCACCTTGGTATCATGTCCTTAACTTTAACTCTTTGTAGTTCTAGATGACTTTAGAAAATAATAGAACAAATATAATAATAATAATAATAATGATGATGATTTTATTTATTGCTTGAATAATAATAATAATAACAATAACAACATTTTAAAGGGAGGAAAAAAGAAATTAAAGAAACACAAACAAATTTTCGATGAAAATGAAGGTGTTTTGCTGGCTTGCAGTGAGCATCCAGGCTCAAGATAGTGGTAATCAATCACTGGTGAATTTCAGGAGAAAATGAACGTGAACAAAATGAGAGAGCAACGAAAATAACCTGGGTAAATTGAATCACTTTGTAATTCTAACTGTCTCGAGGATGTTAGGAGGCAGCACGAGGAGATCTCTCATCGGAGTATAGCGCCACAAGATACACACCCACAGCATCCGCGTGCTGTTTTTTTCTCGAGAAAATTTCGTCTCGAGAAAGTGCGTGCCAAAGACATTTAAATCGCCTTATACATTTTTTCATGCTCACCTGTTTTTGTTTTGTTGTTTTCAACTTTCATTAAAAATGTATTTCATGTGCCAACTGAATTATTGGCTTGGAAATCACCCCGACGCCCCCTTCCAACCCCCCTCCCGAAGTTCCTTTAGCTGGCGATACTTAACTTCCTGAGAAATCGTTAAACCTGACGTGTCAGCATTCACCCAAAACACACACACACACACACACACACACACAAAACTGAATTTTGATCCGTGACATTTAAGAGCTCAAGTAAAGCTTTGGGATGGACAAAACGGCAAGTGTCTTGACAGACGCGGTCATGTTTTCTTTCCGTTAAGGAGATACACACAGAAAATGTGACGCCGCAAACACCTCGTGAATATTTTCAAGAAAGATGGGGTTTGAAAAAAAAAAAAGAGAAACGGTATTATCACCTTGGGGTTCGCTGTCGACTGCAGTTAGCGCTAACGCGCATCACGCACATCCTGCGTGCCGGGGACGAGGGTGAGATCCATTTGCGATAATTACACTCTGATATTTTGGAAGTAAACAGGGCTTTGCGACATTATGTATCGTCGCTCATTGTGTGAGGCGCGTGGGATTGAGTGTCACACACTGGAGACAATGAACCCGAACGGAGTTTAGACTGATGTAAACATTGCAATAATTCATGGGGAATTCTTGAAGAGGGGTTCTTAGGTCGAATTCAGTTTTGTGATGCACTCATTTGCCGCTGTAGAGTCCATAGGAAAGTGGTAGAAAAAAGCCTCTAACGTCACGTTATAACGGTGTAAAATGCTATTGTATTTGATACCCTTCCAGAATGTGAATTTTGTTAACATCCTACAAACAAACAAACAAACAAACAAACAAACAAACAAACAAACAAACAAACAAACAAACAAACAAACAATCCAACAAACAAACAAACTAACAAATCAACCAACCAACAAACAAACAACCCACCCAACAAACAGACAGACAAACAAACAAACAAGCCAATAATCCAACAACCCAACAGACAGACAGCCAGACAAACAAACAAATAAACAAACAATGATTTGTCAATGACCGACTTACCCAAGTTTTTCATTGTGTGGATATCGGTGAAGGCCAAAAGGAGTGCGTTCGAGTCTATATAAAGGCAGAAACCAATGTTTGCAGCGGTTGTGGTGTGAAGAGACTTGACAAGACAGTTGGCCTTGTACCAAATGTTCAGATTTTTTTTTACGGCAGCAAACTTCTTTGGTTAACAGCATCTATAGATTATTGAGTTAAAGAATGATACAACTCGGCAGTCGGCTTTCAGGTTATCTTGTAAACAATTTTGTTCCAAAATTTACATTGTGAAGTAGCTTACCGTTTGTGTTTTGATGGATTTCATCTAATTTTCATAAAAATTGGTTAACATTAGTGTTGAAGATGTGTTTGTGATCGAGCAGTTTTCTTTGTTTTGTGACAGAGTTTGTGTGTTACTGAATGCAAACTTGTTTCAACTGTTGGGTAGCATTGCATAAAATGAAGACAGTCAGTTGACATTCGGTGGACAAAGTAACCTTTCACCAATTTTTACCATGATGTTATCACGGGCTTTGTGTTGATGTTCCTTTTAAACTGCAGAGAGGCTTACTACGGAGCATCTAAAGGGACATGATGAAAACAAACTAATGAACACAAAAATAATTTGAGTTCTTTATTTCGTGCGCTTAAAACCATTTCGTGTCCACGAAATAATTTCGAGTGCACACAATGAGTTCGTGAGCACGAATGAATGATTTCGAGCACGCGAAATAAAGAACTCAAATTATGTCTTAGTGCATGCATTTGTTGTCTTCATTATTATGTCCCTTTAGGGACTCCGTATTTAGGGGCTTGAAGCTTACTATGTACTGTATTTAAGAACATGTCCAAACTTTAACAATTGTTCTTACTAAATAACCTTGGATATGTCTACTGCAGAGTGACAGTGCACATTTTTACATCAAGGAAATGTTTCAAATCAGCTGCAAGAGTTGACAAAGTACGTTGACCCTCCACGGTGATGCAATGCCTTTAATTTTAAAGACGTCTGCTACACTTGCTAAGCCGGTGCGCCATGATGTGGACTTCCACAAATGCCTTGAACATTGCGGATCTTCGTCTTCGTCGTCCAGTGGCTAGCCAGCATCTTTTTGAAAGGGGGCAAGGGGGGGGGGCACAGATATTTGTAGAGGGGGCTATTTCAGTTAAAATTGCCCGATGATAGCAAATTTCACGGTGGCCAGAGGCTGACGGGGGAGGGCAAGCAGGGGGTAAGATGTTCTACAGGGGGCAGGTGCCCCCTCTTTGTCCCCCGGCTACGCCACTGTCGTCGTCACTTGACGGGTTACCTGATAATATCATGGTATCACGACAGAGCATCCACTCTGAAGCAAGGCGGATGTAGAACGGCTTATTATACTTAGAAAGGTATGTGGAGCATTATCATGATACGCGACCGCCTCACTTACAAGCTACGGTGGCTATAGTCGGGTCGGGTACAACATCAAACTAGTTTTCAAGAAACATAGCCTACGGAGCACTTGGAGTGCCATGGCCGATTTGTTGCGACCCTGATTTTTTTTTTTATCTCGAGAGATGACGAGATCTTGATGTCGACTTCTCGGATAATTTATTTGGGGATGACGAGACCTCGAGGGCAGCACGCACGACGGATGTCGATGTCGTAATCCGAATGTACGCCTTTGTCATCACGGGTATAGTCTTCGTCTTGTTGATAGGGTGTCGTAAGGGATGACGGCACGTCTTTTCTGTCGGATGTCGTCACCATGCGATAATTACCTCATGCTCACAGCAAGTCGAATGGCATTTCCAGAGCTCCGTACAAAAGTCACCTGGAAGAATGGACATAATTATATAAGTGAACTTCTGCCGTGAATAACTCTTTCAAATTTTTATTTGTATTTATACTGAAGTCTTTAAAATGACGAATGTTCAGGGCTAATCCGCATTTGAGTTGATTTTTAACCTTGCTGATGCGACGTGGTTTGAGCTCTATGGTTTGAGTGCGTCTAGTGTCGAAACGAACCCCTCCCCCCTCGTAATTGGAAGTTGACGAACTACTTCCCAAGGCGGAGTCGAGGGAAGTAGTTTGTCAAATTTAAAATAACCAGCGGAAGTAATGTGGCGATCACCGCGAACATAACTCATCTTGTGTTTGCGTTTAACTTTACCACACATTGCGTGTAATTAACTTTACTTAAATTTAGGAGCTGTCAAATGATCTTAGGCTTCAGCGAGGTTTTATTTGCAATGATTTTTTTTTTCAAGCTCAGTGCGGAGCAGACATGTGATTGTGACTTCTCAACAACGTGCATTGCAACTAATCTAAATGGATGTGTGTATTTACCTATGCTTCTGTGAGGTGCACTCTGAAGGTGTAATAGAGTTTGTCAGTTAATTTAAGAAAACAGTTCACTCTTTCCTACTTCATGACATAGGTGCAATTAAAACTCCCATCAGGGCGATCTGCAGTACAATTTGTCTGGAAACATAAATCTTGATTACACACTTATGGATGGTCTGAGGAGATAGTAAATCCAGTTTGCACTCATTCCAAACCCCCCCCCCCCCCAAAGAACAGTTTCTAGTTCTCCTTTGCCTCCGAGGATGAATTATGGACACTCCCACACCAAAAAAAATAATCTGTCATAACAATTGACAAACAGAGCTTTAATTGTGTTTGAGGGACAAAGGTCAGCGAAAGTGCACTTGTATATAGTCACGTCAAAGCACTTATAATCAACGCTGTTAAATGAATGATGCTAAACTAATGGGGTAAGTCAGACTCTGAACAATTCTTCAAAGCTCTGATGGTTTTGACTCTCAGAATAAATTCAAGTCCAGGCATGAGTCATTAATAATGCACGGTAAAGAAATAGTCATTTAACACCCAGGATGACATATAGCATGTCAATAGGAAAGTGCAGACCAATTTTTCCCCCCATCAAAATATTGATATTTTGTTGTTTGGCTCTCAGTTCCCACGCTGGCGAAATCAAAAAGATTTTAGCCGCACTAATCATGCTGTTCACTAGTGTGGACTGGTGGTTATAGGCCCACATACTTACATTAGAACAAGCATCAGCAACTGGTCTGTTAATGTGGCAAGGACTGTACAGTAGAGCTGCACATTTTAGTTTCCTAGAACTTGTTTTTCCGAGATTGTGAATTTCTCGATGGATGCCACCTGTTTCTACTTGTGGAATCCCCCTCCTCTCCTCCGGGGGCCTTCCTTGTCTTCACCTGCATGTAAAATGGTAACTTCCTATTTTCTTCAATTAAATCCTTAAGCGTGATTGTTGACAATGTCAACCTAACTATAGCTGCTTTTGTTTCTCAACAGCCCACAAGGAACTGTTCTTGGCCCAAACTGATTCTTACGGCATTCCTTCGGTTCTTTATCGTGGTACGGTACAACAATCAACCAGCTGTCTTTTTTTATGGAACCTGGGGTGGATTTCACAAAACTAGTCCTAACTTATGACTAGTCCAATAGGGTTATAGTTACTCGTCCTAACTCGAGATAATACTATACTCCTAGCTCTTTGTGAAATCCACACCTGCTCTTCTCCGCCTTCAACGGCCTCATACAAAATTGCAACTTCTACTTCTGTCCTTACCTGTGATTGTTTTATAATGTCAACCTAATTGGCTATTATTTTGTCAACAGCCCCCAAGGAACTGTTTTTGGTCCACACTATTCCTTCGGTTCTTGTATGGTACCCGGTCTCCTTAGCCTCCTTTGGCCTCATAATACAAAATGACAACTTCCGCTGTTGTTTTATGATACCCTTACCTGTGATTGTTTGACAGTGTCAATCTAATTAGCCAATCATTTATTTTTCAGTATCCCTCTAGGAAATTGTTGTTCTTTGCAGAACTGACTCTTGCATACATTATTCCATCAGTTCTTGGTACATCATCTGCCTTGTTTGTGAAACCCGCTCTCCTCGGCCTTGTTTGCCTCACATATACAAAATTGCAACTTCCTCTGACGTTTTATAATGATTGTTTGCAATGTCAACCAAATTAGCTATTTATTTTTTTCATAGCCCTCAATGAACTGTTTTTGGTCCAACGTCGGTTCTTAGTGCTAGTGGTGGTATACAGCAATCGAAGAGGTACCGTAGTTCAAGAAACATATTTCCAATGAAGATGGTTCGACTCACTAATTATAAAGTTCATGTCAGTACACCGATGAAAGAAATAATATTATTTGAATTAGGCCATGGCCTATTTCGATTGCTGCAGTCGCAATAAGTGCGAATGATCGTGCACAAAATCTCTGGAAAAAAAGAGGATGAGAATTTGTATACCTGTAATATAAACAAATAAAACTGGCAACTTTTCAGTGGAATGAGAGTCAGTATTCGGTAATGCTATTTCACACGGGAAGCAAGACTAAAATAATGGTGGCAGCATGATAATGGTCTATTGTCAAAGACCATGCAGTATACGCACTTTATGTGGACCAACATTAAATCCATCATCTGTTTTTTGGACTCCCAAGATCAAAACTAATTGTTTTAACTCAATAATTTGCACAACAATACTGGTATGACATTTCAGGTAAAACATGTTTCAAGGGAAGTTTTTCAACATGACCAACTATACCATGTAAGTTATGTGCAAACCTCAGGAACATTTGTATTTTTCAATCTAACAAACTTTGACTTGTGTATAAATAGACACAAAAGCAAACATTTTGACTATCTTTTAGGGCTATTGTCTATCCATTTGGCACTTGAATAGATGATCCTGGTTGAATCACCTCTTAATGGCTTGTTCACCTCTCCATGACGGTACGACTGACCTCAGCTCTCCACGTCACTCAGGCCATTCCAGGGAAAATTTGCCTAATGTTCTCTCGCCACTTTGTTGTGAGAGGTATTTCATTCGATGAAGTCCTTCCCCAGTACAATACGCCCAAACAAAAGCATGGAGGTGCTATTGATGACAACAAACATGTAATTGTGCAAAGTGATATCATCAGGCCACTAGAATCCAGTCTGTAGTTCCCTGTACTCCACTTGAATCAAAATGTTGTGAATATGATTTTTATTTTACGCTATAAAGGAAAAAAAAATCATAAGGATTGTTAAGGATTGTTAAGTGGAATCTTAAGAACCGTGTAGATTAACGGGTAACAGCCGTGTGGTTAAGATCTCCTCTCCTGAAGACCAGCAGACCACGCTGCTCGAAACGTCGAGACTCCGACTGAAACCTCTTCCCAGAACCAACACCTCTACAAAAGAGATTTTGTTCACAAGGTTGTAATGTTACCGTTAACCTGCTCGGTTCATATTTCCTACATAATGCAGAGCTTCAAAATTAAATCTTAACTAGTGGTTAGTCTTGACTGGGGCCAGAGAAAAAGCTTCACAAGGGACATTTTCATTGCGATCAGCTTTCAGTTCTCTTGTGCATCAAATTTTCTTCCTTCCGCCACAAAATACAGAGCAGCTGAGCTTCCCCAATCCCCGTTTCTGTCCTTTCCAACCACCGAAGGTCTCTCCCCCGAGAAACTCATGTGAATAAAAGAAAGAGTAACTTAAGACTTTTCTTTCTTGCCTCGGGTTTCCTTTAACTTCTCGATTCAACTTCCACAGCCCTTTCTTCCTGGACGGCAAAGTGGCGTTCCTTTTGAAACTTCAATCAAATATTTTATTTAAAAATGAATTATGCCTCCTGTTTCTTTGTTGTCGGAACTTTTGGTATTCAGTTTGCTGCACGTGCACCTCCACAGAACATCTCGAGTCTGAACTATGTAACTTGAAGCTTCCGGAGTGCTAGTTAGTGAATATTATTCTGATTCAAACTAAGATATTGAAATAAAAATAATTATGGTGTGGTTGCGGTGTGCTTAGCATCCATATAGTAAAGATAATGTTACAAAACCAAAGCATGTAAAAGAACCCTATTACTTATTAACCCCACCCATTGAGCTACAAACCCATGCCCTACCCTCGTGCCATCCACCCCTCTTTCCCTTACCCTTACCCTTCCCCCTGCCCCCCCTCCCTCCACGACAAAGCGTAATCCAACCGTAAATTTGTCCACGTGTTGTCTCCTTCCCCTCCCTTCCCCGTCCCTTTCCCCCTCCCCTCCCCACCCCTACGTTCATGTGTTGTTGTCCATCTTGTAATGGGTCTTGCTGAAAGGAAAGCCAACAACATTTCTGTAGGGGGGGGGGGTTACTGCTGGATGAACGCTTGAGTGAACATCTCCCCCACGGAGTGACTATACCGCCACCCCCAATACCCCACAATGGATCAACCCGTGACAGAAGTGTAAGTCACCGTTGTCTGTAGAGTGTGTGAGTACGTAAAGTACAACACATGTAACTGCTTCGTTCACTGTGACAACCCCCCTTCAACGAAGAGGCTGCTGTTGGCGAAAAAAAAACCCACTGCTTCAAGCTGTATTTTTAGACAGCGGATATAATACATTCTAAAAAACCACCTTACGTATGGTATCACCAACATTGAGTCTTTTTCTTGTTCTTAGCTTGAGTGACAACATTCCACCTTAGTCAAAGAGCAAGAACCAGACACGGGGTTATTGCCACTCCATTGGATTTGTACGTGAAGTCGTCCATAAACATTTTTGTTTCGATATCGCACGTTGTAAAAACAAACTTAACTGGTGTGTGAAGGAATCCTCCACTCAAGTTTGTTCCCAAGGAAATAACAATCATCTTCCACCACGGCGAGGACCTCATGAAAACGATGGATACTTAGTCGTTGTCGTCTGTGAATTTTACTCGTCGAGCTTATCGGTGTTTTCACGCTGGAATTATCGAACAAATGTAAGTTCTTTTAGAATTTTCCATGAATGAAGGAAGATGTAGGGCCTACTTCTTCTTTGGTTTAAAGGAAGTGTTAATACTTGAAAAACAACTTAGAGTAATTCTTTAGATCTAATTTGTCTCTGCTGTCTAGTTCCAAGTACATGCAGGACTAGGAACCAACTCTCTACTGTGCTGAATAACCATAGAGGTCGATGGTATAAAATTAAAAACCACCGTGTTTAATATAAATCAACTGTCTCAAGGTAAAAAGTGTATAAATAACCATAGAGATGGCATAACCGCAGAGAAAGCAATTACTATAGGCTAACATTTATATTTAAGGTTTTTGTGAAATTCCACTTATGAACTTTCCTGGAAGCAGTTCAGACCATTGCACATTGTGATTGGATAAGGAAGTAATGAATTTGAAGATGTTGTGTTTTACACTTGTGAAATTACTCTTAAATTTAAATGTAAGTTTTTCTGGTTTAATCCCAGTGAATCAATGTCTTCGATTGACAAAATGTAAAAACATTGTAGTTATTAGGCCTATAAATATATGAGAATTTATTGAGTTTTCAGTGTTATGTTTTTCGCAAGTGAGCGGTCAGGTGACCTTAACTTGAACTTTATTTTTTGTTTTATACGTATTATAAGTAAACTATTGTGAATGCTCTGCACCCAACTATGCCACACCTGGACCACTGTTTACCATCTACCACAGATATCCAATACCGTCTAATTTTACAGTATTGTCAAACAAAATTTGATTGAATGATTGAATCAGTGAAAAACCAATGTCAATCCTGTCATATGATACCGCCAATTGGCCGGTCTAACAAGCCCCAACCAGTGGTTGGTGGATGACCTTTCAAGACAGCTTGACCCCGATTGTCAAAGGTCGCCACTGTTGTCGTGGTAACACAGTCAGCATCTTACCAGGGGGTCAGGATGTTGCGTGTGGGAAAAATCATCCTTGTTGAATTGAATGAACTACGAAAACACTCTAAGATATGTTTTTACTAGTTCATAGATGCTAGGCATGCTTTAGGGCGAGGCAGCTTTTCTTTAAAAAAGGGCATCCCTGCGAGAGAAATGTAAATTTCTGGTGACACACTTCAAGGTGCACCAAGGGGCAACTGAGGCAGTTGCCTCTGTGAACTGTCAGGCTTGTAGGTACAGTTGTGTGTCTGAGACTTGAAATTGTTGAATTGAATGAACAACTGAAAACACTCTGAGACATGTTTTTACTAGTTCATAGATGCTAGGCATGCAACTTTTCAAATTATAAGCTGATTTCCCTTTTTTGTTTTCTACATTTAGTAGACATAGAAGTCTCAAAACACTCTCAAAAGTTTAGCGTATTAGTGTTAGTCACAGGCCTGGTTCTTAATTCTTGTAATCAACCCTAACCCCCTCCCAAATTCTCCCATATCCTCTTCAGGAAGTTGCCTGATTGGGGACTGTAAGTCCAAATAACAATTGCTTGTCACTGGGCCAGGCATGTACCAACTCATCCCAAGTCGAGACATTTTGGTGACCACAGTGACCATAGAGTGGAGGATTGAGGTTTAAGGTTGCCTGTGGGCAAATGGCCCTTTCAGGGGCGAGGCAGCTTCTCTTTAAAAAAGGACATCCCTACGAGAGACATGTAAATTTCTGGTGACACACTTCAAGGTGTACCAAGAGGCAACTGAGGCAGTTGCCTCTGCAAACTGTCAGGCTTGTAGGTACAGTTGTGTGTCTGAGACTTGAAGTACTGCAAATCTGTGTGCACAATCTGTGTTGGAGATGTGCGTTGTTTCGGTTGCTCTTTGAGGAATTTCTCGAAACTCAAAGTGAAAATGTTATACCCTGCATTCTACTAAAATAAATGACCATAAAAACTTACTTGGTAAGGAGCAACAGAGAGCTGTTGATAGTATAACACATTGTAAGAAACGACTCCATTTGAAGTAACTTAGTTTTTGAGAAAGAGGTCATTTCTTGCTGAAATATTTGAATCTGAGAAAGGCTTCATGCCTGAAGCCCTTTTTACAGATTGAAAAACATGCAGTTTCAGCATTTTCAGATCTTTCAGTGTATAGAAATAACCACATCAGATTTCCGCCGATATTTCAAGATCTTTTGAAACAAAATTTTCAGAGGTTAGTGTCTATTGTATATATCTACAGTTATATAGAATTGAAACAAACATACGGTTCAGAATACGAAGGGTATACCCTGCCTTTAATGGGCAAATGTCCACTTTGATGGAAAGAACTTCTTTTTTACTGGAACATTTCAAAGGGCACCAAGGCAGCGACCAGGAGGTGGTTGTACTGAGGTTTTGTTTACTGGTTGGTCACAGGGAGGGGGGCCTTGCTTTTCAATGGGGGGTGGGCAAGGGCCCTGTTTTTTAATGAATCACAAATATCTGGGTTGTATTCATGGGGGGCACCTTAGGGGCTCTGGAAAAATGCGGGGGCATGTGCCCCCCCATCCTACGCTGATTGCCTCCATGAATTATTAGGGCCATGTCACACAGGGCAATTTTTACTGGCAACTTGGGGGCAACCATCTGCCCTGCATGGGAAAGAAACGCTTTGGTAGCACAGGGGTTATTTTTTCTGACAATGCCTTACAATCCTCAAGCAAATTAGGTGAACATTGAAATGTGAATGCCTTTTCTTCTTGGAGATTGCCTGGAACTGGTTGCCTGTAAATTGCCTCCATTGCCTCCATGAATTATTGAGGCCTGTTAATGGCAAATGCATACAACTACGTTGTGTCACAGCTAATCCCATGAGCCCAGCCGTGAGGGAAGACTTAAAGTTCTAAACTGTTAATGATTGTGCACAGGATGCGGATGTATTATTTAAAAGATAATTTACAATTGATTGGACAATTCTTCAACATGGAATTTCCCATTATGTACAACTAGATCAAACCTTGATAAAGATGAAGTAACAACCTGCTATTACTAGCTAGTGAAGTCTTTTAAATCACATTCCGAACCACTGGTTTGAACAGTTCATTGTTTTGCCAAAGTTTAAAACAATGCTTCCCGGGCTTTGCTTCATATGGAATATTATGTAACTGTTTCAAACAAGCTTTTCTCAAATGGATTTAGAAAAATATAAATCAAAATGTTCAACGCAATATCGTACTTACTTCCAATTCAACAGTGTCATACATAACAATATGGCACTTTTTGCTGTCTTTTTTGCTGTTTTGTTTTACGGCTTTCTGTCCCTTCGAAGGACGAAGCAATAAGTGTCTTGGACACAACATACCGGTTTGCCTCTGCAACTCCATATTATAAGCAATATAAGTTTGCAAAAGTAGCATCCAATATGCAAACATTCAAAAACTTGTTTGACTACTTAAATTGATACCGTGGAATAATTTATCAAATATTATAAGTAAGAGCATTCCTCCGTGGTAAGAGTAAAGAAATAAAACTTACCGTTTTCCCAAACAAAAACCATCTTTTGAACTGCAGATCTCAGCAGTCTGACATCTGCTCAAGCGTAAAAGCATTTTTTGGCACACGGCAAAAAAGGACGGAAGAACTTGCTGCTGTCCTTGCAGATCAGGAGTTCTTCCGAACAGTTCACACCATTCTACAGCACTGTCCAACTCCAGTTCATGCTCAGACAAACCTCAGACAAACCTCATACCTTGCTATAGACTTTTATCATGGTGCGACCATCTTGATTTTCTCCCAATCAAACCAATGTAACCAAACCGAGGCTGGAAGGGCAACTAGTCTGGTTCCTTTTTTGTGCGATGAATATTAGCATCTATTATTGTTATTGGATACAGGGAACATGACCAAGTTGGTGGCAGCATGATAAAGGTCTATACCTGGGGCTGGGGTTCCTTCATTCTCATGCAAAATACCCCTAATCTCCCCCTCACTCTTATACATGTACTCAATCATGATTCCACAGGTTGATGGGACACAATTGCTTAAGGGACCCTGAGTGAATACTTAACCATTGCTATTTACATAGGAGAGACATTTACGTCTTAACAATAAAGCTTAATCTTGAATATTCACTGCACGTAGCACTAGCAGTGGTTGCAAGAATACTAATAATAAGACAGAGGCAAGGGATAAGATCATCTTGAAAAATGAGGGCCAGTTCTGACACACTGCAGACACTGGTCTATGACTGTGGGGGGGGGGGGGGGAGGGGGTTCAGGACCCCCTTCCTTGCTCTCGACAGCCATTTTTATATGTGTATTTTTAAAAAATATCGTTTTCCTCTTGTAAACTTCATGTCTATTCCTAATCACACTACAGACCGCTGTTTCTCCGTGGATACCACAGTCTTGTTTTGTCGAAGAAGACACTTGCTTTTTTTTTTTAGGGGGGACCACCACTCACCCCCCCCCCCCCCCATCTCCCGGTAAAATTCCTGGATCCATTTCTACAGTGGTCCACATAACTGCTCTTAAAAGTCCACAAATTAACCATTTCCTTTCAATGCAGATTTATTTGTCGTTTCCTAATGGTCTTTGAAAGGGTACCCTGTGAACTGTGATTCTGGATTTGTCCCATCCCCCCTCCCTCCTACCCCCCCCCCCCCCAATCCAACCCCGATGTTCAGATTACTTCAGGCATCTAGCAAAGTCTTGCAGAACAACTGACTCAAACAGGTTTATCATTAAAAAATAGAAACCCTTGGTTTGTTTGGAGCCGTTGATTGTTATTCCAAGAACAATCGAGGAAGAGCCATCTTAACTCTTTTGGTTGTGCACAGCTGAGAGTATTTTTATAAAGCACTTTGTGTCTCCCCGCCCACATTTCCCATTTGGGTCTTCTTCTGTTCCTAAAAGTTTGGATGAGGTTGGGTGAGAATTTAAGGGGAACTACTGCTTTTTGAATGGGAGACTTTGGAACAGTAGGTGGCAGCAGACATCTTAGGTAAATGTCCATCATTTACGTAGTTCTGAGTATGCGCACATTTCCGAGAACAATGAATTTATCTGGTATGGTCTGCTGCCACCTTGCGGCCCCGGAAGTCTCCTAGAACTCATTTGTCCCCATCTCCTACAATGTAGCACTCACGTTTACACACACCATCCAACCATGGAGGAAGTATCCATTTCATCATCAAAATTTAGTGGAAACAGCAACAAAAAACCCTTTTTGATGGTTTTTCCGAGGGCTTTATGTCCATTCATATCAGGCTTGTTTTCGATTTCACTGTAATCAAAATAAGCAACAGTGACATGTGGGTTATTTAAATGCTGTTTTCTCGACTTTGACTGTATTTCAGATAGAAAGATTTCTCTGGAGGATTGGTACAGGTGATGAACCTAACCCTCAGTTAGCTCCCAGATTAAAATTGATCTTTTCCGATGGCTACCAATCCCCTTAACAATGTCTTTAAAATTCACTTAAAGTTTGTAGGGAAGATTGCACGACAGAGGCTCTAGAACTCCCAAGCTTCCGGGGCCCTTAAGCGGGCCCCAGACTCCACGCCGTAATGGCGTCACGTTCCGCCGCTCACCAATTGTCTTTTCCAAAACCCAACCACCCCCCCTGGCAAAAATGTGTTCCATAAGCAGGCTTAAGCTGGCTAAAGTGAAGCGTATCAAAAATTGAACATTGATCTAAAGTTTGTAGCAGTTAATGTCCTTCACTGTTGTCTTATGACAGTATTACTTATTCATAAGCAACCATACAAGTGCTTGTAAAAACAAAATTATATCATGTTTTCCACCCCCGATATCATGATCAGCCATAAATTAATATCCTTCAAACGAAAATCCCTCAAGCCTCTTAAACGTGTTTTAAAAGACAACAACTAGCAATGTATGAGGAGGCAAGTACAGTGGCTTTTGAAGCCTGACAGCTGATGGGGAGATGATTGGTGTTTTGCCCATCAGGCCAGTCGTGATGACTCCATAGAGTGCATTCACTGAAGTCTGAAGTACACACCAGTCATATAAAAGCTTGTAAAACTCCAGTAATTATCAAGAATTAAAAAATAATAATAATAATAAACAATATAATATAATCTCCAGGCTTAATTTGTTTCCTTTGAAGTAACGATGGTTTGATACTTCATGGAGACATCGGAGGCAGTTGTCTCCACGATGTCCCCCGCGGTCATTGCCCTGGTGGCCCTCGAAATTCTCCAGTAGGAATTTAAGTGGCCCTCCTAGGGGTGCCCTTAACGCCTGAAAAAAATGCCCCATTGCCCTTACAAGAGTGAACTAGCGAGCCTGTGAAGTGCAGGTTCGAATAACTCTATTAGTATTAGATATTTATTGCACTTTTTATCGAGGCATAACCTTCGTATGAAAAGCTTTTTGTCCAGCGTCATCCAATTTTGTACTTTCCTGTAATTATTGTAGGTAAAAACTTCTTGTTCAACAGGACCATTATATCTAGTGACCTGTGAAGTCAACGGATTCCTTACAATGAACAAAGAAACAAAACAACGGAACCCAGCGCACCCAGCAAAAACGCTTCCCTTGTGATTACATTTGTAATATAAAAAAAAAACAGAACGTTTTTTTTTGGGTGAAGTTTTGAGGTCAGTAAAAGGTTAACACTGGAAATAAACAAACCTTGTGAATTTCCCGGGATAAAGCGGCAAGAATAACTGCTTTATAGTACTTTTTTAAAGGTAGGATTGTTATCGCGGCCGAGAGTCTGAATTGGCATTCAGGTTCTGTTCAGTTGTTCCGGGGTTTAGAAACCACAAAGGCACCCCTTGCCCCTTTCACAGTGGCTAGGTGAACAAGGGACTGGTTACTTTGCACTCTATGGTACTTCCTCAGGTTCAAGTTTTGAAAAGACTTAGGAAAGTACATGTACTGGGGTCCACATGATCCTTAAAATGTAGAATGCTGAATGCCTCGAACTAGTGCTCAGAAATGAACATGTATTCTGTGGTAAAAGCAGCATTGGTAATTGTCAAAGACAGTGGTGTAACCAGACCGAGGGGGGGGGGGATGAGGGGCAAGTCGGGGCAAATACATAGTTTGGGGGGCTATTTAATGTATTGACCCACTCATTCTTGTATTTTTTTCCTGTCTCATTGGGGGAGGGCAAGAGGGTGTGCAAGGATTTTGAGTGTTTGAGTGGGGGTGGGGGAGGGCAAGAGGGGGGTGCAAGGATTTTGAGTGTTTGAGTGGGGATGGGAGAGGGCAAGAGGGGGGTGCAAGGATTTTGGGTGTTTGAGTGGGGATGGGGGAGGGCAAGAGGGTGTGCAAGGATTTTGAGTGTTTGAGTGGGGGTGGGGGAGGGCAAGAGGGGGGTGCAAGGATTTTGGGTGTTTGAGTGGGGATGGGGGAGGGCAAGAGGGGGGTGCAAGGATTTTGAGTGTTTGAGTGGAGGTGGGGGAGGGCAAGAGGGGGGTGCAAGGATTTTGAGTGTTTGAGTGGAGGTGGGGGAGGGCAAGAGGGGGGTGCAAGGATTTTGAGTGTTTGAGTGGGGGTGGGGGAGGGCAAGAGGGGGGTGCAAGGATTTTGAGTGTTTGAGTGGAGGTGGGGGAGGGCAAGAGGGGGTGCAAGGATTTTGAGTGTTTGAGTGGAGGTGGGGGAGGGCAAGAGGGGGGTGCAAGGATTTTGAGTGTTTGAGTGGGGGGTGGGGGAGGGCAAGAGGGGGGTGCAAGGATTTTGAGTGTTTGAGTGGGGATGGGAGAGGGCAAGAGGGGGGTGCAAGGATTTTGAGTGTTTGAGTGGGGGGTGGGGGAGGGCAAGAGGGGGGTGCAAGGATTTTGAGTGTTTGAGTGGGGGTGGGAGAGGGCAAGAGGGGGGTGCAAGGATTTTGAGTGTTTGAGTGGAGGTGGGGGAGGGCAAGAGGGGGGTGCAAGGATTTTGAGTGTTTGAGTGGAGGTGGGGGAGGGCAAGAGGGGGGTGCAAGGATTTTGAGTGTTTGAGTGGGGGTGGGGGAGGGCAAGAGGGGGGTGCAAGGATTTTGAGTGTTTGAGTGGAGGTGGGGGAGGGCAAGAGGGGGTGCAAGGATTTTGAGTGTTTGAGTGGAGGTGGGGGAGGGCAAGAGGGGGGTGCAAGGATTTTGAGTGTTTGAGTGGGGGGTGGGGGAGGGCAAGAGGGGGGTGCAAGGATTTTGAGTGTTTGAGTGGGGGTGGGAGAGGGCAAGAGGGGGGTGCAAGGATTTTGAGTGTTTGAGTGGAGGTGGGGGAGGGCAAGAGGGGGGTGCAAGGATTTTGAGTGTTTGAGTGGAGGTGGGGGAGGGCAAGAGGGGGGTGCAAGGATTTTGAGTGTTTGAGTGGGGGGTGGGGGAGGGCAAGAGGGGGGTGCAAGGATTTTGAGTGTTTGAGTGGGGGTGGGGGAGGGCAAGAGGGGGGTGCAAGGATTTTGAGTGTTTGAGTGGGGGGGGGGGGAGGGCAAGAGGGGGGTGCAAGGATTTTGAGTGTTTGAGTGGGGGTGGGGGAGGGCAAGAGGGGGGTGCAAGGATTTTGAGTGTTTGAGTGGGGGTGGGGGAGGGCAAGAGGGGGTGCAAGGATTTTGAGTGTTTGAGTGGAGGTGGGGGAGGGCAAGAGGGGGGTGCAAGGATTTTGAGTGTTTGAGTGGGGGTGGGGGAGGGCAAGAGGGGGGTGCAAGGATTTTGAGTGTTTGAGTGGGGATGGGAGAGGGCAAGAGGGGGGTGCAAGGATTTTGAGTGTTTGAGTGGAGGTGGGGGAGGGCAAGAGGGGGTGCAAGGATTTTGAGTGTTTGAGTGGAGGTGGGGGAGGGCAAGAGGGGGGTGCAAGGATTTTGAGTGTTTGAGTGGGGGGTGGGGGAGGGCAAGAGGGGGGTGCAAGGATTTTGAGTGTTTGAGTGGGGGGGGGGGGAGGGCAAGAGGGGGGTGCAAGGATTTTGAGTGTTTGAGTGGGGATGGGAGAGGGCAAGAGGGGGGTGCAAGGATTTTGAGTGTTTGAGTGGAGGTGGGGGAGGGCAAGAGGGGGTGCAAGGATTTTGAGTGTTTGAGTGGAGGTGGGGGAGGGCAAGAGGGGGGTGCAAGGATTTTGAGTGTTTGAGTGGGGGGTGGGGGAGGGCAAGAGGGGGGTGCAAGGATTTTGAGTGTTTGAGTGGGGGTGGGGGAGGGCAAGAGGGGGGTGCAAGGATTTTGAGTGTTTGAGTGGGGGGGGGGGGAGGGCAAGAGGGGGGTGCAAGGATTTTGAGTGTTTGAGTGGGGGTGGGGGAGGGCAAGAGGGGGGTGCAAGGATTTTGAGTGTTTGAGTGGGGGTGGGGGAGGGCAAGAGGGGGTGCAAGGATTTTGAGTGTTTGAGTGGAGGTGGGGGAGGGCAAGAGGGGGGTGCAAGGATTTTGAGTGTTTGAGTGGGGGTGGGGGAGGGCAAGAGGGGGGTGCAAGGATTTTGAGTGTTTGAGTGGGGGTGGGGGAGGGCAAGAGGGGGTGCAAGGATTTTGAGTGTTTGAGTGGAGGTGGGGGAGGGCAAGAGGGGGGTGCAAGGATTTTGAGTGTTTGAGTGGGGGTGGGGGAGGGCAAGAGGGGGGTGCAAGGATTTTGAGTGTTTGAGTGGGGGTGGGGGAGGGCAAGAGGGGGTGCAAGGATTTTGAGTGTTTGAGTGGAGGTGGGGGAGGGCAAGAGGGGGGTGCAAGGATTTTGAGTGTTTGAGTGGGGGTGGGGGAGGGCAAGAGGGGGGTGCAAGGATTTTGAGTGTTTGAGTGGAGGTGGGGGAGGGCAAGAGGGGGGTGCAAGGATTTTGAGTGTTTGAGTGGGGGTGGGGGAGGGCAAGAGGGGGTGCAAGGATTTTGAGTGTTTGAGTGGAGGTGGGGGAGGGCAAGAGGGGGGTGCAAGGATTTTGAGTGTTTGAGTGGGGGGTGGGGGAGGGCAAGAGGGGGGTGCAAGGATTTTGAGTGTTTGAGTGGGGATGGGAGAGGGCAAGAGGGGGGTGCAAGGATTTTGAGTGTTTGAGTGGAGGTGGGGGAGGGCAAGAGGGGGGTGCAAGGATTTTGAGTGTTTGAGTGGGGGTGGGAGAGGGCAAGAGGGGGGTGCAAGGATTTTGAGTGTTTGAGTGGGGATGGGAGAGGGCAAGAGGGGGGTGCAAGGATTTTGAGTGTTTGAGTGGGGGTGGGAGAGGGCAAGAGGGGGGTGCAAGGATTTTGAGTGTTTGAGTGGGGGGTGGGGGAGGGCAAGAGGGGGGTGCAAGGATTTTGAGTGTTTGAGTGGGGGTGGGAGAGGGCAAGAGGGGGGTGCAAGGATTTTGAGTGTTTGAGTGGAGGTGGGGGAGGGCAAGAGGGTGTGCAAGGATTTTGGGTGTTTGAGTGGGGGGTGGGGGAGGGCAAGAGGGGGGTGCAAGGATTTTGAGTGTTTGAGTGGGGGTGGGAGAGGGCAAGAGGGGGGTGCAAGGATTTTGAGTGTTTGAGTGGGGGTGGGAGAGGGCAAGAGGGGGGTGCAAGGATTTTGAGTGTTTGAGTGGAGGTGGGGGAGGGCAAGAGGGTGTGCAAGGATTTTGAGTGTTTGAGTGGGGGGTGGGGGACTCAGGCTCCCCTGCCTCCCCCCCCCCCTGGTTATGCCACCGGTCAGAGACCAGTATCCACACTTGTGTGACCCATCATACGTGAAATACAACAGACCTGTGAATGTTTTAAGCTCAATCGGTCATCTGAGTGTCAAGAAAATAGTCAAATTTCAGACATCGAGTTTTGGACAATTGCAAGATCAAAACTAATTGTTGTACTCATGTCTAGAAAACTGAAGCATTTCAGGCAAAAATGTATTTCAAGGGAACTGGACCAGACTGCCAAACCTACCCCCTTCAAGGGAACTGGACCAGACTGCCAAACCTACCCCCTCCCCTCCAACCTCCCCCACCCAACCTCCTCTTTTTGAATTTAAGTTCTGCTTGTATTGTATAATACCCTACATGTTTCAATCTTGATATGTACCTTTTTATACATTTTTTTCTTCTTCTACTACTTACATGTACTGTTTACTATTGTAACTGTGTTTGTAATTCTGCCCCTGGTGGCGACGAAGCTTTTTAATAACCATTTATAATAGTAAAAATAATAATAATATAAAGCTACTGGATTTAAGTTTTGATTTTAAAACTGTTATTGTATTTTAGAAAAAAAACAGAAGCAACTGTAAACTGCTTAGCAACCAAAATGGGCTGTGGTGTAAATGCAAAAAAAAATAAAAAATTGTAAATGGTCACATGTGTTGACCCCAGTAGTTCGTCTCAAAGGTTTTTTAATTTATGGTTGTTATTATTATACAAACAAATTATTCTTGTGATTAGTTTGGATGATTTCTTGCTTTATTTCTTCATTTCTATTTTGGATTTTGGGTCGAGTTAGGGAGAGAATGCGGTGATAAGTGGGTGGGATCAATCATAAAGTACACACGTGCACCAGCTCACAAGGATTAAATGTAAATACACTCATGTGCCAACTCTCACCCTTTCAACTTACCACGATCAAGCAGATTTTTGTTGTTATCAAGAATAAAATATCTGATTTGTATACAGCGAAGATCAGTCGGAACTTCTCCATGAAGACTGATACATTATGTAATCGGACTTTATTGCAGTCAATGTGTTCGGTGAGACTGGGTTCTTGTCTCGTTAATGCGGCGATCCTATTCAACAAGACGCGAATTCATTCCGTGAATTATTCAGCATGTAAGACTACTCATCAAAGTTTGATTAGAGCGGGGGGAGGGGAGGACGATGGGGGTGACATCCTATAAGGCAATTTATAAGTGCCGTGGCAATGTGGCATTACCGAACGCTGTAACATGAGAAGCCTGACTGCGGAGGGGAAAAGGGCAGTCCGATAATATTTATTTTGTCATTGGCTTCTTCTCCGATTTACCTCGTGTGTGGTTTAAGTACACTATTTACTTAAAGATGAAAGAGGGGGGGGGGGACACGGGTTGGAGGTAACATTTCAATGGGAAAATTTAATTGAAAATCAATTTTGCATGAAGTGCAGTAATTTTTAAAGACGTTTCCTTAAACCTAAATGCTTCATACTTTTAGAAGTACTGTCCTGTCTACCTCTTAATTTTGTTATTTGATTAATATTTTTTATTATTATCATTTAATATTGATTTGTTTATTAGTTTATCTATATACTTAATGGGTGGGTGGAGGGGGGGGGGCTATAGAAATTGTCAATGTAAAATTTTGCAAAAAGTGCAGTAATTTTTGGTTTCCAATTTACAATAAAATGTAATGTATAGCAGTAAAAAAAATGTCGCTCTTTGTTTTTTAAGTATGGTCCTGCCGCTCTCACTTTGATGTTTTTTAATTAGAATTATTTTCTGTGGGGGGGGGGGGGCGTTGTATATCTTTTCAATGTAAAATTAAAACTTGCACTGGGTGCAGTGCTCTCGTAAAGTTTTCGATTGAGATTTACTCTGTTTGATTAAAACAAGGTACAAAGTGCAAAAGATTTGTCCCTGGCCTCAGTCGAAACGAGTAGTTTCAGTCTAATTAGAGTTACATATAATCAAACTATTTGAGAGAGTAATTTATGAAGGAGATTCATTCTGTCACCCAATTGTTCACTGAAATACAGACTTTGTTTTCTTTGAACACATTTTTAAAAGATGGCATTGTTCCGAAGCGAAAATATTAACCCCCCCCCCAAAAAAAATAAAAATAAAAATAAAAAATCATTTTGAGGATGCAAACTGTGATTAAATGAGATTTTAGTGCTTAATTTTGATAGAATTTTAATAATCCAACTCAAACTCTTTCAAGACGGTTAGTTGGGTTCCGACAAAAACTCGTTTGTACTTTTTAATCTAAAACTACTGCTTAAATTTGACAGATCATTCAGTGTGTCACATGACTGTAACTTTCTCAACTACAGAAAAATAGCTATTGAACATTACAATCAATTTGTATTTCAATTGAATCCATTTGTTCGTGTCAAATTGTGGAGAAAAAAAAAACGGGTGATGCAATTTTAAAGAAGTTTAAGATGTAACCTACTTCAACTGAAGGATCTTGAGGATATCAGATTCTTCCCCCATTTTCCTTCTGAAGTTTTTCACATTGCTGTTGGGGGAAGTGGGGAAGTACTTCACCTCCGTGAAGTATCAGGTCAACCTTTGCCTTCTGAAACCACAAATAAACTGACTGATTTTTTTGTTGTTGAGAAAATGAAATGAGCTGTTGCAAACTGCTTACCAACCAAAAGGACATGTTGTATACTGTAGATGCCCAAAATTGTGAATGGCCTCACGTTTGGACATTGCTGTTGGGGGAAGTGGGGATGGGGGGGGGCGGGAGCTTGAAACCCTGTAAACTACCCCCATTCTTACACCGTCCCTGATTGAGAGTGAGTCATGTTTAGAGAGGCGCTGATGGGTCTGGGGCTTGATTATGTCAGGCAGTGTCTTCTCCCATCTGGTGGCTGTGTAGATTGAGTGGTTTCTGCAGTCAGCCTCCTCGGTCCAAATGGAGACGCTAATCCTTTTAAAGATGAATGTGTGTAGCTTTGGAAAGGAGTGGGATTAATGTGGCTTTAAAGGAGGGGAGGTAGGGCGGGGGGGGGGGGGGGGCGGGGTTGTTCAATCGTTTGTAAGGAGCAGTTAAAGAATCTTATGCAGGCCTTTCATTCTTCTTTCTTGTTAAGGGCAACGTAGTTAGGCCTACAGTACCGTGGCCTACGGTACAGTGAATTTGGATGTGGATCAATGTCTCAATTTTTAACTCTTTAAAACAATCTAATGCTATTTTTTAAACCATCAATTTGCCATGCCCCGACAGTATATGAACATCTGGTTTTTTTTGTACTTCTGATTTGCTTTTGTCTAAACCCACTTATGTACTTAGAGCATGAACTCATTGTTAATCCTCCTTTGTATACTCTTCTCCGAGCGTCTCCTTTTTAAGGTTGGATATGCTGTTTTTTTATTTTTTTATTCTTAGGCCCTAATATGTACTTCTTAGAATTGTATAATACTCCTTTAGGTATAGATGGGTTGCGCATGACGTCATCAATGGGAAAAATCAGCCATCTTTGATGACAGTGACTGCACGGTTTTGAACGCACTGCTGTGCATTACGCGTTAATTATTGCACACGGCACGCATGCGTTCCACAAACTCCTTTCATGAGTGGTTGGTAAGCAACTCAAGCTGCGTTGAAACTTACAGAGCTTTGTCAAAATAATAAGATAAAACTGTAAGTGTAATTGTGATGCAATGAATTTAGCAGTTGAAAGTGCCCTCAAGCAGTCAAAAATACAGTCAATTGAAGCATTAATCAAGTAGAACAAGAGCATCAAGTACCAAAACAAAAACTGTATGTTGCTTAAAAATATGATTGAATACATTAGGGGTTTTGTTCTTGGTGCAGTGGTTTATAGTCAGCAAGTTGGCCAACTGGCCTACATTTATACACATCCCGATAGGAAATAATACAAGTGGGCAAATTGGCTTCCATACAACATAGCAAAGGCCCTTGCTCTGTCCCTGGCACCCCCCCATCCACCCCATCCCACCCATCCACCCCTTTTCTATCTGGGTCTGGTTTATCTTGAAGCACCCTAATAATCTTGTGGATTGGGAACTCGAGGAAGAAGCTCAGAAGTGTGACCTCCATAGTAGCACAATGGTAGCAAAAGAACATGTAACCTGTAATATTACATGCTGTGGTGTGCCTGGAAGAATGTGGTCATAAGGCTGTACGACTTTTGTCCCGGGCACACAAATTACAATTTTTTGCCCCAGTAGAGGGTCACAAGCAACTTAATGGCTCTTTTGAAAAAAAAGTAGGGCATAATTGTTGTATATTCGTTGCTAGAAGTACACCCAGGACATGTTTTTTTCCCCTGATTCCTAAGCGGAATTTAGCTTTCCTGAATACCTTACAATTAGCAGAAAAACGACTTAAAGCGTTCACACTCAGTTTTCTTGAAACACAATTTTGGACAGTAATTGCTTTTGCCGGTCACACTTTCAATACAACATTGTTCCGGGCACACGACGATGTTTTATTTCACAAAGGAGCCACATAGCCTGGATTTCCTGCAGGCACGATTTGTCCGTAGCTCAAGGGAAGAAAACAAAATCTTGTAGTGTATGAAATTACACCGTACGATATTTTATAAACTTTTGATAGTACCCTTACGAAGAAAGGGGGGGGGGGACCAAAAAAAAACTTGTTGATTCTGTTTGGAATGTTGCCCCATTTATGCAATGCATTGACAATGAAGTTAACTTCTTTGTCGTCAATTTTCAACTGGTTTCCCAAAAGATCAAACCGCATCACTCGTTCACACTTCACTCATTCAGGTGCTAAAAAATCCCACTGTGATAAAGAGAGTGTTTGTTGTCTGATTATGCTCAAAAGCACACTTCATAATCCTGTTAACACAGTGAGAGAGAAAGAGAGAAAAAAAACCTGAAAGCATTCATTCCTCAACAGGAATTTGAGTTTCAGCTGGATTACTGAAAGCCTAACATGCTAACGTTTGTGTACAGGGGAGTGACTTTATTGTTGGTTGACAAAGAGGATGGATTAGTCTGGTTCCCCTTGTTGACAGTTGACCCTTGTGTGATATAAAGAGTCTTGCCTACTGATCTTCTATGCAGACACCTTGCCTACATGTACCTTTGCTGGGCTGTTTGGTCTTATACAGGCAAGGTGGTTTTTTTTCGTTTATAAAACCCTTACTCCCTACTTAAAGAAAGGACTGCGGAAGGAGACACTTCAAAAGGAACGATGTTTTTTTGCGTACAGGCGACCTCAATCCTCCAATACCCCTCCTGTCCTATGTCATTCCACACCAAATTGTTTGGACTTTTAGATAAGATTGGAATGCCTGATTCTTCACAGAGGCAATGGAGGCAGTTGCCTACGTTGCCCCTGGTCAGTGCCTTGGTGCCCCTTAGAATGTTCCAATAGAAATTTACAATTTCCTCATAGAGGTGCCCTATCTCAAGAAGAAAATGCCTTGGTGCCCTTGCCCTTTTCAAGAATGAAGCAATCAGGCCTGCTGACGCATTGATAAGCAGTTGTTACTTGAGCCTACAGCCTTCAGTCCTTCTGAATCCTTTACTTCAGCAAAGACGGTCTAGAAAGATTTGGGAGGATTAGGATTTTAGTGCAGGGCGCCTGGATGATGGAATCGAAGATTTCTACTGGAATGTTTTAAAGGGCACCAAGGCAATGACTAAGGGGCATGGAGGCAATTGCCTCTGTTGCCTCCGTGAAGTATCGGGTCTACCTTTGCCTTCTGAAACCACAAATAAAACTGACTGATTTTTTGTTGTTGAGAAAATGAAATGAGCTGTTGCAAACTGCTTACCAACCAAAAGGACATGTTGTATACTGTAGATGCCGAAAATTGTGAATGGCCTCACGTTTCGACCCTAGCAGAGTTTTTCTCAAAGGCTAAATGACAACACAACACACAAGTACACTGGAGTAACAGGCGCAATCAAGTAGAAAGAAGTAAACTAAGAGAGGAAGAAAGCAGTCAGAAGATGCAAGGGATGAGCAATGGAGAGGGAGATGGGTGGGGGTGGGTAGAGGGAAGAGGCTGGTTTAACCACAAGAGGTTGGAAACACAAAAGACAAAAATCAAAAGCGGGAAAAGGGGGAAAACAATTAATGAACATGGGGACATCTGTGGAAAAAGGAGAAGGTAAAGACAGAAAGTATTCTTGGATGTTCAGACCTAGGGGCTGATTTTTATTTTTAGCACATCTTTTTCCCCAAAAGCTTCCATGATGATCAATGAACTGTTACTGTCGGTGACAACATGCTGCAATGAAATACATATCTGGGTCGCGCATTATGCCTTTATGTAAAAATGAATGTGAGTTACGCTATTGAGTCATGAAGGAATGCGTGAAATGCGAGCTCAGGGTCATCCATGAATTTACTAAATTTAGCTGGTAATGTCGGCTAAACTCCGGGGGGGGGGGGGGGGGTGGGGGGATCGCGGTCACCCTCTTTGATTTTATAGCTCCCTTCAAGAATTCTAGGTAAAGTTAAACACCCTGAAAAACATGTCTCCGACCAAAATTCGAACTGGAAGTGGTTTCAATGAGTTGGGTTTTGTTAAAAATTTAGAATGTCTTTTCACGAAGTGAGAGCAGATTTTTAGAACTCTTCTGTACCTTCATCAACCCACCTTTTAAATGAAAGCCTGTAAATGCGGGCATTGTATTTTTTTGCTAGTTTTTATACTTGTTTTGTCTGTTTTGTCTCTCTCTTTTTTTTTTTAAGTTTTTTTTTTGCTATAGTGTTGTTTGTATGGTATTATATTTTTAATGTGGGTTCGATGACTCAGAATTTTCTTACTTCCGGCACATCTGTGCTATCTTTAAAAAGAATGTAAATCTCTTCTTTTAATACTGATTATAGAGTTGTCGACTTGACACTTTTTCTTTTTAGGATAACAAATCAAATGAAAAAAATGAAAATGAGAGTTGAAGAGTCGAAACGTGAGGCCATTAACGAATTGTGTTTTCTTTTTTACCAGAGGTCAGTTCAGTTGGTGTGCAGTGTGCAAACGGCTAATTCAATTTTTTTGACAGAAAAATTCTGATTGCCAAGATTTCGATACAAGATTGATACAATATAACCTAGAGCAAAGAGTTAGGTGTGAATGACAAGGAGTGAATACACGTCCAGCGACAAGAAAAGTTTTGTTGACTGATTTCTCAAGTGTGATACTAATGTGTTAAGAACAGCTTCGCGCACTCGTTCACAACAAGCTGTTTTTGCACCTCAGCTCGAAGAAAAAAAAAATCATTTCCAATTTATTTAGCTCAAACTGTTACATGTAAGTCTTCAACTTTTCCCTGTGCCGTTCCCCCCCGGTGACTGCTTTTCTCTTGAACCTCACTTGCCAAACATGACATGTTTACCTGCTCGCCACAGCCCCATCGGGAGTCCCAGTTGTTGCACGGTAGCTCCTGCTCCTTGGTGGGCAACATTGTTGTGGTAAACCAGGGACGTGGTGGTGGGCGACAGCCAAAACTGGATCACCATTAGGTTGTCAAAGGGTGCATTATAGGTTGTCAGAGGTCGCATTCTTGGTGTTCCTTTAGTCTTCTCAGGTTTTTGTCTCTGACAATGGAACCCGTGGCAATATTTTGGAGGCTTGAAATCTGTCATTTTTAAGGGTAGGCGTACATTGTAGTAACGGGAGCTTAAAGTGACCATACGTGTTTCCTTGTTTCTGAGCGTTTTATCAAAGAAGGATGTGTAAAACTTAGATAATTAAGATGTCTTTCTGAGTTCTCATACCATGAAAAGACTTCTTTCCAAGTTCTCATACCATAAAAAGACGTCCTTCCTAGTTCTCATACCATAACAAGGCGCCTTTCCGATGTGCTATATCCGGTTTCCATGATCCATGACCACTGGCAGGGAAACCAGATACAGCAAATAGGAAAGGCGTCCTTTTCTGGGTAGAAGCATTCGGAAAGACGTCTTTATTATCAAAGTCTAATATATATGAAATGCACCTGTGGTGCAATGTTTGTTCCATAATTCATGTATGCTCAGAAGCTTCAATTACATGTATATTTGAATTATGTTAAGGGAAAACTGTTGTCCAGTGGGCGTAGACACAGGGGGGGTAGGGGCAGCGGAGGATGGGGGGGGGCAGGGCACGTCCTCCCACAAATTTTATGTGCCCCCTCCCCAGTTCCCCCATGAAAAAAATCCAGATACATTTGGTGCATTAAAAAACATGGCCCCCGCCCCCCCCCCCCCCACCCTCCACCGAAAAGCAATCCCCCCTGTGCCCCCAGTGGGAAAATCCTGTCTAGGCCACGGCTGTTGTTTTACTTCGTCGGTCGAAGTAGAAACCTTTTGCAAGATAATGAGCGTTCTCACCAACTTTGAACAAGACATCATCCCTTAGTTGGCAATTTGATTCTTTGACAATTTTGTTTGTACATGTGTTGAACTGTTGACAGCCGGTTGCTCTGACATTCAATTGCAAAGGGCATTTTTGACTGTGTGGAAAAAATTTCAGCTAGCCGATTTGTTGATGGGATAAATTTGACCATGCGAGCTTGTCAGGATTCTTTCTGAGCACAGCTCAGAAAGATCAACATCAGTAAGAAGAAAAACATAAACGTTCACAGATTTACATATACCTTACATGGTATAAAGATGATGATAATAGAAAACTTTCTTTTGAATATTTCTGCCTGAAGTGTTAACATTTCTAAATAATAAATGAAGTAAGATCCAAAATTAGTTTTCCTCTCAGTGAGACGAAAAATCTGCCTATAGGAATGCGTACAAAAATGCTGAATGCATTTTTACCGTTTTCTCGCAAATGAAACAACGAAATGAGCTGACACTTTCACAGGTTGGTTTTATTACAAATACAGTATCTTGATTTGTGCAAAGAATGGAAACATTTACAGACTTTAAGGATAAACAATTTTCAAAATTGTTAAGGTCGCACAGCGAGTACAACTTTTTAAGACCCGCCCCTTTTTCCCCCAACTTACACGTATCAACATTTTGTGTGTTTGTCAGACTGAGTATCGCTGTTCATTAACGTAACGTTTCATGTCTTACCTCCCCCACCAACTAAACGGGACAAAAACATGTTCTCTTTGTGCAAGGTTTTCATGATTTTATTGCATTTTCTTTTATCTTTTATACTTGCTGACAGTACTGCTTGTTTTTTTGGTGTGGCTTAAAGGTTTCCTTTTAATGTTTGTGCGTATTTGTTATTCATACAATGTACTGAATTTTATCGTTGTAATTCTAATATTTTAGTGCACTTTTATAGTACCACTGCCTTTTAAGCTTTTACGATCAATGTAGTTTCTTTATTCCGGAGATGAATTAAATTTTGTTATGTCTTATGAATGCCCGCTTCATGTAGATTGTTCAATAATTTGCCCCACAATTTTGGGTTTCCTCTGTTGAACTTACGTTGAAACATCAGTTTTTTTAAACACCTTTTAGGGTTCGAAATATACACCGAGGTCAGTGATTTTAGCATTGGGCCAGTAAACTTACTACTGGATAAGTCCGGCAGTCATGCGATTTTCATACCTCACTGTGCATAACACCTTAAAAGAAAATCATGGACAGATTATTTTGAGTGTGGTATATATCTTTCAATTCTGTTGAGTATTGGCAGGATACTTACCCGTATGAAAAATTGAGATAAATCTTCTCTTAGTGCTTGTTCGAATATAAACAGTTTACCTTATTAAACAGTTTGATTCTGATCTTGTAAAAACATTTCTGGTCCAGTAGAAGTTGTGAGCTAAGAGCCCTGGGGTCTCGTGGATTTCCCCATGGAATTAAAGCCCTGCCTTTTATGGTCTACACACTGCAGTCTCTGGTCACCATCACACTGCCCCCTCTCACCCCCTCTTATCCCCTCCTACTTGTATTACCACTTCTCAATCCCCTCTCACCCCCTCCTACCCCCCTACCCCTTCTTACCCCCCTCTTACCCCTACGCTTTCTTACCCCCTCTTATCCCCTTACCCCACTCTTACCCCATTTTATCTCCTCTTACCCCACTCACCTCATCTTATCCCCTCTTACCCCCTCTCACTCCCTCTTATCCCACTCCCTCTTATCCTTCTTATCCCCTCTTGCACCCTTTTACCCTCTCGTACCCCTCTTACCACCACTCACCTCCTCTTACCCCCTCTTACCCCCTCTTACCTCTTACCCCTTCTTACCTCCTCTCAACCCCTCTTATCCCGTCTTACCCCCTTACCCCTTTATCCCTTTACCCCTCTCACCCCCTCTTATCCCTCTTACCCCTAACCCCTTTCTCACTCCCTCTTATCCCCTCTTATCCCCTGTCACCCCTTCTTACCCCCCTCTTACCCCCCCCTTACCCACCTTACCCCCCCCCCCCCGACCCAGTGTTATTCTTTGTATGACCCTGATAATTACTGACAAGTTTGGATGTTGCCCTCCTTTACATGGACGGCATACAGGTGTACATGGTACCAGACATAGTGAGGAATCTCATCTTTATATCAATTTTATCTCCCAACTCCCTGCTCCAACAAAGACATAAAAAAACCTATTATTTCCTTTAAAACTTGGACATTCATTGTGTCATCCATGTTCGATAAAATGTCTCCCTTGGCAATATCGGCAGCATTTATCCTGTCACGGAGAATCTAAAATGATGGATGACCTTTTTTTTTTCTTTCCAGTTTTGCAGATAGCCCTGGGAGAGCCAATAAATGTGACTGGAGCTGGTCGTGATGGCATTGGAGTGAGATTAAATTAAGGTTTGTTTAACTGTTACTTGTCTACTCTTGATTTATGGAATGTTTTATTGTTTGTATTGATATGAGGGGGATTGGTGATGTTATTTTTGGGTGTGTGTTTGTGTGCGAGAGTTGTCTTGAAAATGTACAAGGATTGAAAAATAACATAGTACTGCACTGGAATATAGTCTGTGGATTGTGGACAAAACTTAGTTGTTTTTTTTTAATAATAACGAATATTTTATAATGCACCATTCCATCTAATAAGATGCTCAGGCAGAACACACGAGAAGCTGCAATGTGCCGGCCAGAATAACATAAACAAAACCAGTCAAAATCCATTTCAGGTCCGTGAGATGAGTTTCATCAAGATTATCATTTAGCAGTTTTTTTTATCTCCGCTGTCAGGCTTTTTATACTTTCGATCAAATTACTTCATTTCCTTTTTCCTCATCTTCCCCTGGTTATATTTCTATGAAATCATATTGAGTCACAAGTTCAGAAAGAAAAACAACCACATGTTGACTGGGGTTTTATTTCATATCGGAAGGTCGCACGCACAGGCACACGGGGACCAAACTTGCAGTAAGTGAGTCAAGTGAGGTGACACAGTTTTATCCAATTTTTCCCAAAAGAAATCCTATCTGAAGATGTTGAAGGATTGTAGTATATAGACCGTGTCAGTCTGGCGACAAAAAGGTCCCTACTGAGCTTCCGCGCACCTCTGAGCCATCGGCTATGGGAGATTAACTTGGGTGCAATTTTGTGTGATTTTTATTTTTTGTCATATGACTTTTTTTTCCACCTCCCCAAAAAACTTATTAGTGGAATGGTTACCTTTAAAACTTACAATTTAATAAAGAAAATTATCATCAAATAAGTGAAATTTCTGGGAAAATGAAGAAATATTGCTCAACCCCAACAGCCAGTTCGAAGTGTCGAAGTGTCAGAATTTACGCTGACTTCGTTAGGCAAACTTTGTTTGACTGCACTAACAAACCGAAGTTATGTCATTTGTTAAAATCCGGATAAATGCTTTGTTGCTTAGTGTGAAAACAGACCTTGTGTCACGTGGATTTTGGGTGATGTTGCGTATGGAGTTGATGGGACCATGACGTCCCGATTTTTCGTGGTTTGGGTACCGTACCAGACTACTAAATGTAGCAGCTTGAATGAATGTAAATCTAGGATCGCGACGATTGCCTTTTATTGTATGGATGGAAGGTTTTCAAAAGTGAAGCGGAAATTAAGGTCGGCTGAAAAAACAAATTTCCAAGATGTGTGAAATTGTTCACAATTTAAAATTTCTAAATCAGAATTCTCAGCCACATCTTTAACAGCCTCTCCACAGAAACCAGAACGGGAATAAAAAGCTGCCTTGACAGGCAATATTTTGCACGCAATTTCCAAGTCGCTTTAGCCACTGGGAGAGTATTTTGATAAGTTCTCAGCTGTTTTTAAATGACATGTGGGCAGGAGATCAGTGTTTAATGGAGGACAGAGTCAGGGCTTCGTGCATGCTGACATTGAACATCTTTGTATTTCTACAAAATACACACAAATTAGGAAAGCCGACCTGGAAATCCCAACGGTTGAGGTAAACACATTGAGTTTGACATACATGCAGATCTGTAATAGTACCAGAAGAGTTTGCGGTTGCAATATTTGCATGCAAAGAATATTTTCTTGTTTCCGGTGTGTAACTTAAAATGACGAGCCGTTCAGATTTTGAAAAAAGTTACATTCGTCTGCGGGAATTAGAAATAAGAAACTCTATTTTGGAGTCTAAGAGTAGATATGGCCTTGGTATGTTTGCACTTTGCAGTATCAGTTACATGTAGCCTAGGTATGGTTTTTAAACTGATAGTGATCCGGTTTGATCGGCTGCAGATTGCGCCACAGCAAACAGTTACATGGTGCTATGTAAAGGAACAGGTCTCATACTTCAAATGGTAACTCCGCATACCTGGCAGGAACAAATACTGAGCGCTTTGAGACGCCCATCGGGTGTGATAAAGCGCTATATATGAACTGCGTACTATTATTATTATTATTTATTATTATTTGTCTTGTCAACATTGTAGTACCACATTCATGCAAAGCCTCGGTTTTTAAGCAGGGTCCATCCATTGTTACGTATTTGCTAACCGCAGAATTCTGCGCTTACAGTCAATTTTTCCACGCCAATCCAACACTCATTGCTCGTAGCACCGTAAAATGAGTTCTCGAAAAAATGTAGGTATTAAGTGAAGTTTTTGAAAATGGCTACTGGGGGAGATTGTTTGATGTTCTCAGGACGTTCATCATTGGCCCATTCAGTACACACATGCATGAAAGCAACAATTCCTTATCACCTGTGAAGTGTGCTTACACTAAGCATGGATTTTTTTCTGCCACGGGTAAGCGCTGATCTTTTTTTGATTACGACGTAAGCAAGAGACATCGCGCCCGAGTTCTTTGATGATTTCACAGACTTATTAACGATTCCGTACGAGAATCTTTCCTGCACCTCATCAGCTGCTACAGTCCTCTCCGCCAGCAGGAAATTAAATTGGTATCATCTGGCAATCAATACGCTCAAAATTGGATTAATCCTGTGTAACCATGTCCCCACACAGGTTTTGTCGGAGGTAACGCCGGGCTGACAGCGGAAGTAGCGATTTTCAAACATTCCGTTACCTTGAGAGTGTGTTTGTGTGTGCGGTTCAGACGAGGAGTTGGGGGGTCCACGCATGATGAACGTCACAGGATAGATGTTGTCAGAGCTGATGAAAAAGCATCTTGAAATTAAGATACAACATCCGCCGTTTTAATAGCTGGTAATTGGTACGGGTTGGGTTCACTACATTGAGTACATGCTCTTGTTGTCACTACAAGAAATGGTGACGCTGCAAACGCTGAGACGGCTTGCATTTAAGACCTTTTCACACTATCCATGTCTGAAAGCTACATGGTTCCAACTGGCGTTTATTTCGAAAAAATGTCAACACGGTTAAATGTCAACACGGTTCAAATCCGCTCGGCTTTTCACACTGCCCCGACGCGAAATCAGCTTTTTTTTTTGCTACTCGTGTACAGGCCTTGAACTTAGCTCTTGAAGGGGGCACGGCAATTTTACCTCTGGTGAGGGGCACTTCTATGAGGAAAATGTAAATTGGTCTTGGAACGTTGCAAAGGGCACCATGGCAAAAAGCACAGGGCACCACGGCAAAAAGCACAGGGCACCATGGCAAAAAGCACAGCACCACGGCAAAAAGCACAGGGCACCACGGCAAAAAAGCACAGGGCACCATGGCAAAAAGCACAGGGCACCACGGCAAAAAGCACAGGGCACCACGGCAAAAAGCACAGGGCACCACGGCGATTGCTGTGGGTGCCGTGGGTGAATTCCAGGCCTGCCTGTAATTAATAATTCCAGGCCTGCCTGTAATTAATAGTAATAATAAATATTTGTATAGCGCTGGTAGCTAGAAAGACTATTCACTATGCTCTAGGACCCAGGGAAATATTTTCCAGCAAGGTATTCAGAGTTACTTTTTGGAAGTGTGAGACCTATTCCTTTACATGCCACCAGGTAACGGTTTAGAAGGTGCTGTGGCGCAATCTGCAGCCGATCAAACCAGGAACACCGCGGCGAACCCCTTCTCTTTTTGATAAGTGTACTGGGTTCTTTTACGTGCATTACACAACTTGCGGGACCTACGGCTTTACGTCCCATCCGAAGGACACAGCAATAATGGTTAAGTGTCTTGCTTAAGGACACAAGTGTCATGACCTGGACTCGAACCCACACTCTGCTGATCAGAAACACCAGAGCTTGAGTCCGGTGTTCTTATCCCCTCGGCCACGACACGCCACTAGGAGTTACGATTACTGTAAATAAATTCTATAAATAACACCATAAATGAATATGTACTCGGAATAAAACTAAATAGAAATTAAAAACATGAGAAGAAATTAGATCGAATTTGAAAGCTAATATCTCCCATCTCCTGGATAGTTGGACCCCCTCCTCTTCCAGAAGATGGAAAAAAACACCCAGAGAACATTCTCTCACATTAATTTTGCATTCCCATACTCAACGGCCCTTTAAAAATGTCACCAATAAAAATACAAACTGCCAAATTTGAAAGCGGAGCTGTTGTCTGCTCGATGTATGGATGAGTGTCGGACAAGCCCCGGAGTGGATTTGTCTGTCCACCCCCCCCCCCCCCCCCCCCCCCCCCCCCCCCGTCCACGGAGCGTCTTCCCATTGATTGGTATTGATTCCGATCGATTGCTTCCTTCGCATTGTTTTTAATTATTTAGCTACACCATTAAGGTCGTTTGTAATTGGTTTTGAGCAGCAAGCGCTTTGATGGTTACATTTCTGTCAAATTAATCAAGGGACTTGTCTTTAAACTGGTGGATCCTGGGTAATAGACTGGCGCCCCTTCTCTTCTCTCCTGAATCCACAACCACAAGTTGTACAGCCGATCTGCTGATTTCCGGATATAATAAATAGTGTCGTAGAGAACTGAAAAAAAATACACTGTAGAAAGTTTTGTTCATTTGGGAATTACCAAATTGCATGTCTGACAAAAACTGGAACACGATAACAAAAAATTAATGGATGGTGCTTTACGTTATTATTGATGTTTTACCCATACACAGATGTGTTTAAGCACTGTGTACTTCGTACTTTCTGTTCTGTAAAAAAAAATCCACAGGTGTTTTCCTCGGGTGGGATTCGAACCCACAGCCTTTGCCTTTGGTGCTTTATGACGTTTGCAACCCTTTTGCAGTTCACCCGATATTCATTTTGAATAATAAAACGATATAAATATAAATAAATAATTTTTGTAAATAAGTTTTTGTGGCCTTTTAGTGGTGTCTGATGATGTGGAGTATGAAATAAACGGAGTTGTATAACTCCACAAACTCAAGAGAAAAAAAAAATAAATGAACAGTAAAGCCCCAGCTCAACATTGGTAAACTGACTGTAAATTCTTCCATTCTTTGCACAAATCAAGATATTTGTAATAAAACCAACCTGTGAAAATGTCAGCTCATTTCGTTGTTTCATTTGCGAAAAAAACAGTAAAAATGCATTCAGCATATTTGTACGCATTCCTGAAGGCAGAGTTTTTGTCTCACTGAGACAAAAACTAATTTTGGATCTGATTTCATTTATCATTTAGAAACGATAACACTTCAGACAGAAATATTTCAAGGCAAGCTATCTACCATCATTATCTTATACCATGTAAGGTAATCTGTAAAATATTGATGTTTTTCTTCTTTGCCAATGTTGAGCTGGGGTTGTAACAGTCATATATCCAGTGCAAGAGAAATAATCAAGTTAGTGGATACTGCAGGCTTTTGATTTGTCCGGATTTTTCCTGATTTCAGGATTTTTTTATTGGGTCTCCCTGCATTTTCAGATTCTCTTGAAAGATGCAAACTTGCCATCACAGAGATAACAAGACTCACAGTTGTTACGACCAGACCTTCAGATACCTATTTGAAATGATGTAGAGAGTCTGTAAACCTCTCATATGTAACAATCTGTACTCTCAGGGAGCTTCATTCCCACACCAAGAGGAAATTATTAACCATTTTTCAGGATGTTTTTATTTTCATACAATCTCATTCCTGGTACTGTGGTGCATCTGGAAGTTACGTTTAAGCAGTTGTAGGCTGAATCACCACGAAATCTGCACGATAGCTCCAGGACGCATGTACCGTACATGAAGGTGGCGTAGGCGATATAACTGTCATTTTGAATGGTATCTCCAACCTCTTATGACAATACAGTATGCACTAAATCTCAAACTGGTACTTGCGGAATCGCTGAATATATCATTTGATACGAGACAACTTTTCAATTCATGATAAAACATGGGGCACTTAGTTATTGGGTTTCGTTGGTTTAGTGGTCAGGTTTGACTCAATGGAGACGTGTGGGCTAAGTTTACCGAGATGTTGTGATGCAACTAAATACCAAAGTGAAGATCGAGTCTCCAGAGCTTGTATGCGGACAGCTGAAATATGAGTCTGGATCGTGTAGTTGGCGTTGTCGATGACCCGGGGATTTTTAAGAGATTGACAGGGGGATGACCACCCCCACGGTTATTACAGGATGGGGAGGCGGTAAGAAGGAGGGAGAAAAAGATCTGCTCGTGGTTTTTGCCGAGTTATTTTTGTTCCTAGGGTCAGTCACACTAGCGTTATCATTTTTCTTAAAGTGGACTGACTTCAGAACAAACACGCAGTTGAAAATTGATATCTTCTATGGATTTGTATCTACATCTTCAACCATAAAACAATTTGTGGACAACTGAGGGGCAAGATTTTTGTTGTTGTTGAGGGGGCAGTAAAATAATTTGTGTTTTCCAATGTATCAGAAATATTAATGGCAAGGCTGATGGCAAGTCTGCAGTTACTGTCAAGCGTAACTGGTTAACAGTGCCATAAACACCTTTAAAAAGTGTTATGTTATTAATTTATACAGGTGAAAAAGGAACAATGAGCAACAACTATAATAGACGTTATTTAAAAAAAATTGTTTTAAAGACATCTGCTCTAGAATGGCAGGGGTCGTGGGCTTGAATCCCACCCAAGGAATATGGCTGTGGATTTTTTTTCAGAGGACTTGAGAAAGTACTGAGTATGCAAGTGCTTAACACACATCGGTGTATGGGTAAAAAAATAGAACAATAAAAAAAATAATAATGGGCAAAAGCTAGTTTGATTGATTGTTATTGTTTGTTCTGTACTCATTATCCATTTTGTCGCGATCCATTAATTTCATTCTGTGGTAAATAACCGCATTAAACTACATGAAAGCCGTTGCATGACAATTTTTTCTGTTTACGAATGTTTATGTAGTTGTTGGTTCAATAGCCCCTGACGTTAATTGACAGAACCGACTTTTCCGCTTGTTATTTCCCTGGTGTAAATAAGAAGTAATTTGTCATGCTCTAGTTTCCATTCAGACCCTGACATCTTTCAAGTTTACAATCAGATATTACGGCGCACTAAAACCCATCACGGCGTACCCCCGTGGGAGTTGCTGTATTATTTTTGCATATGTTTGTTTCCGCGGACAATTGGAGATCTTGTCGCTGTTTTGTTTAATGCTGTAAACAAAACTCTGAGCACCCCGGCAACCCATCTAAAGCCAACTGTCTTTTGATTCTGTCAGCCTGAGAAATTGCGTTGGTAAACTGATTATGCTTTACATGTTGGCCTCGGACATACCACCCATAATCAGAGTCTAATGGTTTGGGCGTTGAGTTGCCTTAATAATCGTGTCGGATTGTGTTAGGGTGAGGACGGATCCTGGTGAGGGAGGCAGGGTTTAATAGCGTGGAGACAATTTCAACAATTAGGATAAATGTGCTTGTCTTGTGACGTCATGCTTGTTTCTTTCCTGTCGTTTTCACATCTATTGACCCAACTCACCCTGACGGCATCATCACAATAGTCTTGGTCGCGCCATTTTGGAAGTCAGTGTCATCGTGCGTTATATAGTGTGGTGCGCGTTTTAGGCGACGTGGCGTTTACACGTATACCTATTGACTTCCAAAATGGTGAGCGCGCACCACGTGTGACGTGCGGAGTTGGGGTCAATAAGATGAAGATCAACGATAGCAATCCCATCCCTCGCACTATTGATAATAGACGTGAGACATTACTCAGCTCCGAATAGCATTGTGTTGGCTGCACCTGACACTAACACTACGAATCCCTCTCATTCACTCCATGTGTGGCAAATTCTTCTTTGCCAAATAACATTTTAGCATAATAACATGCAGTCTTTTGGGGGATCCTGTACTGATTTCTATGACATTATCAAGCAACAACATGAACAAATAAAGGATGAACAACATACCTTAAATAGAAATAATCATCTTTACAGTGGAAAACAGCGCACCCGGAAGTGCACAGGGTCATATGAGGCCATTCACAGTGACGATTTGACATGACTTCATTGCTTAAATGCCTGAAAGAAAGTCAATCAAATTGAAGACCCCAAAAATCAACATTGCTTCAATCAACCCGATATGAACCTGCACAAAATCCATGACAAAAAATTGTCTGCCCAAAAAATTCATTATTTTCACTCAAGCTTGACCACTAAGAACCTGCACAAAATCCATGACAAATTGTCTACCAAAAAAATTCATTATTTTCACTCAAACTTGACCACTAAGAACCTGCACAAAATCCATGACAAATTGTCTACCAAAAAAATTCATTATTTTCACTCAAACTTGACCACTAAGAACTTGATTAAAATTTCCACAGGTTTATTCTATGGAGCATTTATTAACAGAAATCTAGTGGATGGAAACAAATTGACTCGTCGCCTCCAAAAAAAAAAACCCAATGATGTGATATATCTTTAACCCAGAGTATGTAGACAGATGAAACTTGTCCTTGTTCCCGTTGTCATGCATACGGCTTACTTTCCAATTCAATTTACAGCCTACATATTAATCTAGATGTCATCTGAAGCCTTGGTGTACATGACAACCAAGTGACTGTATTCATTCCTTGATGTCTGTGCCATCTGTAAACAAGACGGACCTTCCCGGGAAGCCCTGAAGGTCTCACTGATCTGCCTTGCTCTACTTCTCTAAATCCAAACCTTTACAACTTGGAACAAAAGTTGGTTTAATGGAGCTTCGGAATACAAGCTTGTCTGTCAAAAGGGGAAGTATGATATCCGATTCGAACTGCCTCTAGCTACTGGGCAATCTCGGCGGTCCAGTGGTTAAGGAACCTGCTCGAGAATGGCAAAGGTAGTGGGTTTGAATCCCACCCAAGTAATATGCCTGTTGGTTTTTTTTTCTCTTCACATTGGTGTATGGGTAAAGTGAAAACACAAATAACATTTGTTATCCCAAACGCAAAATTACCATCTATTTAAAACAGAAAGTACATCATTGGTTTTTTTGGTCTTTTTTTTTTTTCCCTTGAAATTGTAAATTCATACCCATCCACAAGTTTTCAGTGAAAAAACCATACAACCAAACTGGTTACCTTTTTTGTAGTGAATACAAAAAAGAAAAATTGAGAGGGATTTCGTGTCTACATTCATACCGGACTTGTTTTGATTGCGGTTTCCTTCTTTGATATTCTAACACTAGAAAACGTATATGAAAAGGCGAGAATCAGACCAATAGTGCAAAGCTGGTCTCCTGAACAAAACGTTACAGCAAAAATCATTTCAAAGCGAGTAAGGTTTGTTGCGTCGTTCTCTGATTTTTTTTTCGACATTTTATTTCTTGACAATAAATGGGCATTTATGAATCGTAATAAAAGAGTGGTGACTTGGTCTTAATTGGCCGTGTACAACTTTACAGTTTTGCGGCCGTGTGATAAAGGCCTTTGGCTCGGGCCTCTATCACATGGGCTGTGACAGTGACGGTTTTAAACGGCCGATTAAGACCTCGTCGCCACTCTCTTATTCCCTTATTTTATAAATAAGTTTAGGAGGAACTCCAGCTGCCATCGTTGCACTATCACAACATCCACTCTACGTCTCCGTAAATGTTTGCAACATTATAAATTCATGCGATCTAAATCTATCGTTTCATCATCTGCTACAATACAAGTAGTACCTTAAGGGCAAACTCCTGACATTTACCTAGTGGCATGTGACAAACCATTGATTTTCACCTCGGGGCTCAGTGAAGCAGAGGTGTAATATTATCAGCACTTGGGCTCACGCCAAGTTTTCTGGTCCATTAGGTCACGCTTGTGTGGCTGACCATGTAAGCGTAGTGCCCAGGACGGTCCAGTATTTATTTGAAGTAGTGGTCAGTCAGGTGGAGAAAGGGTTAAAGGCTGTAATTGAACGGTGAGCACATTGCAAAAACACTGGGGGTGTTAAATTGATTCTCAACAATCGAGCAATGGCGATAACTTAACACCATGTCCGTGTTGTCACATTATAGATACCAAACTTTTCTGGTTTTTTTTTTATTTGTCGATTCCTGTCATGTCCACAGGTTTCATTCTGCCGAGGGTCAAATTGCATGTGACGCTCAACGGTTGCGCGTATGCAGACGCGAACCTGCGTGCTAATAGACTTTATGTTACGAGTAAATTAGCGCCCGCGTAAGCTGGTGCACCAACACACGGATGGCTAAATTATATGAGCACAGATCACGCGTTCACAGCTCCAGCTACGTCCTTATCAGCCGTTTAAAAAACCCATCTTAAACAGTCATGTGACCACCTTACAACCAATAGGACTGCCCAAATTGTCCCAAACTGTCTGGGGTGTTGATGAATGAGAGTTAAAACTATTTTGCAAAAGACAGCAGGAGGATCAAACCAAGTGGTCTGACTGGCTAATTCAGTGTTGAAAAGCATCCCAACTTAATATGAAATATGGATTACTGGTTCCGCTGGCTTGTCACTGAAAAAGTCTGAGGGCGAACCCTGTTTTTGATTTTAGAAAGTTATGCATTTTATGCCTGCCCTCTTTCTTTGAAATAAAGTATAATAATGCTGTATTACAATAATGTAAAAATCATATTGCAAAAGCTGTAGAGCATGCAAAGGTCAGCTGTACAAGATTGGGATGATACAAAAACATGTTTTGCCATTAAACAAGGTCATTATTAATTGTCTGTTTTAAACACTCTCAGATGTGCAAACAGAACTGGAAAGTGTAAGGAATAGACCTTACGCATTCGCCGCCATCTTGGAGGTCAAATGCAGCATCGAATGCGGGTTGTAGCTGTTTTGACCTCAGCATGAGGGTGTCCTGTTCTGTACTAAATGCTCATAGTGACGTCATACGCATACATTGTAAGGTCTATACAACTTTGTTGCACGGTCCAAATACTGTCTCCTGAGAAGAGAAATATTTTGGCGTAAAAATATGGACATGAGTTTCTGTTTTATTCAATATCTTTGAAACCGTGTTAGTTCTGACGAAACTTTTGAAGGTCCTTAAATGGCGTGTCGTAGCCGAGCGGTCAAGCACACCGGATTCAAGCTCTGGTGTTTCTTATCAGCAGAGTGTGGGTTCAATTCCCGGTCGTGACACTTGTGTCCTTAAGCAAGACACTTAACCATTATTGCTTCATCCTTCGGATGGGACGTCAAGCCGTTTGTCCCGTGTGTTGTGTAATGCACGTCAAAGAAGCCAGTTGCACTTATTGCTAAGAGAAGGGGTTTGCCCCCGGTGTTTTTGGCAGTGGCTGCTGATTGCACCACCGCAGCACCTTGTAAACCCTTATAAGCTGCTACATGAATGGGTCTCATAATTCAGAAACTTCAAAAACCTGTTAACTTCAAATAACAAGCACCTTGAGTACCTAATCGTTGGTAGATATACGTTCGCTATGTAAGACTCCGTTATTATTATTATTATTATTATTATTATTGTTATTATTATTATTAATCTCCACGTGATATTGCAAAATGACAAGATTTGTTTATCTGTAATTCAAAACCATACATGTGGATGAAATTGAACGATCAGACAGGAGGGACAAATGCATACTCTCCTCAGTAGAATGTTATTCCGTACTGAGAAGCCTTTTTTCTTCTTCCTGACTTTATGTATAAAACAGAATATATTTCTTGCCCGTGAGGATTGTACCCCTTTCCCTTTTGGTATTTTTTTTCCTCTCGATTAAATATCTGTTTTGATGACATATGTGCATCCCTTTTAATTAGTGTCTATAAACTAAGTCTTGGCCGGAGCCAAGATGGTAAATAATCTATTTGGGAATTCCACGGGCAAGGCTGCACCATAAGCAGAATTACAAATTATTGATTGATACGAAGCCTGGATGAGAAGTGCATTTACAGTCGGGATTTAATTGGATTAAAAGACACTATATTTATACATAAAGTACATAGTGTACATTGAAGTGGGTATGGGGGGAGGTGAAGGGACAATATAGTACTGTGCGAGGCTCGTGCGTGTTCGAATGTCGTCGAAGCACGGGATTTTTGTTTTCTTCACAGTGTTTCCTAGAAAAAGACGGACACAGTCCAGCGGTCTACAGCATCAAACTCAAGTTGTGATGGCCGAGTCAGCTGCAGAGTGTGGGTTCGAATCCCGGTCGTGACACTTGTCTCCTTTGGGCAAGGCACTAGACTATAAGTGCTTCTCATCATCCAGGAGGGAGTGGGTAGAGTGGATGTTGATGTGAATGACGAGTAACATGTGCGCTCATTTGGCCTGCTTTGTTCCGACATTCCGATTTTACACAATGGTGGTTTACATGTCGCCCATTTACTCCCTCGAGAAAATAGTGGCGTGTATATACAGGTCATCCGACGTCAACTGGCTTAACATGAATTTTTCCTCATGTTTCTTTCAGGATATTACTTATAAAAAACAAAAGAACTGAAATGAAATAAATAATCACTTTTTTGTTATTCCACCTCGCAGTTTGAATAATTCAAATTGGATAATTTGTTTTTCAAGGAGAAACCGAACGTTATTGTTATTTTTATCTCGGATAAATATTTTAACACCTGGATGTAACCAATGTGATTAGTAAAAAGCACAAGGATTCTTATTTGGCATGCAATATCACGGTCAGTGCCCATAATGACACGCTGCTGTCTGCATGTGTTTGGCTCGTTAGGACTTGACTTCTAAATTGAAGGTTTCGGTGTTCAGCTTGATGAACAACGAAGGAGAACCTGTCCTCATCAATAAACAGGACAGGGTTCATGTTTTTTAAATGTAAAAAATTGAAGAAGCAATCAATAGCCTTAGCCTTGTAGAATTAAGTAAAAGGATATGTGTACATTGCCATGGTAACGGTGTCCGTTCAATTGTTGGTGATATCTTCGTTTTATTTCCAAACACGTCATCGTTTAAAGAGGGGCTCCATAGTGGAATGCAGTTTTGTGATGCACTCATTTTCAAACAGATGAGTCCTTTATGAAAGTGGGATGAAAAATTTTGTGGAAGTTTCTAATGGGAAACTTTTGGACTCTTTCACAGTTCTCACCGGTAGTACGCGTGCTCAGAACTACGCACGCAATACTGAGCATGTGGGCGCAGGCTCAGAACTGTCAAAAAGGAACGTCGTGTCTGCTGCCGCCGGCGTCTCAAAAGTCTCCCACTGCATGAAAAAGAATCCATCAATAATAAGTGGTAATTAATTAAAAACTAAAACTAAACTATTGTCAGGATCCCAACACTATTACACATCCATCAGCAATGTACAAACAGTTCTGCATTTTAAATGTGCGAAATTTTTTATTATTTTTCGTTTAAAGTTTTGAAACAGCATCATTTGCAATAGTTCGGTCAGAGAAACAAATTCTAAAGAAATATTAGGCACACCATCATGACTTGCAACATGCAAATTTTGCCACCCACTCCTGGTCATTTTCCAGCTAGGTAAATGTTTGTTTTTTTTAAACCCCCCAGGTTTAACCCAATTTGTCTCCTAAATATAAGTACTTTTCACAATGAAATTTACATTGATTTCCTATACATACATCATGAACCTCAATGCACAACGTTTCTCGGAACTTGAATATTTGAAAGATGTCATCCTCCACCAAATTGATACTTTATCATCCCTGCACAATGTATAATTTTTTTCTGCATAATCACTTTAGAGTTTAGAGGTTGAATGATGAAAGGATGTCAGTTGGTTGATATTTTTTTTATGAAAATTCAAAGGAAGCAATCAATTTATTTATTCTTTTATAACAATGCATCATTATTTTCCATATCTGGCAATCGCCACAGGCAATGTTGACAAAATGCTGTGTGTACAATGGGTATTGTTATCATTAATGATTTTGTACTCTCTAAATAAGAAAGAGTGAAAAACCACTCGTTGTGTCCACCATGTCACTCTTTTTTATAGTGAAAGACGGGTATTTTCAACTTGAATATCAGAGTGAAGTTGGCTCCAATTTCACTCAAAAAGGGGGGATGAGTTTCACTCTCGAAAGGAGCCAAATTGACACCACCCGGGTGGGGGAGTGAAATGCTCTCTCTCTCGCATTGATTAGAGATATAGTATATTGTAAAGTCGAATTAACAAATGGTAATTAACGAGGGCAGGTTCATGCCGATCGCTTCTGCTGGCACAATACCAACATTTAGAAGTATGTGAGGATTCATTTGTGTTTGAGGAATTGAAATGATGAGAGAGAGAGAGAGAGAGAGAGAGAGAGAGAGTGAGTGAGGGAGTGAATGTTGATATACACTGCTGGAAGGATTAGAATCTGATCAAGTTATGGTATTGTAATTGAATTATATCCGGAGGATTATTTGGTCAGTATGCCAATGTGGTACCTGTGAAGAAGAACAAAATGAAACTATTTACTGTTGACTTTAAAGACGCATTGCAAGATTTTATCGCCAGAATGGTGGGGGAAAAAATTTGATTTAAATAGTAGAAAGCTAATTTCTTTTTTTTTTTGTTCAGAAAGTTGTAAATGTTCATTTGAGACACTTAACAAAAAAAAACAAAAAAAAGTTTCAACACAGGTAACCAACAACCATCTGTATTTGAACCTAGTCCCTGTCCAGATCAACCCATCCGACTGACACAACGCTGGCCGCTTCATACCTCCACTCTATCTAAACCCGTCATCCCCGCCAACTCCTCATTTCACCCAACACCGACCGCTCCAAGCCCGATCTTCAGATCGGGCAACTTGGCTTGTAAACAATATTCACATGGCGTTTTTGGTATAGGTTGCTTTTGAGCAAAATGTATTAGCGCTAAACTTTTGGGTTTTTTTTGTGATAATTCTCAGGGAAAGGTTATTTCCCCTGGAGTTAGCCGGGGTAAAGCAATTCAAGTGTGAAAAGGTTAACCAGATTTGCTTAGCATTTTCCAGGAAATTCGTCCGGGTGTTTCTGTCATGATTGGCCGCAGATTGCGCCTCATCACCTGTATAACCCCCTACATGGTCCCATATAAATGGGTCTCATAACCCAAATGCAGCTCTGCATACCTCTTAAAAAAGAAGAAGCAGAAGAAGAATACGCAGTTCTTATATAGCGCTTTATCACACCCGGTGGGCGTCTCATAGCGCCCAGCATTTTTTTCCTGCAAGGTATGCGGAGTTACGTTTTGAAGTATGAGACCTGTTCCTTTACACATAGCACCATGTAACGGTTTACAAGGTGCTGTGGCGCAATCTGCAGCCGATCAAATGAGCGCTTTGAGATGTCCATCGGGCGTAGGTAAAGAACTGTGTATTGTTATGATAGATGTTAATTTTGCATCAGGGATAAGAATATTGTTTGTATTTTTTTTTATATTTTGTGTGTGTATTTTTTTGCCCATACACCGATGATTGTTAAGCACTGAATACTCAGTGTATTGTTATTACAAAAGTGGTTCTCTTTTACATTTACTGTTCTGTAGCATCCGTTGTGAACAAAAATTCCCAAGTTTATCTGACAATGTAAATTGATATCCGTCCCTGTTCGGGGGAATGTCATTTGATTATCTTTATTGGTTCTTATAAACGATAGCCTTTCAGTGGCTTATATTGAAGGTATCGGTCTTAATTCACTTATCCTAATCTCACCTGTCAGGTATGAGAGGATGGGTTCGTTATGATGTAGACTAGGCAGTTTAGTTAATGGCAGGTGTATCCTGATGTGCAGTGCCGCCATTGGATAGCTAACTCATGTTTACTGTGGAAGGTGAAGAGCGTTACGGGGCAGTGTCATAGGCGGGGGGAGCTGGGGGACATCTTCCCCCACAATTTTCCAGGTGTCCCCCACGAAAAAAAATACAGATACATGCAAGTAAGATTTGATATTTTGCATAGTGGGAATACAATCTAGTAAGTTTTGTGGTGACACCATGTAATTATCTCTAATGAGTTTGGATGGTTCTGAAAACGATTGGTTCTTTTCAGAAAAACCCCAACTCGGTAAAGATAATTACATGGTGTGTCTGCAAAACTTACTAGATCAGATACATGTAATTCATTAAAAAAAAATGGCCCTGCCCCCCCCCCCCCGTTAAAAAATCTTGGTTACGCCAACTGTTGCGAGGAGTAGAACAGTAGAGTTTTATTTTACAAAGTATACCAACACGAACATGTATTGTACTGCAAAACGGTAGTTATAACAGATGTTAATTTTTGCATCGGGGATAAAGAATAATATTTGTGGGTTTTTTGTGTGTGGGTTTTTTTTTTAACCTGTACACCAATGTGTGTTAAGCACTGTATACTCAGTACTTTCCCCGAGTCCTGTGAAACAAACCACAGGCATATTCCTCGGGTGGGATTCGAACCCATGACCCCCACTATTCCACAGCAGATGTCTATAGTTAGTGGTCTTCTGATTGGACACTAGAGTCAGTTTTCTGTTTTCACTTTTCACTTTGCCCAAATGTTTGAAGCACACACACGAATACACATCCAAAAGTAAATGAGTTGAATATTTTGACATTTCAAAAGTTTTTTTTATATTGTGTTTTCTCAATATGAGTTCCAGAATACAGGAAAACACTAGCTACTGTGACATTCCGTTTAGAACCTCGAATCAATAACCTAAAGTTTTGATTGTTTTTGGAAATGTTTCCGTTCGTAAGAGTTTGAAACACGATACACAAATAAAAAAATTTAAAAGCTATATTGAAATGAGAATTTTGACACATTTCAAAAGCTTCAAACTGTATTTTCACGGTTAAAATTCCTCGCTTACATAAATGCATTACATGTACATCAATAGAATTTTAATTTGTTTTAAATTAAAAAAAAAATAAATAAATAAAAAAAATCAATAGTATGAATCTTTCTTTTATATCATAATATGTTCCTGTAATTGGCGGCTTGTCCAATATTAGTTTGGTCAATAAATAAATAAATTTGCAATCCATATCAATAAAACAACAACAACACCATGACAAATCTAGAAATACAAACATTGATAACTCACATATGTAGACTCATTCTTGCGGAACAGTTGTGCCGTAGTGATCTAATTTGTATAATTTGTTACTTCCGATTGGCTCTGTACAGCTGACCCTTAATTCAATTTCCCTGAATTATCCACACGTATCTAAACTACTTCATTTCAAGAAAAGTAGATTTACAATTCCCCTATTAAATGCCCCGTTAACTGGAATTTGTTTTAGTTTAACTCTAAAATATGCACATATTGACCTATAAATGCTACAATGTAGGTATTTTTTTTTTTTAATTTATCGGAGGTTGATATCGCGAACACCCCCCACCCCTCAAACAATTTCGCATTTTGAGACTGCTTTTATTTCAGCACTTTTCTTTTTGAAATGACGAGGAGTCGGGAATACTGCTAACCTTTTTTAGTAGCTTGGTTTTTACAATTCTTTTCACATGTTGTGTACTTGTTTTCTGTGGTGTGTCGTGGCCGAGTGGTTAGTGTGTCGGACTCGAGCTCTGGTGGTTGAGTCATCGGAGTGTGGGTTCGAGTCCCGGTCATGACACCTGTGTCCTTGAGCAAGGCATTTAACCATAATTACTCCGTAAATGTCGGGGAGGTAGAGCCTTCTGCTCTACCAGCCAGGCTTCTGATGGGTGATACCCAAGCCTACATCCTTACGGACTGTAAAGGGGGTTACCCTGTTTCAGCCCCAGGAGTAGGTGGCAACGGCCCCTGGAAAAGACGGTTGATTTGTAGCCCACACCTCGAGTGGCTTACTGGCCTTGTGTGTCTGGCGACTTCCATAAAAAAAAAAAATTTGAAAAAGAGTAAAATTGTGCACATCATCACTTATACAGTTTAAAGACGCACGCTCATCAATGCGCGACGAACAAATTCGTGCCACGAAAGAGCACCTTTGACCGGCGCATGCGTTGTAGGTATACTAGGTACGGGTACATGATCGTTTTGTGTCACAGAAATAGCCGTCGGGTAATGGTGACGAGCCTTCGCCTTTAACAACTTTGCTTGACTCATTTTTAAGGTCATTTACTCATTAAGGTCTTGGTCTCGGTCTCGGTCTTGGACATTCATGGTCTCGGTCTTAGTCTCAGTCTCGGTCTCAGACTCTCTCCGGTCTCGACCACAACACAGTCATTTATTTGTAAGTAATTCATGGCTATGTATCATGGGAAAAAAAACCAATAACTTTAAACAAGTTGTGTCAATGAGCCGTAAAACACCGGAGTACAGCAGGTGTCATCCCTCCATTACTAACCTGCCTTATTATTATCCAGCGTCTAGACAAAGCTTGATTCATCGGTAAATGATGCCACGCAGCGTCTTGCGGATCACACCACTACTTTATTTGATTACAGTCATCAACACTATTCGTGTTTTCAGTTGATTTATTCGCCTTTTAGAAGGTGGTGATAAACGGACAAGTAGATGTTCTTCTTTGAGGGAGACAGTCATGCATGGAATACCTGTCACATTTGCAGCAGGCTGGGTACAATCATTCATTTATGAACCAGACCAAGTGGTTTTCCAAACTACAATTTTAACTTGAATCTGGGAACATTTCACGTGGCGTGTGTATTGCATGTCATGGAATTGGTGGCGTGTGCGTAAAGTGCTTGCCTCTCACCATTGTGTCCCTGGTTCGATTCCCGGCTAGGGCCTTATGTGAGTAGAGTTAGTGCATTGGTTCTCTCCTGTGCCACGAGGGTTTTTTTCTCCCAGCCGTCCGTTTTTTCCTTCCTCCGGAAAAAATCAAACACTTTCGATCAGGATGTATAATGGCCTTTAGCCAGCCGCACCAATTCAACATAATTTTGACATGTTTATGGTTGTTTTAAAAATGGCAATTTGCCTTCAGATCGCTGCTAAGGGAGAGGGCTGCTACTATCTTTGATTTATTGTAGCATGTATAAGCAGTCGTCATTAATGCCACTTTCATGAATGTTTTTTTCCCCCAGCATCATCAGTGGCCTAGATAGATAGGACATGGCTACATAGTCACATATTTTCTATTAAAGATGAGGGTACTTCAAAATATGTCCTGCCTTTGTGGTAAAAATAATTTGTCATGCAGTAAACCTCAAGGGCACGTTAATCAGGAGGTTGCAGGTTCAAATCCTGTTCTAGTCTACTTATTGTTGTGTTCACCCAAATAATAAAAATAATTAGATTCCTTTTTTTTTGCATTTGGAAATTGCACATTTTTTCTGCAGCCGATGTTTCTGGGGTTATTTAAAAAAATTTTTTTTTTTTTTTTTTTTAAAAAGACGGCTTTCAAACCAGTCTTCAAAAGTCATTTGAGTGGATTAAGAAAACTTGACTGTGTACTTGTTGCCACGCCTGTTGTTAAGTTGTTGTTTTATGCTACAGAATAATCCTTTCGAGATCATAGTGGCCTCAAGGGCCGTAGCAACCGAAGCGGCCACAAAATTTTAAGCCAGTTCTATTCAACCCTAAAGGTCATATCCTGAATTTACAATTTTTCATATTTCCAAAGTTGAAATACTATCGATAACTTCTGAAACAAAGCAAAATTGATAATTGCATTTTTCAGATATTTTTGCTGTAGAAAAGGGCGGTTAAAACAAACGGCTAATTCAGACATGCCTGGGGGTAGTGTAACAGCTAGACAGAAATGCATGGTCTCCAATCGGTACAACATATCAATTTGTTAGCACTCCTTTTCAAGCGTTTGCACAGTCACTGATTTTTCCGCTGTGGGAAATTGCCATCACAAACTCCGCCTCATCGGTTTTTGTACACATCAGTGGCGTGTCGTGGCCGAGCGGTCTAGCGCACCGGACTCAAGCTCTGGTGTTTCTGATCAGCAGAGTGTGGGTTTGAGTCCTGGTCTCGACACTTGTGTCCTCAAGCAATACACTGAACCATGATTGCTGCGTCCTTCGGATGGGACGTAAAGCCGTAGGTCCCATATGTTGTGTAATGCACGTAAAAGAAACCAGTGACACTTATCGCTAAGAGAAGGGGTTTGCCCCCGGTGTTTCTGGCAGTGGCTGCTGAATGAACCGCAGCACCTTGTAAACCCTTATAAGGTGCTACATAAATGGGTCTCATAATTCAAAAACTTTAAAAACCTGTCATAAAAAAAAACAATAATAAGTACCTAATTGCTGGTAGATACGTGCGCTATATAAGACTACGGTATTATTCTTATTATCTAAAAAGAGAAGGCTTGACACCTACTTCAACTTTTGAGAAAGACTCTGCTAAGGCCAAAACAAGAGGCCAGTACCACCTTTTGCATTTATACATGTATACCACTAGTCAATTTGGCTGGTATATGCAAGGAGGTTTCAACGGCTACTAATTCTTTTATTTTTTCTGTCTGTAATAATAAATCTGAGTATTAATATTATAGTAATCAGACTGATTGTTATGTACCATCATATTTGATGTTATGGTTGAAAATTATGACAGACTACAAACTTTACTGTCGTGACTGCTCATCAATCGACATTAATAGTAGTATGGTTAGATAATTCATTTTTTATATACTGAGTCTGGTGGGCTCGATCTCACAAAGAGCTAAAGATTGATCTTAACTGCGAATTGATCTGAACTGCCAAGCAAAGTGTGATGTCACACTACAAATCACTATGGTAATACTGACAACTCATCTTAAGATGAATCTCAGCGCTTTGTGAAATCCCCCCCCCCCCCCCCCCAGCTCTCACATAAACAGTTTAACACCCTGTATGTTTTTTTTTTGATCAGCCCACGGACTTCTTATTTGCACCCGAGGAACACACACCATGCTGTGAATTTTGAAGTTCACCAAGAAGCTGTTCTCCTACGCTTCTCTTTACAAACTGGACAGAGTGAACAAAATTGTCAGTTGCTGTTACAAAATGTAACAGCTCAGGCCAGCTCATGACTTTCTCGTACAGTGGCGTGTTCTTTTCATTAGTAGTGTAGCGTTAGGTCCCTAACTTGGATGGAATATTCCAAGCCTTTTTACCCTATCCATTAACAGCTCATGAATATTCATAGACTTCATGGTTTTTTTTTCTTCTTCTTTTCGTTAGAAGCCACTGGGACTGTTGGTTTTATTTTTGTAAGTAACACGCGGTGCTTTTCTTTGATGTATATGCATAGGAAATCCAAACGATCAGTACGCAGTGCAGCCCACCTGCAACGGAAGACTGCGCTGAGTGATGTGCTTATCCTTAGTTCAACAACCGATGCTGTCGTTACTTTCGCCGAGGAGGTGAACCTTTGAGAGGAAAGGGCCAACTGCATGCATCAAGGTGAGCGTGCCTTGTTACTAATACATGACTGCGGAATTTGTGTAGAGTTGTTAAGTTTAAAGTAGCAAGGTTGTATCTTTTTTTTTCTTTCATTTTGGGTATCTTATGTGTGATGATGTCTTCTTCGGGCGTATGATTTCTCAGGATTTTTCCTGGTTTCAGGATGTTTTTTTTCTTCAAAAACTGCTTGAGCCTTCAAATTTTTTTGAAAGAAGTAAATCAGTCACCAAAAGGAGACAGAAATAGTCTGTTGTATCAAGTTAATTTTTTAATTCATTTTGGGTATCTTATGTGTGGTGATGTCTTCTTCGGGCGTATGATTTATCAGGATTTTTTCCTGATTTCAGGATGTTTTTTTTCTTCAAAAACTCCTTGAGCCTTCAAATTTTCTTGAAAGAAGTAAATCAGTCACCGAAAGGAGACAGAAATAGTCTGTTGTATCAATTTAATTTTTTATTTCATTTTGGGTATCTTATGTGTGATGATGTCTTCTTCGGGCGTAAGATTTCTCAGGATTTTTCCTGGTTTCAGGATGTTGTTTTTTCTTCAAAAACTCCTTGGGCCTTTAAATTTTCTTTAAAGAAGTAAAGCAGTCACCAAAGGGAGTGACAAATAGTCTGTTGTATCTGTTTTATTTTTTATTTCATTTTGGATATCTCATGTGTGATGATGTCTTCTTCGGGCATGTAATTTTTCCTGATTTCAGGATTTTTTTTTCTTCAAAAACTCCTTGAGCCTTCAAATTTTTTTGAAAGAAGTAAAGCAGTCACCAAAGGGAAAAAGAAACAGTGCATTATATCTTTTTTATTTTTTATTTCATTTTGGATATCTCATGTTTAAGATAACATTTTTTCCCACCCAATTAATGACGTCCACTCGTCGACGCGCGACAAACAAATTCGTGCTACATAAGATCATCTTTGACCGTCACACGCTTTGTACATAAAGTAGGTACGGGTACATGATCGCTTTGTGCAACAGAAACAGTCGTCGGGTAATGGTGATGAGCGGGCTTCTTTAAAGGCCTTTAAAACCGTGCAGTACAGCCTAGAAAAACATTGGCAAGAGCAAAGCCCAGCTGCACCACCCCCGCCCCCCAGCCCCACATGATTCGAAACACGAACAACTTTAAAACATTGGCTACAACCTTGTAACCATCTCTTCTTGGATGATGTGCTGACTCTGAAGGCTTGAGTTTTTTCTTTTTTTTTTCTTCTTTTCTTTTAAACTAACATGCTGGAGTGGTCCTCGTCTTTCCTAAGCTTTTGCACCTTCAGCTTGATTTTCTTTGGATTGCTTAAGTGGCTGTTAAAAAGTTGCTGAAGGAAGCGCTTTGAACGGTGAAAATCTAAACCATTGAAGCGAAAACTTGGACATTTCAGGTTCATAAACAAGCATGACACATGTGTGACCCAGGATATAATTACTGGCGATGAAAACGGCTTTTGCCAATTGTTTTCATGATTTCAACATTATAAAATAATTCCTTGAGGTCTAAATGCAAGCAAATTAATAAATAAATAATTATTAAAAAATTAATAAATAAATAAATAATTAAAAAAAATACAAGTGAAACAAAAAAAATCTACACGAATGAAATGTTACTTTTGACAACGGGATTTGAGCCTGCCACCTGCGGGTTTTACATGTTAGTACTTGACCAACTGAGCTATCTAGCCCTATGTTCCCTATGTTGGGGGTGGGGGGGGGAGGGGATGCCAGTAATAAGTTACCAAACCCTGTACTACCATATGTTCACCCTAAAACTGATTTGTAATGACCCAGTCGATTTGCCTTGTGGTTTGTTACTTGATGAAAAAATAATCAACTAAACAAATCTTATAGAAATGACAACACCACCCAAGTTTGCCTCCAGCAACAAAACTACTCTTACATCATTTTTTATTTTTGTACTGATTCAGACTCGAATGATTTTCCGTTTTGATCCACTAGTAATTTACTACCCCCCCCCTAAAAAAAAAAACAATAATAGTAAATAAATAAATAAATAAATAAATAAATAAAAATACCAGTTCAAGATTCCGCCGTGCTATGTTATAGTAGAGATTGGCAAGGTCAAAGTGGCTTCATATTATTAACGTATACCTATTTCAGTTGAGTAACCACTCATAATAGCAGACTACCGAGCAATTTGTAATTTTGCAACTGAACACTGAACAGAATATTGCCGTAGGAGTTTATTGTCATTTCAGTCGCTTTCTATTTTCATTTTTTTTTTTGCGCGTGTTTGAAGGGAAAGTATATCATTGGTTATTTGGAAGAAGTCCTCCACTCCCAGCCTCTAAATTGCAAATAAACACACCATCAAACCACCCCGTGAACATTTTGTTGGTCAGGTATTTTAAAGCTTAAATGCGGCAAGCAAAATAAGCAATGACGATGCTCGTGTGGAGTCTTCAAGTGCTATTTTCTGGACTGACATTGTTTTTAGATTGGAATTTTTTTTTTTTTTTTGGTATGACCTTTAAAATCTGACCTCATGGAGAGAAAATGAAACCACGAATGAAACCACCACTCGTCCTTCTGAGATGTCTCGTGTGTCAATCCGAGGAGGACAATGAAAGCATGACCCACTTCTATTGTTCTTGGACAACAATACACCATTGTCCTTGTGTCGGATATGAGTGGCACGCACGGTGCAGGTAAAAGCTGCGTGCATCAGTCGCCGTTGCCAGCCAGCTCAGCATTTCCATCTCGAGGAAGTCGACCTGTAGACAATTAGATCAAAAACATTCTGGATTCCTCTGCGTCCGATTTGGAGTGCACGCTATACATCTAGCCACCCGTCTGTCCAATTATAAGCCGTGCAAGATCCGCCTCCGTCGCGGCTCTCCATATTTGCGTTTGTACCTGGGGGAAATACCCACGTATCTTCCTCATTAAAGTTGATGGATGATGATTGGCCATTTGAATTAAATGGAAACAGTAGCTCAGTGGTTTCATTTATTTTTGCTTGTTTTGTTTCGTTTTTTTTTTTTCTCCCCCAAGATACTTGTGTTGCTGGGGTTGGTCGTTCTGCTTTAATTTTGGTAGATTTGAGATTGATTTTTTGTGTGTGTGCAGGGTTTGATGAATGGCTACAATTTAACGTAAGTGTGTCTGCTCTGATCATTTTGAAAGCATGAGGATTAATGCCGGGTGAATTGGCTGATCATCTTTCTTTCCTTTTTTTTTTTTAGAGTCACAGGAATTGGTGGATAAGTTGATCTAAAGAAAACGAGTGCTATCAATTATGTGTACATGTACTTCATATGTCATATTTATTCAAACAATATAGAGTCCCTCAGTGTAGACCATGTCACTTTATTTACAGAAAGAGTGACCTTGTACATTCCAGGGCCTTTCCTGGCAGGCAAGATGTAACAAGAAATGTTACATTTTGAAATATAATCACCACATAAAATCTGAAGTTAAAGTAGGAAAAAAGCAGAAAAAAAAGAAACAGGTGAGGAAGTTTTGATATTAATTAAAAGTTATTCAAAAGTGTACAGTGTAATTTCCATAAAAGGTAAGATTTTAGTTTATCTTCCGTGGAGCTGGCTACAAATTGGGCCTGCGGAAAGTCCACGCTCAGTGACTCTATTATAAACTTGTAATGTCACAGGTTTAGGCATGCAACTTTTCAGCTGATTGGCAGATTTTCCCTTTTTTTCTCCTTCTTCTCATTTTATAATGTCATAGAAAAGTGAACAACACTGTACAAAGTTTTTTTGTGGTGGGCAAACACAAATGTACTTGTCTGCACAGGTTGCATGTTCTATAGAAATGAATTAAATGCTTTATCCCCGATGCAAATTTAATATCTATTAAATCATTGCTGCACCTGTTGCTAAGATGAAGGATTCGAACTGCCTCAAGCTACTGGGCAATGTCGTTGGTCTAGTGGTAAGCCTTCTGCTCTAGAATGGCACATGTTGTGGGTTCGAATCTCACCTGAGTAATATGCCTGTGGATTTGTTTTTCTCACAGGACTCTGGGAAAGTACTGAGTATACAGTGCTTTACACACATCGGTGTATGGGTAAAACACAGTATTCTTTATCCCTGGTGCAAATTAAACATGTTTTGGATTACATCCTATTACAAAACTCTCAAATAAATTAAAAGATTACTAAAAAAAAATTAAAATCACATACAATGGTCGCTGTGATGCCGACTTTGTAAACTCCAGAACATTGAGTCCCACTGTGTCTAGATATTGCAGAGGCTGATAATGAACTTGTCCGGGGGCTTTCACCTAGGCAGTGTCTTCAGGGCTAGACCCATTGGTTGTCCAAACACTAGATGGCTCCTGTACTCACAACCAAGGAGGTTGGGTTTCTAGTTCCATCGATTTGTTTTGTTCAAGAGCTTACACTGTACATAGCCTGGCATAACAAGAGTAGGTCAAGGGGGGGTTAATCCTTGCCGGCAGCAGGGAAGGGAACTCTCGGGTTCCCCCAAGATCTTTTTAGGCAACTTTCTGGTGATCCAAAACACAAATTCAGGAAATGGTTTGTGTTGAGGGTCATTGGTTAGGGTCTACACGTACACGTATGTTCTTGATAAACTCCAAACAATTTGTGCCCAATTACATGGCTCTGCTTACCGCGGAATTCTGCGCTTACTGACCGTGGAACCACAGCATTCTGCGCTGTACAGTGGCATGAAATTGGGGCCTGCTCGGCCCGATTTCATATAGCTGTTTAGCAGAAAATGGAGCTAAGCAAATTGTTCCTGCCAAGCAAAATCAGCAGGGAACCTGTCACAAGCAATATACTTTTGCAGGGTCTTTCGACGGTTAAACTGTTTCTGCTAAGCAAGATTTTTAAGTCGGGCCTTGTGGTTTGCGTAAAGCTTGGCTAATCAATGGAAAAAACCTTGCAATAAGTTTTAGAATCTTTTTAAAAGGGTAACTGGTGTGGGCAGAGTTTTTTTTATACAATGAAGGCTTTCACTTCCCAACCACATGACAAATGGGTATGTCTTTTGTCACCTGCATATTTATTTATTTGTTTATCTATTTATTTATTTATTTATTACTTTATTTATTTATTTATTTATTTATTTATTTATTTATTTATTTATTTATTTATTTATTTATTTATTTATTTATTTATTTATTTATTTATTTATTTATTTATTTATTTATTTATTTATTTATTTATTTATTTATTTATTTATTTATTTATTTATTTATTTATTTATTTATTTATTTATTTATTTATTTATTTATTTTTTTTTTTTTTGGGGGGGGGGGTTGTTTGCAGATTGAAAAGGCTTGACCAAGAACCCTCAGGGTGCACCACACTAAATTTGTAAATAGTGAGAAAATCATGCCCAAAGCCTCATGGATAGTTTCTAAACCCACCACTGTTTATGTAAATACAAAGATGTGAAGGCCGTGGCTTTCTGTGACTGTTGAAAAATGGTCCAAACATTGTGCCCTGGGGTTGTTGACTTTCAACCTGGGGCATTTCGGATACACCAGTCCCCACCCCCACCCCCCCACCCCCCCCCAAAAAAAAAATTGCCCTAATTTGCTTACAAGCACAAAGCCCTTTTTTCCAAGCTGGGATATGGCCAGTTTACTCGATTGCTCAGGGGTGTTTTCATGTTGGTCTTTGGAGGGGCAGAGCTTAAACAGTCTCTGGCTAACATGGAAAAAGAAAAAAGAAGTGCAGTTGTTTGCAAATATATTTGGTTCAGTTTCAAGAAGCTGAGAAACTTTAGAATATTTTTTTAGTATTTTCGAATATTTAGCATTTGCCAGATATGGGGATCTTATTTAGCGTTGTGCAACCCCCCCTCAGGTCAAGACGTGGATATAACGGAGGGAGTTTCTCTGTGTCTTGGAATTCCCTATTGACCGTTTCCTGTCAGAAGTCACAAGGGGCCTGTCGAGAAATATATCAGTCAATATCCGGCACCTTGTGGGGAAGTGTAGGCGCCAAATAATACAGTTAAGATTGTTGTTTTGCTGTTCGCCTCATCTCATCTGGGAGACCTCTGTTGACGATAATGCTATGTACATGCATTTAGGTGTGGGATGGTCATTATGCTATTGTATAATTCCATCGATTGTGCTCTCACAATGTCGTTGTTAAAGTGCGACTCCTTGAGAGAATGCCTTTCGTTGCGCTCAAGTGTGACCTCTGAAAAGCCGCCGTCGGTCTTAACGATTTACTGTCATTAAGAATTGCAATTATGAATATTTGATCGGCTTGTCTTAAAGTGGATCCTACCTCGGGCGAAAAACAAACAACCTTCTAGCCACACTTATGTAAAAACCCATAATTTTTGTGTTGATTCATGAGTATCTCCCAATGAGGAACCTTTTATTCGTACTCTGATAGGGGTATTAAAATGTATCTGTACTAACAAAAAAAACCTTTGGGTCCTATTTATACTATCCAGATTGGGGGATATTATTTAGGATTGAGAGATTCACTCCATCAGGGTTTATCAATGCCATCCGTTCGGGGCCACTCAATTGTTTGTTTTCTTTAAATCTTTCTGGTAATGAAAGCAAGGGATCCTCATCTTTCTTGTCAATGTCTCCTGATCAGGAACCTTCTTATATAGAAGGAGTGAACCCTGTATCAATTAACCACACCCATTCTTCGGTTAAATGCAGAGAGATAAAATAACTAAGTGTAAACTGACAACCCGCTACGTTGCCACCGCACAGCCTAGACGTCGCAGAAAAACGTACATAAAATGTCGTCAAACCGTTAAAAAAAAAAAAAAAAACGGCAGGGAGAAGTCAGTGTTGTCTGTGAGGACTCCATATGTCCTAGACATTTTGGAGAGAAATTAAGAAACGATAAAAAACGGAGCAGCTGATGGGAACGGAAATACCAAAATAATTCACAGGGATGGTGGCGTTCAAATGTTACGGGGCAGCCTGCTTCCGAGCAGCAGGAATTCGGTTTACTTGCAATGACCCTGACCTGCATCATGTCGTTTCTTTTTAACCATGTTTGGCTTTTTTACTTTCCCCTCCTTTCTTGGTTTTGTTCCCCCTCCTGCATGCTTCATTCCATTACTGCCCCTATTTCAGGCCCGATACTGCACAGAGGCAGTGAAGGCAATTGCCTCCGTTGCCCCCCTGGTCAGTGCCTTGGTGCCCCCTGAAATGTTCCAATACAAAATTTACAATTTCCTCATAGAGGTGCCCTTCACCAAGAAGAAAATGCCCTGGTGCCCTTGCCCTTTCAAGAACGAAGCAATCAGGCCTGCTTGTTGCTTTGTATTATTGTTTTTATTTTACCAATCTTTAAGTAATTATTTAGTTAGTCAGTTTATTTATCTACATATTTATTTGGTTACTTATTTACTTATTTTGTTTACTTTTTCTTCAATGTCCGTTGTTGTTATATTTGTGTGTATGATTTGTCATGGTCAAATAAATAACAAACATTTCACCAACTATCTTATCAATGTAAGGGTAATAGGCTAGATCAGATCAACCCAACGCAAAGGGTAAAGGACCTCCCTCCTGAGACTGGGAGGCAGGGCTCCTTCCTGAGACGGGGAGGGGGGCCTCCTTTCTTAGATGGGGAGGGGGGGGTCATCTCTGCAGTACTGACGCCATCTTTACTAGACATTGTAGACTGAAGGTTACTAATGACTGCCACAAAGTAGCAGAGGGGGGGTTGAAACGTACCCCCTAGGGCATCGGGAGGGGGTCAAATCTAATTGACTGATATTAGCTGGGAGGGGGAAGGGGAGGGCTGCTTTGCCACCTTGACACCATCTAGCCTAGACACTCGGTGTGGGAGACTTAATCAGTGGCCTGGCCGGAACAGGTGAGGGTAGAGTTTGATCAACCCCACCCCTTGAAGCGGTGAGTGGGGTATGCCTTGCTGAACTGAAGTCATTAAAAAAAGATGTAGTTGGCGATTAGCTGATGACTGGCGGTTGTGATCAAACAGCTGATGGGAGTCCCCCCCTCCCAAGTGACACATGAGGGGTTGGGGGGGGGGGTGGTCAGACAGTTTCACTGACATCGTTTAGCCGCTCATTTCAGTCTCGGGGTGTAATCTACTTCAACTTTTTTTCTCAAAGCATTCAGTGGTCTCTCGTCACCGTTTTGCGCTGCTAGCCAAATGCTTAGTGTTGTAATATTGAGTTCAGAACTTTACCCCATACTTAAATTCTGCCTTGTGCGTGGTTTAGAGTGCATCACATGATATGCCTTAATTTTACTAGATACACTATATCCATAGCAGCCAATGTACTATACCCTTAGCAACCAGTGTACTAAACCTGTAGCAACGGCAGCTTCTTGCTACCTAGACAGCCATGTTAGTGTATCGGATGGGGGTGTTATAAAACAAATATTGACTGCTTTTACTCGTGCTATGGTTGAAACTATGACTCCCTCGGTGATCCCCAGAGCAGTTTGTTGTCCCTCGGTTTTGTCTCAGGAAAATAGATCTTGACGCCGTGGGGGTCACCTCTGGAGTCATAGTTTTAACCGTGGCACTCGAAGCAGTCAATATTTGTATATTTTATCAAATATCAAGTCTAACCTTTTCTCTGTCTATCCGTAAACTCTAATAATACTCGTCATAAAATCAGAGCTTATATAATGTGGTCATTCCCTGTCAAATCATTACGCCAATCTCACTTTTTTTCTTGAAATTTTGCTGAATTTGTTTGGTCTTGTGAGAAAACTCTGAAACCCAAATTTGAGCCTTCTGGGTCGTGTGGTTTGTGAGTTACAGGTTACATTGAACTTTTGACCTTGCGTTTTTTTTTTCAACATAACGTCAGATGCTTGTACATGTACCTCCAGTTACAAAATAATTCAGCAAATTTAAAGAGAGTCCGTGAGATTGACCCCGGATGGCGTAACGATTCGACACGGAATGACCCACTGGTCACAATCAGTTACATTCATTCTTTCATTTACGACAAAAAATAAAATCAAAGAAAAATTGACTGGAGCCGGATTTGAACCTGTGATCACCGGAAATACATACCGGTGGTCACGGGGTTCAAATCCCGCTCCAGTCAATTTTTCTTTGTTCACCCCAAATTTGATTCCAAATTTTACCCAGTCAGTTTCCCTTGTTGGTTTTATTGCTCGATATTACAAAAATAAAGTAGTGGAGACACATTATTTATTGAGAAGCATGTTGGTTGGCAGTAGACGTACATGTACTTGTACCAGGAGAATTTTCATTGTTGACATGCACCTGAGGATCATTACAAATGATGTGTTCTGAAGGCTGGAATCGTTACGATTAATTACATCATGGAGGAAGGGAGGCTGGACATATTTATACAGGCATGATTACATGGACTTAATCACGGCTTTAAATTCAAGCCCCGTACAAGTGACAGTGTTGAAGGGAAACCTTAAAGGCAGGCGTGGTTCTAGGGGGGGCTGGGGGGGGGGCTTTATAGCCCACCCCAAACTTTGCTCTAGCCCCCCTAAAAAAATGCAATGAACAAAAGAAGAAGAAGATATATGCTCAGGCCTGTATGCTTCGTTCTTGAAAGGGCAAGGGCACCAAGGCATTTTCTCCTGGGTAAAGGCCACCTCTGTGAGGAAATTGTACATTTCTATTGGAACATTTCAAGGGCACCAAGGCAATGACCGGGGGCAATGGAGGCAGTTGCCTCCGTTGCCTCCGTGAAGTATCGGGCCAGCATGCTGGAAAATACTGGATCTTCATTAAAAATTCAAATGAATAGTGCATGATCATTTGCACAGTCTTGTCACTAGACTTGACTGCATCCTGTATGGTATGATTGTTGTGGTGGTTGGTTCCACCGTTGATTTCGACGGACTGGATCGATGATTCGCATCCTCTGTTAGTTACGTGTATGGCACGTTTTGATGAGGCCTTGCGTGCGCCCTCCTGTGACTGGCTGGTCCACTTGCTGAGCCGCACGTTTTGGGACACAGGTCGCATGGATGTATTGTAACTTTTCACTTACAAAAACATGAAAAATATGCTGCATAGGTTGCTTTTTAAGTGATCCTTGGTGCGAACTTGAAACGATTGAGAGAAGCAGTGTTTGGCTGGTAACCAGAGTAAAGCTGCTGCAGAAGTTCTGGAGCATCAGAGAACCGGCCTACAGAGTATATCACAGGCATGTGATTTCTCAGGATTTTTCAGGATTTCAGGATTTCCGCAAAATGTCCTCGCGCCGGCCAATTTTCTTGAAAGAATAATAATTAATAAAAACACAAATTTGTAAAGCGCCATCTAGCTATGACCAAACATATTCCGAGGCACTAGAAAAATGAAAAAAGTAAAAGAAAAAAATGTACATTAGAACTAACTTAGAACTACAAAAACAAAGTGTACACTCAAGGTACGTAAAGAAGAGCACAAGAATTAAAACAGTCACCAAAAAGGAGAAAGAAATAGTCCACATTGTGTCCAAACTTGTAGTTTTGTATTCCTGGTGATGCACAGAGTCTGTAAACCTCCTGAATTGCAACATCTAGGAGGTTTCAGGTCCAGAATCAAGGTGATTCCACGCCTGCAAGCTATTTTATAGGAATTCTTATATTCATCAAATCTAATTTTATGATAACATCCAATAGAAAAAGACGGAATGGAGAGAGTGTTTTTGTTGTTGATTTGTGTCTGTGAATTACGCCTACCTCATAAATGCATTAACTTATCAAGGTCAAGACCTCCGTGATGGATGGAGGGCTGAAACCGAGTCTGTAAATGAAAGGAAATGTGGGATCTATGGGAGGGCTGTAAGATCAACCTTGGAGGAAGGAAGGACATCAATCTTAAGACTGCTCTGTAGCATTATAGAGCCAATTCTAAGGGAATGTACGTTTTTTAAAGTTCAGTTCAGTAGATACGGTATTGAAAAACAAAAAACAATCATTTTGTAGCTCAACTAGTTTTCTTTTTGTCTTTTCTGCAAAGAAAACTTTCAACGGTACATTTAAAGTTTAAGCTAAATTTTTTTACCTAAATTGTTTCAGAAATTGTTCCTTTGTTTTGTAGTTTTAAAAAACAACGTGGCAAGATTTATTGTGCAGTTAGATTTAAATTATTTATAATGTGATGCTTCATACCCAAAACCAGTCACTTCTTGATGATACTAAGAACTGTGTTTATTTGCTTATCAAATAGATGAGAATAAGCGCTTTCAAATCACACGTAATGGGAGACTTTTGAGGACACTAGGTGGCAGCAGACTTACCAGGTCAATCCATTTTTCTCGGAAATGTGCGCATGCTCAGAAGTATGCACACAAGGGAAATTTACCTGGTAAGTCTGCTGCCACCTAGTGCTCTGAAGTCTCCCGTTCGGACCTGTGAGGTAACATATAGAATGTTTAAGACATCCCAGCACATTGATATCATGGCGGGATGTTTCGGTCGTCTTCACTTTTTAATGCCATTTCACTTTTTCCGAGAAGTGCCTGATTCTGACGTGGGGGCGTCAGACATCTTCAGGAAACAGATGCGCCGAATCTGTCCTAAGATTTCCACCTCTAACGAGTGGTGCTTGAACTAAAAAAAACAAAAAACTCCGACTCTAATTAAAAAAACAAACAGTTTTTTTCTGGATGGCTGTAACTCTTAACAGAAATCACTGTCTTCTAGCACACAAGCCTCGGTGATGAATCCGAGAATTCCTTCCTTTAAAAACTCCGCTTTTAGGGCGGAAGATTTTAATCTGCAAACCGTTCGGATCTGTTGAATGGATGGAAGCAACATCTGTTGAAGATAAAATCTTGCCCCGCTGGTTTAATATCCTGTCTACAGACGCCTGCTGATCTAATGATACACGTTTCATCACTGTCTCCATGAGATGTGCTGCAGGAGATAACGCTAAAGAGACTAGATTGCCCCGATCATTTTTCTTATCTGACGTCTGGGAAGAGATTTGGGGGCTGAAAGAATTTTTTCTTCAAGAAAAAAAAATATAATATTCATTTTTAGCGTATTGTCTATTACACACTTTACACTCGAGAAAAAAAACCTGACGTAATAAAGACACAAAGACACATTGACATTTGATGTGTGACTGGTTCATACCTGCAAGCTAACAGTCTCCCTCCTGCTCAATAATTTCTCGAAATACCAACTGTTTTGTTTGTAAGGTGATGCCTAAATACAAATAGATGAAAGACTTGAGTTTTGTTTTTTTTTTTCGAAGAAGAGCATGATTAGTTTTTTTTTATTGTCTAATTCTCACTTGAGATAAAACCACAGAGCTGTAGCGCCAAGAAACACTGAAGAAGCTTGATGTGTGACTGGGCCAGAAGAAATGTTCCTTTTTGCTCTAGGCACTAGTGTGCCATAAGCCCTGGGCACACGTGTTTCAAAGGCCCTATTGCCCCAGGGCCAAACTCATGGGCATAATATGGGTACATCCCCTGCTAAAGGATTCGAGCGGCCTCTAGCTATCGGGCAATCACGGTGGTCTAGTTGGTAAGACATCTGCTCTGGAACGTCAAAGGTCATGGGTTCGAATCCCACCCGAGTAATATGCTGTGGATTTTTTTTTTGTCACAGAACTCGGGAAAATACTGAGTATACAGTGCTTAACATACATTGGTGTATATGGGTAAAACACAAATAACACATGTTCGCAAAATTGTAATATTAATAAAAGTAATAATAAAAGTAATAATAGTGACTTCTTTTATAGCACTCAAATCCATCACTCAGTGACGCTCATGGCGTTCAAACATTATTACATTGGTCGCTGGGCCATTTATTTCATTCCTTAAACCATCTCAGCTCCCTGGGGAGTATACAGCTTGTGCTGCGAAGTATGTAGGGCACCAAACGAAATCAGTCACAAGAACCATCTCTGCCCTCACAGGTACCCAGTTTACTCCTGGGTGAAGAGAAGCAACTATAGTGATACATGTATGTCTTGCTCAGGGGCACAAGTTTCATGACTGGGCATTCAAACCCACACCCTGACGACTTAGCCACCAGAACTGGAGTCAGATGCACTAAACCGCTCGGCCACGACGCGCCAAACACCCTTTGTTCTCACTAAAAATGTGACCACTGGTTGTAACTTTCAGAGGTTGTTTTGGGGTGTTTATTGAAAACTAGAGGATGGGAACAAATTTATTCTTCCCCCCCAAAAAAACAAAAAAAACAATGATGTACTCTCCCTTTAGGAATAACTAAAGTCTCGGGGTAATTTCTCTGAAATGAATGTATGAATCATATCATTGTCATACCGAAATCCATTAGGCTCAGAAGATGAAATTGACCTCCGAGCTAAATAAAGAACTGCGTTATCGAAGCAAAGCCCATGTTTTATTCATCGGCCAATGAATTTTAATGGCGAAATCACAACCATAACGTGGAGTTTGTGCCTTTATGAAGTGACATACAATAAATGAGGTCAAAGTGAGCTGGAACTACAGGTGTTGGTACAGTCATGCTGCTTTGGACTTCTCCGTATGTGTCACTGAAAGGGAACGAGTCCATCATTATTTGTTTTTGGAAGAGTGGAATTAACTCTCTAGAAATAGGGCTCGTCCTCAAAAGTTGTTCTGTTGTAATTTTTTTGTATAACTCTTGATTTGTTTTATGTGGTGATGATGCTACAAACTGTAATGTTTTTCATATGACCAGTGTAGTGTCTTGCCTACCGGGAAATGGCCCGGAATGCACATGGGCAAGGTCAGTCTTTTTGTAAGCAAAGGTTACATGGTCTAAACATAGAGGAAGGGAAGACATCTTGATATTAGGCAAAGCCCAAGTAAATATGACACATGCAATCAGAATCATAGAGCTGTTTTTAATTAAAAACTCATGAATACCCCCAGACACATTTGAGGCAGGCAGTCCTATTGGTTGAAAGGTGGTCACATGACCATGTCTTCCTGGTATTTAAACGGCTGATAAAGACATAGCTTGAGCTGTTTAAAACTGGTTGGCTAGTGCGCGTTTGACACTCATCATAGCCATACACGTGTTGGCGCGCAAACTCACGCAGGCGCTAATTCAAGCCGTGGTGATTTGTGGGGTTCTTCAAATGCTGCATGATTTTTACTGGACTTTGGCAGTATTTCAGGAGAAGTGATTCTCTGGAGGATTGGTACTCATGTCAACTTTAAAATGACTAAGCTTTCAAATTCAAACTGATCAGTTTTTGCGTTGAATATATATATATAAGCAATCCTGTTCTTAGACTATCATCGTCATCGTCGTGGTTGTGGTCCTGAGGGTCATGACTGACTCATTGTGACCCTTTTGTTGATGTTGAGTTCTACCGCTGCCTGTCCAAAGCTGACCGGTAGGCTGAGGTCACAGACATGCCTGTCAGCTTCTTTACTCAATCGGTCCGGCGGAGTTTCTGTCTGCCTTCAACATTTCCATGAACACTAATCCTCTCCAGATTATCTCCTTGTGTTCTTCAGACATGGCCAAAATACTGTAGTTTGTTTTTTGTTAATCCTGTGGCACAAACTTGTTGTGCCATCCCCAATCGATTTCCTGATATCGTTTGTTTTTCCACTCCTTCCATGAAATTCTCAACATCCTCCCTCCACCAGCACCACATCTCAAAGGCATTAATTCCATTTCTTGTCTTGACGATCATTGAGTTTTATTTTGTTATCAGACACTATTCAAAATTTGGAAAACAGTGTTAGTTTGTGTTATTAAAACATAAGCAGTGCGATGACAGTTGCAGTACATTGTGTCAAGTTATGCATTCTGTCACTGAAGAGTCATCCATTTCCAGAGATCAGCTTCATTGATTACACATTGACCTAGCAATGCTTTTTTTTTTTTTTCAGATCCGCCAGTCACATGGATTCAACACCCCCAATTCATCAGCTCCGTATGGACTCATCCGACTCCTCATGTTCAAATCGTACCCGCTCCATCGCCTCCCTGGGCGGGTCGGAGGACTCCATCCTGGAAGAGAGGGAACCCCCAAGCCGGGGTGGGAGGATCCCCAGGCTGTCTGACGGCTTCTCTCCAGATGAGCAAGATAGCGGGTTTAACTCCACTTCCCAGTTGGAGTGCTCGCCGCACAACGGCAGTCTGAGGTGTAGGACACCAGAGATCAAGCCGCATCGGCACGAGGACTCGGACGACGTCTGGCTGCCGAGGTTCCCGAGGGCCAAGAAGCTCGGTACCGACAGAACGCTGGGGACGAGTGGATCTTTAGGAAGCACTGATAGTTGGATTGAAAACAGTGTGAGCGAGGAGGAAGAAGAAATGGATGATACCGATATAGCAAGTAAGTTTCTTTGATTGTCAAGAAAGTAGAGTTTTAGATCTGGCATCAGACTTTTTTGTTTGAACTTTGACACTGCTCTGTAATACTGTATTCCTTTTAAATACAATATGTAATTTTGGTGATATTTTCTTGTCTTACTGCATACTCTTGTATGAAGTAGAAAGGTTTATTTTATTTTTTTGCTGTAGTAACTTAGAAACCCCTTTTTCATGTGAACTTTGCCGAAAATGAGGCTGGACAGGTTTTGATTTATGGGCACCTACAGGTGTACGATTATGTAGGAAGGAACTGTGGTTACCTACAGATCTGCTTAGTTAGGGTGGGGTTAGTTTGGGAATCTGTCACACGGCGGCCGTCAGATACTGTCATTTGGAGGTGAAGGTCTAATTCATTAAAGGGGCTGTATTGTCATGATTATAGCAGTAAATGGAATAACCCAGTCACTAAGCGAGCGTCACTACACGAGCGTGTGTGCCGGTGGTCACATCACAGTTTGACAAAGGCGGCACCCGTTGTGGTTTGACCGCAAGCGTGCGCATGTGCAGTATCTGGGTGAGAGTTCATCTTGCCATGCACAGCCACAGGCCTGCTACAATCATGACGACACGGCCCCTTTAATGAAGCAATTAACAACTTCTTTCCTGTGGAGTCAGGTATCTGCCATTTTGTCATGAACACAAGAGACTGGGGAGGGGGGGGGGGAGGTTGAATGGAAACCAGTCTGCCCAAGACTAGTGCAACCCAAATGTACTCTATAAAAGCAACAAACCTTTGTTTTTACAACTTAGAGTGCTCAAAAGAAAAATATCTTTTTCTTGGCAAAAGGACTGAGTCTAGATGCCCTCGTTCTACTTGAGTAAGAGCTTCATTTGCCAACTGAGGCTCAAAATGCAGAGAACAATAATTGAAGGGGGGCGGGGCGGGGTTGTCAAACAACCCAGGTCGCTCGTTACACCCCCAGTTGTGAAGCTTGGTTGCTGACTGGATTTCCCAGCTACTAAATATTATTAGCAACTTACCGATACAATTTTTACAGCTTGCTGTCATTCTGGATATTAGAGTCCCCTCTTCGGGGTGTCAGTGTGGCATCAAAGTACACACTTTGCAGGTCAGCCAGCCTGTCACAGGGGGATAGCATCTCCCCGCACCCAAAATAGAATGGCTCATTAATATTTTTTCGGTCATGAAAGAAGTCTGTTTTAATTAGGTCAGCACAGCTGAGCAGATGAAAGATTTAGCGCAATCCCTGGATTTAAAATGCTAGAATCCCTAGATCTGTCACAACAAACTCAGCCTGGAGCACTGGATTCCGAGGTTATATACGCATATTCCGATCAAATGGAAAGGGTTTAAGGATGGGGCAGAGTTAGTTTAAACCCATGCCTTACCATCGGCGAGTTTTGTCGGCTGCACTCATACCCTTTCTTCTTTACCATTGGTGATTTTTGTCGCCCGAACTTACATGCAAAAAAGCACTCAAGCCTGAGCACAAAGGCCATTTGTTACAAAGCTGTAGTTTTGTCCATGTTCACCCTCCAAACCCAACTTTACAATGGTTTGTAAGAGAAGGATCGGATCTTTCTAATGATGATTAAAAAAACATACGTTGCTATTATGCAATCCCTTCAAATTAGAGTGGAAAGATCCGAAATGCCAAACACCTACAGAGGGTCGTACGGTTGTGTAAAGAAAAAGTGTTTGAGTTTACAGATAACACTGAGGGCTAAGACTAAGATCTTGGGCATTTATTTGCCGATCGCAACGATTTTTGGATCATATGAAAGAGAATTCAAAAAGTGAGATTTTTGTATGACTTAATTTGCTGTACAACATTCTCTTCATGGTGATAAAAGAGTTTGTAAAATTTGCCTCTGAACAAAAAGCTTTCTGTTGTGTAAAAAAATGTGTGCTTCATGCTTGAGTGGTCAACCGAAGCCCTCACCAGTGATTGTATATGTCAAAACAATACAAGAGGTTTAAGGAGGCAAGGGGGATGTCCCCCAAAACCAAAATTGACAATTAGGAAGTCGACTCTCCCAACCAAAAAAAAAAAAAAAAATTACTGCAAACGATTTTTCAAGTTTTTCTTTTTGCTTTAAGAAAAGAGGTCTCAGGACGAACCTCCCACATCCTTTAAAAAAAAAAAAAAAATAGAAATGAGAGAAAACCAATACGCTCACCCACACAAAGTTGTTCTTTTTGAATATTTTTTGGGTGGATATTACAGAAGGCCTCGAGACAAGTGTAGGCCTCCCACGTCCCTGAAGATCTCCTGATGAGTGGTGGGATTGAGGGGATAGTATAAAGAGGCTTCTTGCGAAATATTAGACGCTATAAATAAGGCATGAGAAATTAACATTTAGCGTGTAACACTGAATCTACACATGGATGAATTAATAAATAAATTGATGACTCCCGAACCAAACCATGACCAAGCCTAATTCAAGGGGGTTGTAGAGCCATTTTGCACTGGGGCAAACTTGGCTTTGGGAATAGTATGTTATTGTATCGCTTTGGTATTTATTTATATTGATACAATTGTATAATTATGATTTGTCTTATATTATTCTGACTTATCAATTAACATTCAGAGTCTGAATACCTATCACTCTGAAAACGGAAGTATGAAATCAACCCTTGAAGAGTTGGGTCAGTGACAACACTTTGGATGAATTAAAGGGGCTGTGTCGTCATGATTATAGCAGTAAATGGATTCATGACCCAGTTACTACACGCACGTGCGCACCGTCGGTCACATCACAGTTTGACAAAGACGGCACCCTTAGTGGTTTGACTGCAAGCCCATGAGTGTGTGCAGTATCTGGGTGAGAGTTCATCTTTCCATGCAGAGCCACAGGCCTGCTATAATCATGACGACACAGCCCCCCTTTCAATGTAACTCAATTGAAGAGTTGAATTTACACTATTAAAAGTTGAATCTCAGCTTCTGAAATGCTAGTTTGACACTTGTATTAGTTAAATGAAAAAAGTATTGTCACTGACCGAACCCTTAAGTGTTAGATAGATGTTAATTAGATTATATTCATTCCCCCGATGCAAATATTAACATCTATCTATTTGTTGCGGTACCTGCCGCTAATAATACTGGATTCGAACTGGCCCCTCGTCACCGGGCGTGCTCGGTGGTCTAGTGGTTAAGACATCTGCTCTGGTCATGCGGGAGTCGTGGGTTCGAATCCCAGCCGAGTTGCCTGTGGATTTTTTTCCACAGGACTCGAAAGCACTGAGTATACAGTGCTTATCACACATCGGTGTAAGGCAAATTGAAATTTATAAAAAAAAAATTAAAAACTGTCAGGGCTCAACAATTAGATTGCCTGAATTCTGAAAAGTAATTCTGAAAAAGGTTTCTGAACAGGATTTTTTTTTAAATAAAAGAAGCTGGATATTTTGACTCCGATTGGGGGCAACATGAGGTTCTTGACTGAATATTATACAAGTATGAGTGTACTCAGCCCTTCGACAGCTCAGCAAAAGCACAAACAAAAATTGATTCAAAAACCACCTGAAAAAAATATTTCTTAACCATTTATCCTGGAGGCAGCATTAACCTAGCAAAAGCCACTTTCATTTTACTTATAAAAAACAAAATATGACATCTTTGATTAAACCACAAGAGAAATAGAAACGAGTAATAACATCTCATAGGTTGGTAAAGACGTTGTACTTGTTTGTGTGAATGTTTCAGATTCCAAAACAAAATGGCTCAGCGCAGTTTTCTTTTCTGTTTTTTTTTTTTTTTTGAAATTGTGTATATGAATATATTTATTTCATTTCTCGGACCAGTATAAGAATACATATATATTAAAATATCAGACGTAATGTGTATGTGGCTGATGTCCCTTCTGTAACAATTCAAAAGCTTGTCCCTTTTACCTTTTGACACACACATGTAGGGCTTACGTGTAGTAGCACTGAATTTAGTCTGAGGAATTCAAATTGAGCACTCACGTGTGACCAAGCAAGGAATTACACTAGACATCATTCAAATCTAACTCGCAAATAGCTTATTGCGCCCAGGTAACAAAGGCGAGCGTTTATCCTAACTCAGTGAGACAGAAAATGAACCGTCAAGATGCCAAGAGCAGTATTGTGGAAGTCGGCTCGGAAACCGTCCTGAGTGATTCACTCAACATTTGTCTGCAGTTGAATTAATCATAGCATATGAGGTCTCCATTAGTGAAATTCCTTTCCCGAGAAGAACTTGTCTCTTTGCCTTAGATACATCATCAGTTTGTGTTAATACACGGGGGCCGTTGAATATTTTTCACATTACAACTTCTGATTAAAGGATGGACACCCCAGCTTCGGTAAAATGGTTGTAATTGTAAATCTGCATAGGCCATGGCCACGGAACGGGGGGGGGGGAGGCTATTGCCCCTCCTCCACCTTGGAAAAGGTAGCTATTCTGCCACTCCCGCCCCACTATTGTTTGTTCATTGTATCTCAGCACAATGGAGGTGAGTCCGAGCATGGAGGGGTTCTTCCTCCATGGTCCAAGTGAACCGAGTATCCAGCCTTTTTTCAGGTTATAGAAACGATCCCTATGCCGTAGTTCACGGCCGAGGTTTTTGCAATTCACGGTGCAAGAATTTGCCACTTTCTTGACAGACAAAAAAAAAGATATCGGTGCTTCAAAGAGAATCTTTGTCCTCTTGGTTTCTTTGTGCCAGCGGTACACTCCAAGAAAAATGATTCCGGCAATTCCGACAAAAATAAATCCCACCAGGGGGACAAGAAAAAATGGAAGAATCCCAACGGTAACTCGTTAAACATTTTGATTAACAAATAATAGGAGAAGGGCATTCTTTTGGCACATGGAAGTGATATAAAATGACCCCCCCCCCCCCACCATTTTTTTTTAAGTGTTCCGCTACTGCAGCCAAAGGCAGATTTACTTAATAAAAAATGTAGGTAGTTATAGTCAGGATGTCAGAGAAATCCTTTTACATTTTCTTCTTGTCTATGTAGTGCACCATATTCATCTTGAGAAGATTAAACAAAGTGAGCCATTTCGTATGTTCAATACATTTTTGACATTTTCCCCAGAACTGATACAACGTCAGCCTTGATTAACTTCATCGATTTGTGGTGAGGTCTGCCCCCACGTCAACCTACCAATCTCACACACAAAAATTGAGGAATTACCCGATGGGACGCTCTCTTTAAAGAGGACCTTAAACTGGTTATTCGAAGAATGTTTGTAAATAATTTTCTGTTCGTTTTGATGATGGACATACATTGACTAGACCGACTGTTGTAGGGGGTCAGTACGGACTGAGTACCGACAATCCCTGTAGGATACGGCTTCTTTGGTTTTTACGGCGTCCCTGTTAAATCAATCGGAAGGCACATGTACAATATTGATTGTAAGAAGTGCACGCTCTCTTTCGTGTCTCTCTAGTTTGTGGTTGATATTCCGTAAAATCAGCTTGGCGGAAGGTTTCAAGTGTTGGGAAAACAAGAAAAGCGTCTGGAATATAAAACTGCGCAGGAAAATGTTGTTTCATTTATAAGACAAAATGGCTTCTAATATTTTTATAATATATAAATTTGTTTTACACAGATACCCATACAATCTTCTTGCAGATTATAAAATTCTTTTTCTAGAAGCTTGTAGTTATTGTTTTTTTCCCTGTATGACGATGTTTCAATGACTGTGCAATATGTATAATCGAATATACCGAAGATTCAATTCTCCACACTGGCTCGCTTTTTCCATACATGGAAAGTACAGTCCGAAATTAATTTCATTTGCAATAATTTATTGGAGGGGGAAAAAAACCTAAGCAAACCTGGGCAAATGTCATGATATTTTGGTTTGTGCCCAGTGGACGGATGTAATGAAATTGTGCCTGTCAGAAGGTCGTAAGCAAGTAACATGCATAATGTGTTTTAACCAGTTGCCATCAACGTACACACGAAAATATTGTCCGAGCCAGCAAACATGGGACGTTTAAACATGCCATTGTGTAAAATCGGAATACCGGAGCAAAAGTTTCTGCCATTCTTCAAGAGGGACTGTGAGGTCAAATGCAGTTTTGTGATCCACTCATTTTCCCAATAGATAGAGTCCTTAAGGAGTGGGGGGGGGGGGGGGGAATTACAAGTCGCTAACCACGTTAAAGTGGTGTAAAATGTCACTTGGTTTAGTACTTTTTCAGAGGGAAATTTAAGACACAACGTGATTGGGTGTCAACAATAGGTGCATCTGTACATTCCACGCGGACTTTTTTAGTCGCCCAAAAGGTCAAATTTAACGCTGTTTTCATTAAATATCATGGAAATTCAGGAGTGGACTAAACACACCCCGTACATAAATGTACAGACCCAAATGAAATATGACATTATTGGAAGTTTTTGGATGTTAAGTTTTCGCACTCTGGAAGAGTATCAAATACAGTGACCTTTTTACCCCATCTTACTGTCAGGTAAGAGACTTGTACTACTTTCCCCACTTAAATATCTCTATCTATTGGGAAAATGAGTGCATCACCAAACTGAATTGGACCTTAGAGCTTTTTAAAGTCATTACAGGAAATTTCAATTTCGCATGGGAATGGAAAATGAAAACCTTTTTGTTTAAGTAATTGTAGTGACAAACGTACAACAGTTATGCCCTGTCACACATCGGCGAAGGAGTAAAAGCGAAAATTAGTAATAGTTGTAATATTATAATATTTCAAAGAGCTCATTTTATTGCCTACTACATTCTGCAGGGACAGTTGTACTTTGCAGTAGAGAGTCGGGAGCCTTCTTGTCCTTTTACTAGTTTCCCAATGATTTGGTGCCCAAAATGTTTGAGTACGAATATTAATTTTATTCATATTAAGAATGCATTGCACAAATTTCATGAAAATGTAGAGAAAAAAAAGCATGACTAAATAAGCTTCTTCTTTTTTTTCGCAACTGCAGCAATAGAAAGCTATAAAAAAGAATTGTAAAAGATAGTAATGAAATTAAAGCAGCTTGCGTAAATTACCGGAAAATATAAGAAAAACAGACCTCAATTGAAATTAGAAATGCTAAACTTAGATTTATCAAAACAATTGCTCAAATCGTATAAATCAAGATGTTATTACTACCAGTGGTGTGCACCTTGGAGAAGTAATTTGTTTTTACAATTTCCTAAAATGGAAAGAAAAAGCAGAAGTCTTTTTTAGTTGTCAACACGTCATCAGAATAATACATGGACACACTTGTCTTATATACAAGCACTGCTCATGGCGTTTATTAGAAGAAAAATCATCCTGAATATTTCCAAGGAGAAAAGTTACTTATACTGACAAACATTTGTGTCTTTTTTCTGCCCTGAACTCATAGATTATCATTGCAAGAATCAGTCTCAAGCATACCAAATAAAATAAAATCCCAAACCTTTATTAGTAAATGAACATGCCTGCTGCCTCAATCCTCCCAAATCAACCAATATGAGTTTATGTAGGGTGACTACTGCCTCAATCCTCCCATATCAACCAATATGAGTTTATGTAGGGTGACTACTGCCTCGATCCCTCCCAAATCAACCAATATGAGTTTATGTAGGGTGCCTACTGCCTCAATCCCTCCCAAATCAACCAATATGAGTTTATGTAGGGTGACTACTGCCTCGATCCTCCCAAATCAACCAATATGAGTTTATGTAGGGTGTCTACTGCCTCGATCCCTCCCAAATCAACCAATATGAGTTTATGTAGCGTGCCTACTGCCTCAATCCCTCCCAAATCAACCAATGTGAGTTAATGTAGGGTGCCTACTGCCTCAATCCTCCCAAATCAACCAATATGAGTTTATGTAGGGTGCCTACTGCCTCAATCCTCCCAAATCAACCAATATGAGTTAATGTAGGGTGCCTTCTGCCTCAATCCTCCCAAATCAACCAATATGAGTTTATGTAGGGTGCCTACTGCCTCGATCCCTCCCAAATCAACCAATATGAGTTTATGTAGGGTGACTACTGCCTCAATCCTCCCAAATCAACCAATATGAGTTTATGTAGGGTGACTACTGCCTCAATCCTCCCAAATCAACCAATATGAGTTTATGTAGGGTGACTACTGCCTCAATCCTCCCAAATCAACCAATATGAGTTTATGTGGGGTGACTACTGCCTCGATCCCTCCCAAATCAACCAATATGAGTTTATGTAGGGTGACTACTGCCTCAATCCCTCCCAAATCAACCAATATGAGTTAATGTAGGGTGCCTACTGCCTCGATCCCTCCCAAATCAACCAATATGAGTTAATGTAGGGTGCCTACTGCCTCAATCCCTCCCAAATCAACCAATATGAGTTAATGTAGGGTGCCTACTGCCTCAATCCTCCCAAATCAACCAATATGAGTTAATGTAGGGTGCCTACTGCCTCAATCCTCCCAAATCAACCAATATGAGTTAATGTAGGGTGCCTACTGCCTCAATCCTCCCAAATCAACCAATATGAGTTTATGTAGGGTGCCTACTGCCTCGATCCCTCCCAAATCAACCAATATGAGTTTATGTAGGGTGCCTACTGCCTCAATCCTCCCAAATCAACCAATATGAGTTAATGTAGGGTGCCTACTGCCTCAATCCTCCCAAATCAACCAATATGAGTTTATGTAGGGTGCCTACTGCCTCGATCCCTCCCAAATCAACCAATATGAGTTTATGTAGGGTGCCTACTGCCTCAATCCTCCCAAATCAACCAATATGAGTTTATGTAGGGTGACTACTGCCTCGATCCCTCCCAAATCAACCAATATGAGTTTATGTAGGGTGCCTACTGCCTCAATCCTCCCAAATCAACCAATATGAGTTTATGTAGGGTGCCTACTGCCTCGATCCCTCCCAAATCAACAAAGAGGAGTTTAGATACATGTAGGGTGCTTGCTGATTTATGTACAGGGTTTGTGCTACATTTAGGTACAGGGTTTGTGCTACATTTAGGTACAGGGTTTTTGCTACATTTGGGTACAAGGTTTGAGCTACATTTAGGCACAGGGTTTGTGCTACATTTAGGTACAGGGTTTGTGCTACATTTAGGTGCAGAGTTGGTGCTACATTTAGGCACAGGGTTTGTGCTACATTTAGGTACAGGGTTGGTGCTACATTTAGGCACAGGGTTTGTGCTACATTTAGGCATCGAGCTACATTTTAATGTATGTGTGTGTGATGAAATCTTGTGTATTACCTGGTCTTGTTAATCTAAACCTATCATAGCTGATGATTGCCTCATTTTGTTCTCCTGTGCGTAATTTTTCTTAATGGGTTGTACAGTGGTGTGAACGCACTCTTGGGGTTATGTTTTTTTTATCTAGACAGCGCTACATCAAAGTACATTGCTTTTTAAAGGGACAGTGCCTCATCGTTGTTGTTTTTTTAGGAAGAGTAAATTCATTCCCATCGTCTAGTTTTTTGGTAAGCACTCCATACATCTTACCTGTGTCGCATTTTTTAGTGAAATCAATGTATATCGATCTGTTTATGGTGCAAACCGTTTCTTGTTACTTTACTGGATTTTACTAAATTTTGTTCGTTGTGCAATTGCAAAATGTAAAAACATTTGCGCATGCAAACTGTGTGGAAGGGAGCATGTGTCGTACATTATAACTTGAATGCTCACGGCGTATGTAAGCTGGATTATGATTGGTGATCATCTTCTTCAATCCTAAAGTACAAGCCTTAACATGGTCCAATCAGAGAAAGTTTTAGATAATTAGTCAGACCAGAACCTTCCTTAACAACTTTTTTTTCAGCAAGTCACATGGTGGCGCTGTTTGCATTCACATGGTTACTGAAAACGCAATTTTACACACAAAATGGTGATAAATGGGATTTCTCTTGAATAAAAACTCTATGTTTTATTTCAGTGAGAGGTAGAACTATGTTGCCTTCTTATTTATCACCATTGCATCCGGCATTACATCATCTAAATAACCTCTTGTGAATTCTATTTTTTGTTCATTTGCTACCGAAATAAAACGATGAAATGAATACAAATTTTGTAATTAGATTTTGCCAACATATGGTTTTACGGTCAGAGTTGTTTTGATAAAGAAACTTTTGCTTTATTAAATGAAAATATTTTCAATTCAACAGTAAACAAAGCAAGGTCATCAACTTCTAAATAGAAAAATTTTAAAACGTGGATTCTGGGGCTTGGGGAGAGTCATTCCGGGTTGCTTGCTGTGTTGACAGATGTTTTTGTTGTTGCAAATTCACACTGTAGTAGTCAAAGGCCACAGTCATGCCTATCTACTGTGGTGTTCATTAGATTTTATTGGGGAGGAAGGAAGTTGGGAGGGGGAAACATAGTCAAGCGATGTTAAATTTGAATGAGAAAAAAAATCAATCTCTTCGGTCATTGGGAAAAAAACGTGCTTGTTTTTTCCTGAGATGGCTGGCCACAATGTCCAGGTTTTTTCGCAAATTTAACAGGTTCCCATGAGTTAGGGTTTAGTTTGATGTCATTGTGTGGTAGCATTTACTGATCGTCTTCTTAGATCATTGGGGAAAACGTGCATGGGTTTTCCTCAGATGGCTGGCCACAATGTCCAGGGTTGTTTTTCTTTTCTTCATTGTAGATGTTATGCTTCTTGGCTGCCAATGTAGAGCAGGTGTGTCATGAGTTAGATCTCAATTTGATGTTATAGTTTTTTAACATTAAGAAGTGTCTTCTTAGATCATTGGCCAAACAAGCAAGTTTTTTTCCCAAGATGGCTGGCCACAATGTCAGTTTATTTTTTCATTGTAGATATTATGTTCTTTTTTGGCTGCCAACATAGAGCAGGTGTGTCCACATTTAGCAGGTTCCCATGGGTTAGATCTCAAGTTGATGTTATAGTGTTGCAACATTAATGACTGTCTTCTTAGATCATTGGGCAAACAAGCATGTTTGTTTTCCCGAGATGGCTGGCCACAATGTCAGTTTATTTTTTTTTCAACGTAGATATTGAGCACTTTTTGGCTGCCAACAAACATAGAGCAGGTGTGTCTGCATTAACAGGTTCCCATGAGTTAGATCTCAATTTGAAGTTAGAGTGTTGTAACATTAATGACCGTCATCTTAGATCATTGGGCAAACAAGCTTGTTTGTTTTCCCGAAATGGCTGGCCACAATGTCAGTTTATGTTTTCATTGTAGATATTATGCTCTTTTTGGCGGCCAACATAGAGCAGGTGTCTACACTAAACAGCTTCCCAAGTGTTAGGGCTTAATTTGACGTTAGTGTGGTAACACTAATGATCGTCTTCATTAATATCGCGGTCCTCCTGAAGGGAGGAGAATTATCTGATAATATTCAAGGGACTACTCAGGCTGAGAGCTCAACAGGCTCCTGGGTCCATAGTTCCTTAAAGGGGCTGTGCCGTCATGATTATAGCAGGCCTGTGGCTGTGCATGGAAAGATGAACTCTCACCCAGATACTGCACATGCGCACGCTTGCGGTCAAATCACAAATGGTGCTGTCTTTGTCAAACTGTGATGTGACCGCCGGCCCACACGGTTGTGTAGTAGCTGGGTCGTTCCATTTACTGGTATAATCTTGGCGACAGAACCCCTTTAATGAGAAGAAAATTGTGGTTAGAGGTAATAATCTAATCAGTGTTTTTATGGTTAGAGCTTTACATGTATATCATATGCCCAGTGGTTGCCATGACATCATCTCAGTAATTACTTAAAGGGACACATTGCCTTCAATTCATTTAAACTGTTTCTGTTTGGAATGGCTCCTCATCCTTTTTAATGAGTTGTTCATGCAATAAAACACCCAAAGTGTGTTATAATTCGTGAGTAGTGATTGAAAAACATAAATTTGCCTCTCTGAAATACAACCAGTGGAACCACACTCTACATAGAAACATACAGTTTGCCATTTTCAGGAGTCAAAAATTTGGTTCTACAAAGTGGCTATAGCTATTTGAAGGAAATATTTTATATTTTAAGTTATGAAATTATAGGATAGGTTTTGTGAAAAAAAGCTGTAGTTCTTTTAAAATGTAGCAAGCCCAGCTTTAATTACAGTATTATGAATACTTGTAGTAATATCAACTGCATGTGTGAAACCTACATGTACAAGAACAAAAGTTTTATGTTTGGAAAAAAGTATGAGAACACCTAAATGTTTGAATTAATATAAAAAAATATTTGTCCTCATTTTATGTAAATAGAAAACAAAAAAGTATGGAAACTACTCAAGTCTAGGTATTTGTAATTGTTAACATTTTAATTACAGGCTGTAAAAAAAAGGTCACCATTGAACGGGGTGATTTGCCACTAAAACAAAACACCTTTTGAAGCGTATTTGATTGGCATCAATTCTTACGAAAGTTCTGTTTATTTTATTCTTTGTCCGACAGGGTGCCTGACCTCAATGTCCATGGGGTCAGGGGTCATCAAGGTCAACGGGTCAGGTCGCTGTGCTGTGAAGACACTCTATCTGGAAGGGAACAAAAGCTGTATAAGATGGAGGCCGTCAAAGAAAGGAAGCAAAGCAAAAAGTAGGTGCAGATTTATTGGAGTTTTGTCTAGTTGGGAATTGGAAGGAGAAGGAGGTAAAATTTCAGGCCTGAAATTTCATCTCAAAAGGCAGAAGCAAATCTTTTTTAGTTTATTTGTTTTTGTTTTAAGCAATTTGCCCATCCAGAGGCCACTTGAGGTGTGGGCTGCTTTTTTGAAGGAACGGAAACCTGCCCCAATGTGCAGGAACAAGACATGGAGAGATATAAAAGCAAGTCTCCCCTCACAGCGCAGCTAAGAACAGGGAGGGGTAAATGAATCCGCTGCTAGACAAATATAACTGCCTCGTCCCCCATTCTTCCAGTAAAGGGCACTTCAATGAGGGAAATGTAAATTTCTACTGGAACATTTCAAGGGGCACCAAGGCCTTGAATAGGGGCATCAGTACCAGAGAGGACCCCCACATAACAAAAACAAACAAAAACAGAAACACACACACACACAAAAACCCTGAAAAAGGAAATGGAAGGTTGGGATGATTATGGGTATGATGCAAGCAGGCAATAGGAATTTAAGTCTGTAGCACTGCATGATCATGTGTTGGCACAAATTTAAAATAAAAAAAAAGGCAAAAAGAAACAAACCAGCAAACAAACAAACAAACAAAGTTGTGGAGAGCAGGGAGGGGTCCAACCCCCCCCCCCTGTTCACCCTCCTGGAGCCACGCCTTTGATACAACTGTTCCTAATAAAATGTGACGCCCAATGCAAAAAAAATCAGGCACTTTTCAGAAGTAGTGATGTTGCATTAAAGTGAAGATGCCAGAAACATCGGCCATGATTTCAACGTGATGTGATGTCTTAAATATCCTGTTGGCCAGTGATGACATTTTGGAACCGGAAGTGCAGTGTAACCAATATTCATAAATATGTATGTATACTGTTCAGTTACACTGCACTTCCGGCTCCAAAACGTCACCACTTACCAACAGGATATGTTTTATAAAAAAAAAATCTTCCATTATAGGCCCCTACTAGATATTATTTGAAAAGCCCTCATTCTCATCTATTTGATGAGCAAATCAACTCAGCTTTCAGCTGTGGCTGGATTTCAGCACGGAGCTCCACAAATAACTCCAATATCACTATGTGAATCTAGTATGGATATCGAAAGGGCGCATGTAATAACATGATCTAGCGCTGTAGTGTGGGATTTATTAAAGGTTGATATGTGCATGACCATGAAGGATAGATTGCCTTATACTCCGCTCAAAGGCGATGAATACAAATTTGTATGCTACTAAAATTATCTTTGAATAAAGATGTTCACTTGCCGAGCACGGGTTGAGTTGAAGAATTGTTGTTATGATGTATACCCTTCCTTTAAAGGGTGTATGCAAGTATAGTCTGATCCGAGAAGCTCGTTCATGGTCGTTTATGCCGCCACAGCTATGGCCGCCACAGCTATGGCCGCCGCATGCGCAGGTCGATGCACACGCACAGTGACTACTCCATGCTGATTGGATATGCGTCTAGAGCGGTGGACTCAAGTTCTGTAATTTACAGCGTGTGGTCAGTCGAGGCACTTGTGCCCTTGAGCAAGGCGCTTTATCATAATTGCTTCTCTCCACCCAGGAGTGAAAATGGGTACCGGCGAGAGCTGGGGAGTAAACCTGCGATGGACTGCCATCCTGTCCAGGGGGAATAGAAAGTTCTGTAATTTACAGAGTGTGGTCAGTCAAGGCACTTGTGTCCTTGAGCAAGGTGCTTTATCATAATTGCTTCTCTCCACCCAGGAGTGAAAATGGGTACCGGCGAGAGCTGGGGAGTAAACCTGCGATGGACTGGTACCCTGTCCAGGGGGAATAGAAATATTATCAGTCGTTTAATGCCAAGGGAACCGGATATAAACACCAGCCTGATGAGCCATATTGGCTCGGGACAGACTTTACTTTAGTACATGGTACAAAGATGGTCATGGTTAAAAACTTGCCTTGAAATCTTTGTGCCTGAAATGCTACAGCTTTTTAGGAATGAGTAAAACAATTCGATTTGATCTCGCGAGACCAAAACAAGACGGTCGATGTTGTCCGCATGCTTTCAAGTCAATCGATTAGGATCGGTAATGATTGAGAAACAAATTGATTAGTTTCAATCTGAAAGCTAACTGGTTACAAAGTTTACACTGCTACCAGTTCTACAGACAACTATATTTCTGTCTGAAATACTGTCAAAGTCAGGGAATGGCATTCGGAGCCTCCGACAGATCACCTTTGCAAATTTGGAGTACTGCAATCCACAAAATATGATCCTCTGAATTTCTTCAAATATTCGCAGGTTGGTTGTATCGGTCTGTGCTTATTGAAAACCAGAGGATGGGAATTTAATTTCACCTTTTTAAAAAACATGATATACTTTCCCTTTAAGTGAAGATTAGTTAAATTTTACCCCTGGTCATCTTACGGATTAAGATCAATCCTAAAATCCTGCCTCTACTCGTGATGGAATTTATTTTTATGACTTACTAAGGCGGGCAGCACTCTTAACTTTAATCTAGAAGGGAAGAAGTACAGGATTGGTAATCAATTTTTTTTTTTCAATTTCAAAGTCAAGTTCAATCAAGTTTACATATGGACGTTTAAGCTGTCATTATAATCAGTGAGCTCTCATTATAATCAGTGAGCTCTCATTATAATCAGTGAGCTGTCATTATAATCAGTGAGCTCTCATTATAATCAGTGAGCTGTCATTATAATCAGTGAGCTCTCATTAAAATCAGTGAGCTGTCATTATAATCAGTGAGCTCTCATTATAATCAGTGAGCTGTCATTATAATCAGTGAGCTCTCATTATAATCAGTGAGCTCTCATTATAATCAGTGAGCTCTCATTATCAGTGAGCTCTCATTATAATCAGTGAGCTCTCATTATAATCAGTGAGCTCTCATTATAATCAGTGAGCTCTCATTGTAATCAGTGAGCTCATTATAATCAGTGAGCTCTCATTATAAACAGTGAGCTCTCATTATAATCAGTGAGCTCTCATTGTAATCAGTGAGCTCTCATTACAATCAGTGAGCTCTCATTATAATCAGTGAGCTCTCATTATAATCAGTGAGCTCTCATTATAATCAGTGAGCTCTCATTATAATCAGTGAGCTCTCATTATAATCAGTGAGCTCTCATTACAATCAGTAAGCTCTCATTATAATCAGTAAGTTCCCAGTTATTATTCATTATTTCGTGGACGATTACCAATATAGTATACTCTGTCTTTAAAAAGGAGTTGAATGTTAAAATATCGTACGCTGTTTTTACAAACAGCAGAGTTATAGGGTATTCAGTTGCTGCAACATGCCAGAGTGGTTAGTTGTATACATGCTCCATGGCTTGACATAATAGCATCTGTTAACACTTGATGGTTTTGTGTGGCGAGCATGATCTGTGGAAGGAGAGTGGATCAATCATGATACTTGCTTTGATATTCACCCGAGTATTTCACAGCAGATTCTCCTCCTGGGTGGCATGGAGCTTTTTTGTAGTAAAGTGTCTTGCTGTAGGCTTTAGGGCAAGTAGGAAACTTCACACTCCCCCGGTGGATCTGCATCATGGTGGACCCCCCCCCCCCCCCAGGATCTATTTGGAATTTCAGATTCAGTGAGAGATCAAAGTGTACGCCAAGGAAGAGATGGGAAAATGACACCATTGCTAACAGCCAGGGGTGTTGGGACCAGGGGGGTTATGAGGGTGTGACACCCCCCTAAACTCAACTCCTTGCGTTTTTACTTTAAGAAAACAGATTTGCAAAAAAAAATAATAAAAATTGTTGCTCAGATGTTACTAATGAATAGTGAATATAGTGGGCTTCCATGCTGGGGTGGACTAGCCTTGTTTGAAATAGTAGAGAATTTTGGTAGATGGCAAACTGGGTTCCATACCCCTCTCCCAGAGATATTGTACCTGCTCCCACCCCTGCTACACAGTACCTTCTACCTGACATACTGAATGGTGCAAGACAGGCAGAGGGGTGAGGTGGGACAATTTGTGGAGTCAACATCCTTCAGAACACCTTGCAAGATTAAATAAGATTAGATGAGACCAGATTAGATTCAGTAGATTATCTAAGTAGATCTTTTCTTTTCAACTAAAGTATTTGAAAAAAAGTGATGGGTAGAGGTTTTGTTTCATATTGAAGTGGCGTCATTACCATAATGTGACTTCCCCATTTAAAATAAATCAGGCATTTCTTTGAAAAAGTGAAATGGCATTGAACGTGAAGACAGGCCCAATTTCATGGCTCTGCTTATCGTAAGAAAAAAATCGGCGCTTGCGGAAGCAGAAAATTCCACGCTTACTTAAGCGTATTTCACAGGTTAGCAAGGAATTTTTGCATAGTTCACGTAACTAAGGATTCCGTGCTTACACAGCCAGCACAGAAAGTCGGCGCTAACCTCGTAAGTGGCGAATGGTCTTCGTAGGAGCAGAATGACGCAGTGAGCAGAGCCATGAAATTGGGCCCAGCCTTGATATCATTGTGATGCGATGTCTTAAACATTCTATATGTCCAGGAAATACTTACATTGTTGGCCTTAACTAGGTGTTATTTGTATGCTCTTTATTTTCATCAATTTGGTGAGCAGAAAAACCCAGTTTTGAGTTTTGGCAAAAAGTGCCTGGTTTTGGCGTGGAGCGTCACATATAGTTTGGAAGTGTGCTTGCATACACTAAGGTTGGTCCCGACTGCACATGCTATGCTTATTTCTGTGACATTTACAATAACCTCCCCCCTCCCTCCCCCACAACTCCCCTCCGCCACTTCTATTGACCCTGACCAACTGAAATTCACTCTGCGTTTACATTTCTCCGTCGCTGTACACGTTCCCCTGCCTACAATCAGATGCAGAATTTATAGTGGGCCAACTGTTGGCCCGTTAAAGATGACAATGAAGAAATCACAACTTGGAGACATCAGTATTCACACACTGACACTGTATCGTAAATCTAATTTGGACCGACCTTAACGCTCTCCCCTCGAGAGCTTCACACTTCTGACAGGACGGACGTCATAAGACATCTCCAGGAGGATCTCCTTAGATTGTCTCACTTCCAGACTGATAATATTTTGACACTTATTTTAATAACCTTGAGGAGGGGCAAGAAGCTTGTTTGTTTTGTCTTGTTCAAACAAGAGGATAGCTGGTCGGCCCCCAAGCAGCTTGTTCCAAAATGAACCCGGCAAAATGGCCAAGTAGAGGTCAAGTCTTAAATAGACCGATCCATTAAGCCCCGTCTACCCTTAGCAACTGCTTAGCAACAACAACACATGGTTTGACTGTGTGGCTATGTAGTCGCTTTGTAGAAACAGCGACAAATTGTAAGCAACAGGTTGGCTAATTGACACAAAAGATAGTAAAACATAGATGCCTACCCGTGTAACTCCTGAAAACGCAAAAGCATGCAGGATTTTTTATTTATTTATTTTTTTTAATCGTGTAATTTTTATTTGTATGGTGTGCGGAACCCCCCCCCCCACCCCCACCCACCCCCAGGAGAAGCAGTTCTTTGTCAACCAATGGGGCTACCCTGGCGAAAGTAACGAGACAAAATAAGTGATGAAGAATTTTGAATAGAGATACATTTTCATTTGTATACGTGGTTAATATCAACCACAACCCCGACCGCTGTTTCCGAGTCGATTACTTTGACGCTGGAAAGGCGGCCATTCTTTTGATCTTTGGCCAACATGTGTATGATATCATAAACTAATCATAAATATGACATGGTGTTTTATAATTTCTTCACACTTAATGGTCAGTAAGTAGAGCGGTATGTTTTTGTAAACGTCATGAAGCAAGACTAAATTATCTAAAACATACTTCACTGAGAAGACAGTATATATAGCAAGCCGAGGAACCGGAAAACTGTTTTTTGTTTAAAGGTATGTGATATAGTTTTGTTTTTGAAGACAAAATTGAGATTCCATTCACTAGTTTCCAGTTCAGTCCAATTCAAGACAACGATTGTTTCCGTACTCTCATACAAAGGAATAAAAAAATGTATTGAATCAAAAACAAAGTAAAACCACCAATTAAGATAAGTTAATGAAAAACAGTACGATGGACAGAGTACGATGCTGATTGAATAAGTCAAACATTGTAGATGTCAGCGCTAGGACAAGACAGACGGCCAAAGCGACAAAAGACTAGACAGACATTGGACTAGACAGACGAGTGGGATTACATAAGGAAAACTAATACATCAAAAGCACTATTTAATCAACAAGATGGTACAGATGTCTGAACATCATGAATATTCATGGCATGTCGTGGCCGAGCAGTCTAGCGCACCAGACTCAAGCTCTGGTGTTTCTGATCAGCAGACTGAGGGTTCGAGTCCCGGTCGTGACACTTGTGTCCTTAAGCAAGACACTTAACCATTATTGCATCGTCCTTCGGATGGGATGTGAAGCCGTAGGTCCCGTGCATTGTGTAATGCACGTAAAAAAACGCAGTTACGCTTATCGCTAAGAGAAGGGGTTTGCCCCGGTGTTTCTGGCAGTGGCTGCTGAATGCTCCTCAGCGACTTGTTAACCCATTTAAATGGCTACATAAATGTGTCTCATAACTCAAAAAATTCAAGAACCTGTCTTCAACAAAAAAATAATAAGCACTTTGAGACCTTGAAAAAAAAATTACAAATTTTAAATCTAAATAAGTCGTTTTTATTTTTTGGTCTTCAAATTTGACAGTATTGGAGACAGAATATTTCTCTGGAGGATTGGTACTGGACTGGTTTGACCTTTACAATCAGTGAGATATCAGTTTGAAATTATCTGTGGTTTTTTTCCCGCTTTGACAATGAACAAATTTCATTTTTTGAATAAAGTAACATTAGGACCCTGTCCGAATTGGCATCTGAAACCACGGCTACGGCTGTGGCTGGTGCTAAGGGTGTTGCTATGGTCATCCTATGCTTCAACGCTTGTTCCCATGGCGACCAAGCCGCAGCCGCTATTGCGGACTCAAGCTTGACTGTGAGCTTCTCTTATAAAGTCCTGAGGCCGATTTCACAAAACTCTTCCTAACTTAGGACACGTCCTAGGCAATGCTAAGAGATAGGACAAGTCCTAAGTTACTCGTCCTAACTTAGGACTAGTCATATCTCTTAGCTTTGACTAGGACGTGTCCTAAGTTAAGAGTTTTGTGAAATCGACCCCAGATGGAAGAAATCCAGGGTCCAATTTCACGGCACTGCTTACCAAGGGATTCTGCGCCTACAGCGCCCTGTAAAGGGGGTAGTTTTACGGGCTGCTGTAGAGCGTAAGCGCAGAGTTACACGGTGAGCAGTGCCGTGAAACTGCGCCCTGATCCCCTCAAAGTAATACACCTCAGCAAGTCATTACAGAATTTCATTACTGAACCCTCCCGAAAAAAAAAAAACAAATTCATTGCTACAGCACGTCGGCTACATTTGTGAGATGTTTTCGCTACTGATTTGACCGGGTACCTATCAATTTGCATTAAGGTATGGGCTTTATACAAAAATGACTTTTTGATCTGTATTCCCATGGAGATTGTGTGGAGGAATTGCTCCGAGCAAGTGACCCATTTCTTGACAAATGAGTAAGATTGTCTGCATTTTTTTTTCAGGGGTAGTTTTGACCAGCCCTTCAGGTAATCTTAAAATGTAAACGAGGTTACTGGAGGAAGCGTAGGCCTATGTACATACATCATTTTGAAATTTTGTGATCTACCTCGGCCGATATATCTACTGCTATCATTTCAAAAACTAGAGCATCCAGTTCTGCTTGTAAATGACACACTACCTGACCATAATATTTGCAAATATAGTGTTTTCGAATTAGCATCCCTGGCTGCGGCTGAGGCTTGTTTGTCCGCCCCCCCCCTCCCCTTTAGACACACCCCCACTGAAACTGAGTTTAAAGGGAGCGAATTTTGGTTCAGTGCTTACAGTTGGACCTATCATTATCTTATTTTAGTTGATTGATAACAAACTTTGCTAGACACAATTCTCTCTACACTACCATTAACGTGTATTTTAAATAATCTTGGAGTAACGTTGCTGATGCCCCCCCCCCCCACCCATAAAACTCCTTTTTTGCCCCTCATTTTCCCATCCAAAAGGAAAAAAAATTGTATAAATTTGTAGAGTCGATCGCACCACTGCTGTTAATTTTTCCTTTGGGTGGGCGTATTGGTTTCTTTCCTTGCCTTCCACCTCTAGGGACCCCGCTTCGAATCCCGCTGTGGGTTTTCAGTCCCGACTTGATTGCGTGGGGTTTTTTCCTGGAATAAATCTCTGGAGTTTTCCTCCCACATCTTAAATAAACTAAAAACTTTCTTCCTTGTCTTCTCTCCGTGGGGTTCTTGGCTAGTTATAGTGATTAGGTTTACTTTTCTGAAAATCCTTGTCGTCACAACCAGAATTAATTAAAGTGTACTTTGAGAAGCTTTTGGGGGTTTATTAACAAGTCACCCCAGTGCTCAGTAACTTTGTGAGACTTCCCTGCATCGTGAGGTTGTACCCTTGGTTTTACAATGCAGCTTGCAACATTCACACTTGCACACTGGGAAACCTCCCACTCATTGTCAAATAGCCAGACACCTCAGCGTTTGATCCATTACCAAGCCATCCATTTTTCGACTTGATAGGTTTGGGTGTGAAACGGAGCTATTTTAAGACATTATGATTCACCTGCTCAAGTTGAGGCTTTCAACAACTTGAACGACATAAAATGTCTAGGTTGAGATTGATTGCAATCTAAAAGAAAAATCAATTAGATATCTACAGATTTTGATAAACTTACTCTCAACCTCCACGGCCCCCCCCCCAAGAAAACAGCTGTACCTTTCCTATAGGCTTTCCATGTTTAGCAGTGTTCAGATAGTATGTGACACTCCATGGGAACACTGAGGCACTAAAAAATCAAGTAGTAAAAGTGAAGTCTGTCCCGAGCCAATGCGAATCATCAGGCCGGTGTTTATATCCGGTTTCCTTGGCAACAAAGGACTAAGAATATTTGTATTTCCCCCTGGACAGGAGGATGCCAGTCCATCGTTATAAGTTTATACTCCCCTGGCTCTCCCCGGTACCCTATTTGCCTCCTGGATGGAGAGAAGCAATTACAATAAAGTGCCTTGCTCAAGGACACAACTGCCTGGATTGACCAGGCCAGGATTTGAATTCATATTCTGTAAACTACAGAACTTCAGTTCCTCCCCACTAGACCGCTCGGCTGTTACACCTCACACAAAAATCAAAACTGGGTTTATTTGCTAATCAAATAGATAAGGAGAGGAGCTTTCAAATTACACAAATTAAGGCCTGCTCAATAAAAATAAAAAAACTTAATTCATCCTTAATTCTAAGAGCTTGGTCAGCCCCTTATTAAAAACAATTAAACATGACATCTTAGGTCTTATTAGATGACAAAAACACAATATTAAAAAGAAGTATAGAAATTTACGTTAAGGTATTTTACATACCCCCCCCCCAAAAAAAAAAAAAAAACAACAATAAAATTACACATAGAAGAAAACAGAAAGTGTGATAAACCAAACCTCTAAAATATCTAACATTCCGAACTTGGAAACCTAATAGCAAGAAAGTTTAAGACATCACATCACATTTTTTATCATGGCTTGATGTTACGGTTGTCTTCCCTTCTTCATGCCATTTCACTACCTCTGACAAGTGCCTGATTTTGGCACAGGGTATCCACATAATGTTAACACCTAAATGACAGTATCCCCTATTGAGTTACCGAGGTTCAAAAGTTGAACCCAACAGGGACTATAAACCGCAGCTAGAGTCTGGAACCTCTCGGCACGTTGAGCCAGTGGTTGCCCATGGAGGCATGCCTGCAGTGTTTGAAGCTCTAACACCTCCTGATGATGAACAGAGTGTACTGTTAGAGATGTTGAGTAAACCGCCCGTGTTCATTTCGGAAGCACATTATTCATGTACAGGTACTCACGATAGGTACTATAAGAGGTGTTGAGCTTGGTTCGTGGCTCGCGCAAAAGTGAAATGCGAAGCGTAGTTTGGTGACGCGACAATTCAGTACGCGCTGTTGCTCCATTTGTGGCGCAAGAAAATTCGCTTCGCGATTTGCGTGAAGTATGAATTGGGCTTTACTGTTACTATCCATCTTAAGATGAAACCAGGGGCGTGGTAAGGACATTTTCTTTTGGAGGGTGTATGGAAGCGTATTTGCGGACTGGCATTTCCTTACGGGGGGCGGGGCGGGGGGGGGGGAGTTGTGTGGAAGCCATTTTGCTGACTGGCTAACTACCAGTTTTCTCCACTATGTCAAGAATGAAGAGGGTAATTCGGCACACAGTGTAAAAGCAAACCCTTTTTTTTTTCTTCTTTTTTTCCCTTTTTTTTTTTTTTGCAGATTAGTTTTCTTACAGCCCCAGCTCAACATTGGTAAAGTGTCTGTAAATGCTTCCATTTTTTGCACAAATCAAGATATATTTAACAAAACCAACCTGTGAAGATTTCAGCTCATTTCGTTGTTTCATTTTTGTGAGAAAACGGTATAAATGTTTTCAGCGTTTTTGTACGCATTCTTGGGTGATATTTGGGTCTTGTGAGATTAAAGTTAATGTTTGGATCTAATTTCACTTACTATTCAAAAACGATAAAAACGACTGGCAGAAATATTTTAAGGAAAGTTTTCTACCATTGTTATCTTTATACCATGTAAGATATATGTAAATCTGTAAGCATTTATGTTTTTCTTTCCAACCAAAGCTGGGGCTTTAAAGGTAAAATATTGATTTTTAGTTTGCAAAATGACAGAATTAATTTTACGCTGTGGCTCAAAATACATACTGAGAATTCTTATTGGGGTGGAGGTTGACTACCCCAACAGCCCCCTGAGTGCTGCACTTCGGTCCACTTTAGTCATGCATCCATATATTTGTTTTTTCTTCTTCTTCTTTACCATTCTTGAGATGTTGTCGTGGAATTTTTATGTCTCTGAATGGTTTTGATGTTATGGTTCTAAATCTTAAACAAACAAAACAATTATCTTCTGCCCTAACTTTAGTGAAGGATTTATGGTCAGGCCTCTGGGAGGGTGTGCAATAAACGTGTTTTGAGCACCCCCAAAAGCACTACAATCGATAATTATGTTTATTCTACCCAGTTCCCATTTACCAAGGAGGTATTTTTCAAAGTAGGAGTGGATATATATATAATATATTTTATTTTTGTTTTATAAAAGCAACTGTGAACAATAGCCACATAAGTATTTGACTAAAGAGGTCATTCTGATTGGCCAATCAAATGGTTCACTGCAGTTCAGAGTAAAAAAGGGAGGAAAATGACAGCAGAAAAAAATATTTATAAAAAAAAGAACGAGAAAAAAATATGTAGCAAGAAGGAGACGGACACAAGGGTTGCTAGCCCCTGTGCCCCAGTAACGCACCTGAACAGTGCGGCGAAGGTATGTGCTATACATGACCTGATCTGAAAGCATCATAATATGACTCGTAACAGATCAGGTTCAAAGGAGAACCACGTGATGAAGGATTGGGTGATCAGCACTGATGAAAAATTGTATACATCCACTACCTCCACTCCACCATTTCAAAACAATAGTAATGATAACTAGATATAATGTGATTGTAATCAACAATCACAAAGCTGTTCCGAATATTGTTTCTTAAGGTACTTGATTTGTAGTTCTTGAGATATCGTCAAGCTTCCGATTGACCCTGAATTTAAGACCAACATGCGGTCACGGTATCCCGAGGGTAATGTTGAATTGTCAAGGACTATATAATTTAAAAGGAATTTAAAAATTGGCTGTGTACTTCTTCAGTCATGGTTCAACTTCCGGTTGACAAGGAAGTTAAGATCAACCCGAGGTCACGTCAACTCAAAGCTCATCTTTAATACCCAATGACTATATGACTGAAACAAGTTTGAAAATCGGTTGTGCCCTTCTTCAGATATAGCGATATGAAGAGTTGCTTATTAAATATTCACGCGACAATCACCTGAGTAATTAGTTTCTTAAGCTAGTGAGGCCATAAGATGCACCCACCAGCAAAGCTAAAGTGATCATTGCCACCATTACGCTTATGAAGTATCATAAGCGTACGTGGTTTTATTCCAGTCGCGGTAAATTTCGATCTAGTGCAGTACATACGCACTTATAGCTATGGTGTTGACTGAGTTACCAATTAACAGTTAATTACTGGAGAAACACACTGCACTATAATTAATGTCAGTCTGAAATGACTTGTATTGTTCTCTCTGTTTTCAAATTGATTTGAGCTAAATAGGGAACCTAAAATTGCATTTATTTTGAAAAATGTGTTCAAAAATGTCCAAATCTGGACACTTTTAAAACCTAAGCCTTTTGTACATAGATTAAAAGCCCCGTGAAAATGATGTCATAATGACGTGACGGTAAATGTTAGACCAGAAATCACATGTACAATATAGGACAAGTCTATAACTGAAAAAGTTTGAGGATCGGTTGTGCCCTTCTTCAGATATAGCGATATGAAGGGTTGCTTATTAAATATTCACGCGACAGTCACGTGAGTAATTAGTTTCTTAAGCTAGTTAGGCCAAAAGATGCACCAACAAAGCTAAAGTGATCATTGCCACCACTACGCTCATGCAGTGTTATGAGCCTATGATTACCGTTCACTCGCGGTAAATTTCCATCTAGTGCAGTACATACGCACTTATAGCTATGGTGTTGACTGAGTTACCAATTAACAGTTAATTACTGAAGAAACACACTGCACCAAGATTAATGTCAGTCTGAAATGACTTGTATTGTTCTCTCTGTTTTCAAATTGATTTGAGCTAAATAGGGAACCTAAAATTGTATTTATTTTGAAAAATGTGTTCAAAAATGTCCAGATCTGGACACTTTTAAAACCTATGCCTTTTGTACATAGATTAAAAGCCCCGTGAAAATGATGTCATAATGACGTGACGGTAAATGTTAGACCAGAAATCACATCTACAATATAGGACAAGTCTATAACTGAAAAAGGTTGAGGATCGGACATATACTTTTTGAGATATGACGGACACAAACTTGACTAATTAAATATTCACGCGACGATAACGGTCATCCCTGATGACGTCACGACGAAAAAAATGTGTTTTTCATACTAACAAATTTTATAAGCTACAAGATGGTATGTAACTTATGACCATCCAATGCCTTTTAAAGAAAACCCTATCAAAACGCACGTTGCATGTATCGTTCGTACAAATTTGACTAAGTGAAATGAAATGGAGTAAGCGTAAAAATTTGTAAATTTTTTTGAATCAATTCCAAGTAACAAAATAACTGAGATGATTCTGAGTAAGTTTTGAGTAATCAACATGATTCCAAATAAGCGAAATGATTCTGAGTAATCGAAATGATCATAAGTAAAGTGAAAAGACTTGGCGTAAGCAAAATAATTTGGAGTAAGCGACATGATTCAGGGTAACCGAGATGATTTTGAGTAAGTTTTGAGTATGCAACATATGATTTCGAATAGGCGAAATGATTCTGAATGAGCGAAATGATCATAAGTAAAGAAAAATGACTTAGCGTAAGCAAAATAATTTAGAGAAAGCGACATGATTGTGAGTACCCGTGATGATTTTGAGTAAGTTTTGAGTATGCAACATATGATTTCGAATAGGCGAAATGATTCTGAGTGAGCAAAATGATCATAAGTAAAGAAAAATGACTTAGCGTAAGCAAAATAATTTAGAGAAAGCGACATGATTGTGAGTACCCGTGATGATTTTGAGTAAGTTTTGAGTATGCAACATATGATTTCGAATAGGCGAAATGATTCTGAGTGAGCCAAATGATCATAAGTAAAGAAAAATGACTTAGCGTAAGCAAAATAATTTAGAGAAAGCGACATGATTGTGAGTAACCATGATTGTTCTGAGTAAGTTTTGAGTATGCAACATATGATTTCGAATAGGCGAAATGATTCTGAGTGAGCAAAATGATCATAAGTAAAGAAAAATGACTTAGCGTAAGCAAAATAATTTAGAGAAATCGACATGATTGTGAGTAACCGTGATGATTCTGAGTAAATTTTGAGTAATCAACATGATTCCAAATAAGCGAAATGATTCTGAGTAATCGAAATGATCATAAGTAAAGTGAAAAGACTTGGCGTAAGCAAAATAATTTGGAGTAAGCGACATGATTCAGGGTAACCGAGATGATTTTGAGTAAGTTTTGAGTATGCAACATATGATTTCGAATAGGCGAAATGATTCTGAATGAGCGAAATGATCATAAGTAAAGAAAAATGACTTAGCGTAAGCAAAATAATTTAGAGAAAGCGACATGATTGTGAGTAACCGTGATGATTTTGAGTAAGTTTTGAGTATGCAACATATGATTTCAAATAGGCGAAATGATTCTGAGTGAGCAAAATGATCATAAGTAAAGAAAAATGACTTAGCGTAAGCAAAATAATTTAGAGAAAGCGACATGATTCAGGGTAACCGAGATGATTCTGAGCAAAATAATTTAGAGAAAGCGACATGATTGTGAGTAACCGTGATGATTCTGAGTAAGTTTTGAGTATGCAACATATGATTTCGAATAGGCGAAATGATTCTGAGTGAGCGAAATGATCATAAGTAAAGAAAAATGACTTAGCGTAAGCAAAATAATTTAGAGAAAGCAACATGATTGTGAGTAACCGTGATGATTTTGAGTAAGTTTTGAGTATGCAACATATGATTTCGAATAGGCGAAATGATTCTGAGTGAGCGAAATGATCATAAGTAAAGAAAAATGACTTAGCGTAAGCAAAATAATTTAGAGAAAGCGACATGATTGTGAGTAACCGTGATGATTCTGAGTAAGTTTTGAGTATGCAACATATGATTCCGAATAGGCGAAATGATTCTGAGTGAGTGAAATGATCATAAGTAAAGAAAAATTACTTAGCGTAAGCAAAATAATTTGGAGTAAGCGACATGATTCTGAGAAAGCGAAATGATTTCGAGTAACTGGAATGATTCTGAGTTGAATGACCACGCAAAAAAATAAAAATAAAATCAAATGAATAAGCGTACAAGTGAAATGATTTCTATAGTGAGCAAATTGAAGTGGATAAGCATAATGATTATATTTGAACGAGTGTTTATTCAATAACCAACACGATTCCTAGTAAACAAATTGATTCTGAGCAACCGGAAAAATTCCATAGGCGAAATTCTTAGTAGATTTCAAGTAATCTAAAAAATAAATCAAGGGAAATGATTTTCAGTAAACTGGATATGCCTTCGCTGAATATTTCTTGGGAGCAGCTTTTTTTACCATGCATCAACTTTGAGTTTTATTTTTGAGCCGAAACTAAAAAAGACAGAAAAGGTACAACTAGGGCCCTATCTGTTTAAATGTAAACATTTGCAGTATTATTTTATACCATATATCACCTTACGTCTGCACGATCACAGAGTATGGAGGTAGACATGTCTACCTCCATGCACAGAGTAAGGACGATTGACTAAGTAATATTGGGAAAGTTTTGAGGCAATCATAGTAAAAGATACACCATGATTAAAACTCTCTTCACTACCTGGATTTGCGTTAACATTGGAAATTTCTGTTGAAATTTCACGTACGTAACAAACCTTTGGAGCCAAACTATCCATTTAAATAAGCATTCACAGTATTTCTTTATTCTACAATTGCCCTTACGTTCAAAATGATAAAGTGCCACTGAACCGCGGCGAAGCCACTGCTGACAATACACACAAAAACACGTTGTATGACCCACACCGAGAAAAGCGCCATTGCATTAACCCGTGGAAATCTCTGTGGAAGGGCCTTCACGCCCAAAAACTATGTAACGAAACTGGGCGCATTCGTAATGCACGTTGTAGCCTTGGTGCTAAGATTTACCAATTAAGAATTAATTATTAAATTTACACTGTCATTTAATTAGTTTATTATGACTTAGGACAACTCTTATAACAAACTGTTTATGTTTTAAAATTGGTTTATCCAAGATAGCGAAATGAAATTAAGCTTATTTTGAAAAAGTTGTGTTTTTGACGTTCCAAATTTGGACAATTTTAGAGCAATGCCCTTTGTAATCTAAGTTTCCCATAACTAATTAATCTAATGAAAAATGTTAACCAAATTTACACTTAATGATAACTTCATGTTCTTAGCTTCAATTGGATACAGGATTTTATTGTTATATTTACCCGTTTTAAGATTAGGCTTGAACAAAAAACGTGGACAAAAGCAATACGGTTTTGACAGAAAGTATAATCAGGTATTGCATAAAAAGTTGCTTCAAACGTCTGTAATTACTAATTGGCAAATAAAAATTATTTCTGGCCAATGGCGAAATCGCATCAACAGCTTGACGTCCGTTAATAGCTCTGTAGTGTACCAGATCTTCACAGAAGCTTGGCCCGTTCGGAAGCTTCAAATCTCTGGTATTTATTATGCACGGTCGTTTGCAAACGCTACACGATCTCAATCGTCTGAAGCAGACAATCATATACAAAAACGTTGATCCGGAAGACCGGTTGGAATTTAGAAGCATTATTTCTCAAACCATCTCAAACTTGTCAAACCAAAAAAATCTTCATTACAATAACGTTGGCCTGGAAGACTGTTGAAACTCGATCGGAATCTGGCCGGATTAATTTACACAATCAACCCAAATGCTCTTTTACCATACCACAATTTTGCGTTTTAGTTTTCGGGAAAACAAAATCCTCGGGAGCCAAAAATTTGAAAAATAACAGTTGGTCTTGTTCGTTTCAATGTATGTACAAGTTACCTGTTATTTAAAAAAGGTAAAATTTGTGCCTTTACTAATTGATTTCGTCGGGAGTCCCCGAACCGCGGTCCTTAGCTTGGGTAAGTAACGCGGTAAACCGCGGTGCCATCAGACCATCATGCTATTTGGTGTGATTTGCTACCTTTTATTATGTAAAGATACGTTGAATAGACTTGCTCAAAGTCTGTCATTGTCGCAGTCTCATGTAAACTGTACAAATAATACGATAGCACCGGGCGTATACAGCCTCAGAACTAGGTACGAGTTTACACTTTTCTTCATTACTTTGTACACAGATACAAAACACCGCTATAAATGATGTCATGATGACTTCACATAAAATATTGTTTCACGGTGCACAACTTCAATATCCAGAGAGTCAAGAACTGAAGAAAATTTGGGAATCAGACGTTTAATTTTATGAGATATGGTGGGAACAAGATTGCCTAATTAAATATTCACGTCATTATAACTCAGCTAATTAATTGAAAATGTTTAACATTTTAACCTTTAGTGATAACTTCATGTACTAAGCTTCAATTCAATGTAGGACTCAAGTCTGTCATGTTTACCGTTTTTAAGATTACGAACGAACAAAAATCGTGTGTAAAACCTATGACGTTTTGACAGAAACCAATAATAACGTTTTTAAAACGTTTTGAGGCCGCACTAGCTATCTGACGAAAACAATACCTGTTCCGACTGCGAAGTCGGAACAGCTAATAATATGCAGTTCTACTATTTACATTGACAGACTCAATTCTCAAGGCACTCATTGTCTTTGCAGAAGGTACAGAGGTAGACAGAGGCATGTTTGAATTATGAGACCCATTTACAAAGCACCTCATAAGGGTTTTCAAGGTGATGCGGTGCCATTTGCCAGTCAACCATGCCAGAGACAATACGGCAAACCCGTTTCTCTTGATGATAAATGTTCTTTTACGTTGATTACACAACGCATGGGTCGTGGTTAAGTATCTCTCTGAAGGACGAGAATCGTGACCTGGATTTGAACCCGTACTTTGACATCACCAGAACTGCAGTCTCGGTGCACTGGGTCCCGCTCAACCGCGACACTCCGCTCACATCGTCCTTAATTTCGATTGTTACAACCGAAATTAAAATCGGGGTCTTCAAATTCTTTTTTCTCGACGTTGACAATATTTTCAGACAGAAATATTTCTGTGGAAGATCGGTACTGGTACTTCCTAATCAGTAAGCTTTCAGACTGATACTACTAGATACAAATTTGGATGAATACCAATCCTGTATTCTAACTTTAACAATTCATTTCAGTAAACGGAGGCAATTTTTTTTATTTGTTTTATTTTCCCAGTTAACATTGAATCCATCAAAGAGATCAGAGAAGGATTAAACACGGATACTTTCAAGAAGTACCTCGCCAGCGGCAACAAATGCAACCCCAAGAACGCCTTCTCTATCATCCACGGTACCTCCTGGGAGACCCTGGACCTCATCTCAGACACTGAGGAGGAGATTGTCATCTGGCTGAGAGGCTTGAAACATCTGATGCGAGGTTTGAGGTCCGAGATACGCCGGCTGAATAACAATAAACTGCGAGACTGATATCCTTTTCTTATCACGACGCTTAAACCCTGTGGCATCACATGCCACAGGAGAGCCAGCCTGCAGGCAGCTTTTGTACACAGCTCAATTGAACACTGCTAACAATGGTATTCTTGAAATTAGAAAAAAATCTTATTTCAAAAAAAAAAAAATTAAAATTCTAATAAGATTTTGGGGAATGACACAAGTGTTATTTTAAGAATACCATTTATAGCAGTGAAGGAACCAACAAATCTTCTATTTTCATGGAGATTGCAACGTCTGATTTTTTCATCAACGTTTGGTATGAAGAAAGGGGGAACATCTCAAAACTTATACAGCAGTTGTGATTATCATAACCTCTTAATTTGTGTGATAATTTTGATACAAAATGTAAAATTTCCCGGTAACCAGTGTACTATTTTGCCTGCTGGGAAATTCCTTGGTCACTCTTTTAGTAAACAAGGTGACATGGTCTGTACATTGTCTTTAATCCTTTCCTTTTAATACCAAAGTCAACTTTAGCCGACTGCACTCACTCCACGTTCTTCCTTACCACAGGCTAGTTCAAGTTTGCCTCTGGACACACCAAGCGCTGTGGTGTGTCCAGAGGCAAATATACAAAACGCTTGAGTGGTCAAACAATAGTTGTTTCTGTCAAAGCAATTTGGTAATGAGAGGGTTCAAAGGTAGTACAGCATTAATCTCTGGGGAATTATATCCATCTCAAACGAAGATCAGTGTGGCGCCTGGTGAAGAATACTTAGTCAAATTTGGGGTTTCCTTTATGGTGAACAGAAAAGTGCACCAGAAGACTTCTGTGGAGGGGGCCTGAGAGAGGAGGGAGGGGGATGATCTCAGGTAAAACACAAAATAAAACAGTGATGCAGAACAGCAGGTTTTCAGGGTGTGACAACATCCTCCCATCAAATCCTTAAAACCCATTAGTTTTAACAAAATTAGTTATGTAGTGCTTTATATAAGGGTATCTTAAAACAATCGGCATTTCATAACGAATATTCCGAGCTCTCTTGAACTGTTCTTTTGGGCCCTAAAAAATGGCTGGCACTGGGGGTGGTAAGGGGAGGGGGGGTTAAAAATGTTTCAAAGACAAATACGATTACTTTGTGCACATTGAAAGGAATTTTCTTGTTTACATGAGCATTCCTGTTGTTATATTTCCTTATGGAATATGTCTCACTTGGTTGAAAGCAACTTTTGAGGCTGCAGATAAGAGTGGTGACGGACTCCTCAGCATGGATGAAGTCCTGAAGCTCCTCCACAAGCTCAACGTCAACCTCAGCAAGAGAAAAGTCAAGCAGTTGTTCAAGGTATGCAACCAGGGGGCATTTTCCTTTCAGGGGGTGTCTGGAAGCCAATTTGCCAGCCGATATTTTTCTTTCATGGGTGTTTGGAAGCCAACTAGCTGGCTGGCATTTTGCTTTCAGGGGTGTTTGGAAGCCAACTAGCTGGCTGGTATTTTCCCTTCAGGGGTGTTTGGAAGCCAACTTGCCGGCTGGCATTTTGCTTTCATGGGTGTTTGGGAGCCAACTTGCTGGCTGGCATTTTTTCTTTCAGGGCTGTTTGAAAGCCAGTTTGCTGACTGGTAATTTCCCTTTGGGGATATTTTGAAGCCAACTTGCCTGCTACAATATTCTCCACAATCTCATCAACAGCCAGTAAATTTGATAAGCACCCCCCCCCTCCTCCAAGGCTGTTTTCTGGGTGCGCTATTGCTCAAAGTTTCCAAGAAAAGTTTTGCCATGTATAAAGACAAGTCCCTTAAAACTTGGAAGCACTCCTACTTGTGGTTTCATCCCAGATCATTGACCATAAGCTCCATTATACATGCAAGAAGATGTGAATGAGTCGTGATGCACGGCATGATAGATTACATTCTGCTACAATGTTGTCAAGTGAATCTAATTAAATCCCACGTCCAATGGATTTGTGTTAATACTCCATCGGCTTGTGTTTTCTGTGTGTGTGTGCATGGGTGTGTGCTCGAATTCGCTCCCTTGTGGAGTCCTATAACAAAAGGGAAGCGCAAGAACAATTGGTCTCCACAGGGGAATTCTAAAGAGAGGGATGCTCCACAAGGAAGTTTGTGTACAAAGTCTATGAGAAAATATTAAGTACAGGGACAAAGGAAAGAACAATAGAGGTCTCCACTAGGATGCAAAAATGAGAATGTGTGTGCTTGGATGTGTGTATAGACTTATCGGAGACACAACCTATAGTTATTGATTGC